>CP136061.1:163355186-163741398 GCA_032622095.1 Siphonodentalium dalli | reverse complement strand
AGCGCGATAATTTCAACAAACGTTATCCGATTTGATTAAAATTTGGTATATAGGTGTCTCCCAAGAATATCTCGGTCGAGTTCGAAAACCGGCCAGTTCCGATAAAATTTGATTAGAGTTATGGCCCTTAATTAGTCATTTTTCACGAATTTTCAGCTCGTTAGCGCGATACTCTTACATTTCCCAAGTGTGTTATAAGTGTCAAATAAGTGTTGCATAAGTGTAGGAAAATTTTTCCTCTAAGTGTGCACTTACAACCAAGTGTACAAGTCCAACAGTGGCAGTAAGTGTAGTGCAAGTGTAACATAAGTGTACAGTAAGTGTACGTTCCAACTATGTAAATGAGGTGAGTGTCATATAAGTGTATGATTCTAAAGTGTGGTATAAGTGTATGTTGGCAAGTGTAATAGAACTGTATAATAATTGCAAGTGTTTTATAAGTGTAAGTTCTGAATGGGGTTGTAAGTGTATTGTAAGTGTACAATGGTGATTGTGATGCAAGTGTATTATATAAGTGTATAGTACATGTATTAGTAAAATAAGTGTATATCATAAATGGGCATGCACATATTAAATTTCAGTGTAATTTTCACTATCAAAGATGGCAATTGATGCATTAATCAAGGGAATCACATTCACAATGATTTAGACTGATAAAATACTTTATTATATTATATTAATAATGTTTTAATATATAAATCATCTATCGATTAGGTTCCTTGGCTCAATAAATATATTTCATAAATCTGGTGCTGATATGCGAAGTTTGAATGAGCTGAAGTATCTTCAAGCTTGTCTCTTCCCGTTTGTCTTTTCTCCACTTTTGTCATGATGTCCATGTCATATTCAGTACCATGTCCCATTTAAAGCATGCAGTGCCTGCTGTGGGATGTTTAGTTTAGCACGGTGAGTGAGAGAAATTTGCAAACGTTGGCATGACCGATTCCAGTTTTTTTTGGCCAAAAAAGCTGTAAATGAGTCATTTTTTTCTTCTTCTGATGTCACATTGTCTCTGAGATGATCCAAATT
The DNA here is from genome assembly GCA_032622095.1 of Siphonodentalium dalli. Taxonomy (NCBI): domain Eukaryota; kingdom Metazoa; phylum Mollusca; class Scaphopoda; order Gadilida; family Siphonodentaliidae; genus Siphonodentalium; species Siphonodentalium dalli. The sequence continues at coordinate 163,740,369 of CP136061.1, read as the reverse complement.
CCAATGTGCTCTGTGTGCCCAGTCTACCCCTCCGCCAAAATTAGTTTTGTCCGGTATCACAAGCATTTGGACAAGACGTCAAGATGATTGAAATTGAATCCGTGATCAGTCCTCCTGGCGAGTCTTGCCAACATTGTCATTGGGCAACAATGAAACATGCGAGAGACCAATCACTGAATCAACTGGACGACAGCCATCACTCTCCGATTGAGAATTATCACTTGTAAATAAATGTATGTTGTATATCTGAATTTAGCGCACGTTTCCATCGGTTATAATCTGTATGCATCCAGTGTGATTTTACTGTTGACATGATTTAATTTCTCAATGTCATCGTGTCATTGTAGGATCACCGGTCGAATTGGGAACAAACTTCGCCTATTTGCGTAATTATTTGCCGAATTCAGCCTCCTACCACCTGTTCTATCTCTAGTGTGTTTAGTTCCTTTCTTCTTTTTGCCAAATTGTTGAATTGTTTTGGCTTTTCTCGCCGTCATTTTCGTAAATGAAAGCTGTTGTCAAATAAAATGCAGATGAAATTTAAATTTGATTTCTTGACCACCGAATGAACGGAATGTGGTCTGCGCATGCGCATGTAGTCACGGTCACAGTCACGTGTTAGCTTTTAGCCAATCGTATGCTCAGTTCTAGGATATCACTTGATTTAGACGGGTTTTCCCAATAAAATGATGACATCAGAGGACAATGTTTACACACAGCGAGATGGGATTTAATTCCCCATACACGAACACGTGGGCAGAAAGCCGCAAGCATTTCCTTTGGGAGATTTACAGTGGGTCGATAATCACACGTATATACAGTTAAACTTTGTTATTTTTGATACATTTTACGTTAAATTAAAAACAGATAGCAGGTACATATACGTACTTCTCCGAGAATGTTAAAAACAATTTTTATCTGTTCATCATTATTTTATTGTCACGAAATTACGCTAACTATCGAAGTTTTGCCATAAAAAACCCCGATAAAAATAATTCTATTTGGGAGTATTGCACGTCAAAATTACGGGTTTAGAAACGATTTTTATTATACTTAATTCTGATCTGCGTCGTCAAACTACTATCATACAACATTTCTATATTCGTAATGGACATTTTTGTTGTTGTTTTTTGAATGCAGGTGTGTTTGGAAACACAATCATTGAAGCTTTCATATAGTAATATGCAAATTTCAATATACGTGATAGCGACCAATTTTCATTGTTTCTATGACAAACATTTTGCAGTTAATAAATTGTAGATATACATACTCATATATCTTTATTTTAGCACAAAAGATTCATAAAATTTATTACTATCGGAATATAAATAACAGAAAAACGAAATACCGTAATTTCAAAATTGAAAAAGTTCATATTTAATATAAGACGGAAATTATATAGTACAAATGTGCGAGGCTCTGAGCAGTATTCCTGAACATATCCATATCAAAGTTTGATAAGTGTGGTATAAGTGTTGATAAATTTTTCCAAAGTTCCATAAGTGTACCTTTAAGTGTGGGGCAGTGTTCCCAAAACATTTAAAAAGTATAAGTATCATCAGTGTGTCATAAGTGTAGAGAGAACTTTTCAAAGTACCATAAGTGTAGCTGTAAGTGTGGGCAGCATGCCCAAAGATTTTCAAAGTCTCAAAAGTGTAGAGCAAGTGTACACTTATTACAACACTTACACTACACTTACGAAATAAGTGTACATTTCGAAAAAAGTGAGTGTGGTACAAGTGTACTGAATTAAAAAAACAAAAGCTACAAGTGTACAATAAGTGTATACCTGAACTACACTTACAATGAAAGTGTACACTTAGAAAATATAAGGGTAACTTCAACAAACGTTATCCGATTTGATTGAAATTTTGTATATAGGTGTCTCCCAAGAATATCTCGGTCGAGTTCGAAAACCGGCCAGGTCCGATAAAATTTGATAGAGTTATGGCCCTTAATTAGTCATTTTTCACGAATTTTCAGCTCGTTAGCGCGATAACTTCAACAAACGTCATCCGATTCAACTAAAATTTGGTATATAAGTGTCTTCCAATAATATCCTGGACGAGTTCGAAAACCAGCCTGGCCCAATAAAATTTGATAGAGTTATGGCCCTTAACTCTTTCATCACGGCAGCCCGCTGTAGCAGCCAAATTAACAATTACGCTTCATCACGGCAGCCCGCTGTAGCGGTCTATTATGTCAAACACAGGCATCCTGTGTTTAAATTGCTTTTGAATCACAAACATATGACAATTAAAGTTTATCTAATGTGGGGGTATTCTGGAGCATAGACAGGAAATATATAAACTTGGTTTTATCTCAAAAATGTTATAGAAACGAGTTTTATTCCTTTCCAAACAGGCATAGACCAAGCAAACTAAATTTATAAACATATCGGGTGATAGTGATGGTGACGAGTTTTCTGAGGATGAATTCTTTGAGAATTTTAATGTTTGTGTATTTGATATATTGTGTGCAGTTAGTAAATATCCAGAAAACAGCTTGTCTCAGATGATAAAGATCATAGTGGAGACTAAATTGATTACTCTAACTCTAGGGATAATGAACTGTCTGACCTGGATTCAGAGCATGGAAGTAAAATAAGTAATTACTCTATAGTGGAGAATGTGACAGTGATTACAAGGATATGTGGAACATAATTGAAAACACAACTTGTTCATACATAAAGACCTATTTGTTGAGTTTATATACGTTTCCCCAGTTGATAAGGAATACCTTCATTGATAATGCTACATTGGATAAATTTTTTTGTATACACCGCACCTGTAAAGGATGTATTCTACCTGTTGTCATGGCACAGTATATCAGAGGTAAATGGACTATAGGTTCACCGAGGTTTAGTAGAACATGAACGTAAAACTATATTAGAGATGTAGTATTCATATTGCACCACAAATAACAGAAAACAAGATGTAATAGGCGATTTTACGTAAATGTTACCTGTTTTATACCTGTAATTACTTAACAAGACAAATTGACAGTCACACAAACATACTCATTTGATACTTCAATATCTCCCGAACATGACAATACATAGATTGCCATAGGTATCAATTACTAGTATAGTGTATAGTATACATAACATGCACATACTATTTTCTTAATATTATTGCCAGATATTCAGGGTTGTGGGATAAATGTAGCTATGATATTCAGTGATGAAAGAGTTAATTAGTCATTTTTCGTGAATTTTTAGCTCGTTAGCGCGATAACTTCAACAAACGTCCTCTGATTTGTTTAAAATTTGGAATAGACATACTTGCCAAGAATATTTCGGACGAGTTCGAAAACCAGCCTGGTCCGATAAAATTTGATGGAGTTATGGCCCTTAATTAGTCATTTTTCTATTTTACCTATTAATTAGTCTACCGATACTGATGCACACCAATTGGCGGTAGCCACCGGCGGTAAGCCACCGAAAACGAGACACAGCATCTCTGATTAATTGATTGGTTTTGAAAACATTTACTCTTTCCACCAACTCATAATATTGGTTGCTAACCAACTTCAATTATTTACATGTCTCACATCTGTCCGTCCATCAACAATTTCCTTTGGCTCACCCTACAGCATTGCTCATCTGCTTTTGGACTACTTAGCTATTGATAAGGCTATATTATTTTCTGATGTTTCTTATGCCAATGTGCAGACAATCTGATAAAGAAAGCTATGGTATCTAATTTAAAATAAAGATTCAACAATACACATCACATGATATTAACAGTAGACTTTGACATCTGTGCTGCCTTGCACAGCTGAAGATATCACTTTACAGATGGTCTGAGATCATTATAAATGTTATTGGTTTAATAGAGATGTCAGCTTTCAACATAAACAATTCCTGTGATTTGTTGACAGCTCTGCTATATAATTGATATTAATGGGTCAGCAGTCAGGAAGCTTATCTTGATCTATATTGTTGTTAGAATTTGATATTGGACTCTCTTAACCCAAGTATCCATGTCCAGGTCACCTTTCACATTTAACCCAAGGTTGTGGTGGTGCAGCATTACAGATCCTGTACCAGTGCATTCTCTTATATAAATGCGAGTGACCCATAAATTCCAATAATTTGTGTTATGTACATTTGTCTATAATAGTACATAACAGTATACTCTATAATTTAACATCAAAACTCTCATTTATAGTAATTTACTATCGCCAAGGGATGGGTTAACATCTGCCGATCGTGATCGGCCTCTCGTTCTGACATTAAAAAACATGGCCACCAGCAGCCATCTTCGATTTAAAATTTGGCACACCCTGCAGCCCGCATTTATTAGCTCAACTTTATTTTGTAAAGATTGAGCTATTGCCATGGCTTGGCATCCATCCATCAACAATATCCGTTAGCAGACACTACAGGTCACATCTCTTAACCGATCGTCACCAAACTTCATGTGGATCTTAGGGGGTCATCTCAAAACTAAAATCGGTAAAATGGGCAAAAACACCGATTTTACCGATTGATAACGCTTTGTGGAAGTCATTTCTACCGATAAAATACCGATTACAACGTAGAAACGACGTTTTTGAACAACGCGTCGATCGGTGAAATCGGTACCCGATTTTTCCGATTACGTCAATTTGTGACGGTCACAATCGGTACCGAATCTACCGATCAGAACGTACGTTTCAAAATAACGTCGCTAATGATCGCAGCGCCTGAGTACTTCGGTATCGCCGTAGCCTATTGGTCTAGCAACACATGTTTTTTTATGTATATATTATCAAGTTAATAGGCCTACCGGTACCACGAACGCCTGTGTTATATAGGCAACCATTCATTCATTGTCAAATCTTTCGACTGGTATTTGTGATGTAATTGGTATAAATCATCACGAAATGACAGTCACATGCAATGCTATGCCAAATGTGCTGTTTCAATCAATCATAGCCTGATAATGAAGTATTTATATCAGCTAATTACGTATTAGGTAATTTTCGTGCGACAAAGACACGCCTATTTTAAGTTTGATCGACAGCTGTTGTTTTAACTAATTGTCGTAGAGCCAACTCACTCACGTTTTAGTTGGGATAAAAAATAGATCCATGCACCGGTGATTTGTAAAGAAATCAAATAGAGAAAAGATATCCTTACCCAAACTAAAACATAATTAGTGATTCAAAAGAATAAAATGTTCAATTTAAGCGAGTCACCGGAACATTTTTTAAGAAAATGACGGGGTTCTCCGAAAAGCGGATACCTACTCAGTGCGCGTGCCAGGTACCACGAATCTGTTTACGTTTTGACAAACACATGCTTTCGAGTGTCTGTATTACAAGATCCCGCACACGTACTCATGTGTACATTCTGTTCTGTTCTTGTAGTCCCTCCTTTGCCCGAGGAGCACCCCATATATAATGGGTAAAAATATTGATCTCGTAAAAAAAGAGTCTACTCCAGTCTGGCCCGGTAGCATGGATGCATAGACTACCTTTGCCCCCCCGCCCCCCCCCCCCCCCCCCCCCAACCTCGACGAGAGATCGCGATCATCTAGCAAAAACCAAATTAAGAACCCACCCCAGCCTGTCTGGAGACCCATTCGCATAGGAATAGAATGGCAACTTGGATTCATATATGCGATTAATTTGGGGAGATTAACATTAGATCTGTCGATACATGAAGATTATAGAAACGCGACACACACCAGGAAAATGTTTGAATCTGCCGGGTAAACATGAGCGACATGCGATGGGCGGAGCTTTACGGGATTCAGCCAATCACGCAACGAATAGATAAACAGTGAAGAAAATATCACAATACATTCTGATACATTGCAGATAAAATACGTTAATATGTTAAACAATTAGTAATAATTGAATGAGTATGCAGATTATGCTAAAATGGTAATTGATATGACAATCAATGATGATTAAAGTGTAATTTGATGAGATGAAAGTGGAGTGAAAATCATACAATTTATCAATTTATGTGCATATGTAAAGTACGGATTCGGAAACGAAAAAAATATTTCCGATGAGAATAATTGTTACCGGTACTGCCAATTAATCTAATAATACCTAATACATAAAAGAATGCAAATAAACCACTATCTGATTTTTTTTTCGATGGAAAATCCACGACCATCTGTGCCCTAGATCTATGTAGGCCTATAACAAAAATCGAACATAAAACGTCTCAATCGGTACCGATTTCACCGAGTGTTTTTGCAACTACGGCGTTAACTTTTTCATACATGTACAACAACAAATCGAACGTTAAAAGTTTCAATAAATCGGTACCGATTTCACCGATTGACTTACCGACTGCGACGTAATGCGTTCACTCATGGATATTGATCGGTAAAATCGGTACCGATTTTACCGTTAATGACGCTACTAACGTGATTACGCTGTCTGACTTTACCGATTATTTTCCGATTCAAAAGGCTTGAATACAATCGGTAAATGGCAATCGGTACCGATTGGAGTTTTGAGATGACCCCTTACGGGTGACCTCTAGATGGCAGCCATCATTTTTTTCTGAAATTCATTAAAAAAACATAGCCGCCAGGAACCATCAAATTTGAATCCATCGCTGCAGCTCACATTTATAGGAGAATTGTTTTGAAAATTTACAGACATATTTTGGATCACCTCTAGGTAGGGGGTCATTTGAATTTGGATCTTTTGGGTGACCTCTGGATGGAAGTCATCTTACTTTTCCGAATTTCATTTAAAAAGATGGCCACCAGCATCCATCTTGGATTTTACTCTTTGTATGACTAAATCCTTCAGCACACCCTGCAAGCCGCCTGCCTCATTTGATCACATCAAACTTCGTAGGGATCTTTGGGGTGACCACTAGATTGGAGCAGTCATTTTTTTTTTTGAAATTTGGTAAAAAGCATGGCCAACAGCAGCCATTATGGATTTCAAATTTGAATCCACCCTGCAGGCCGCATTTATTGGAGAATTGTTTTGAAAATTTACAGGCATGTTTTGGTTCATCTCTAGATATGAGCTATCAATTTTTAACTCTGTATGACTAAATCATTTTAGCTCACCCTACAGGTCATATCTTTCATCTGATCATCACAAAACTTCATAGGAAGTTTCGGGGTGGCCACTGGGAGTCCCCATTTTTAGCTCAACTTTGAGCTATTGCCATGGCTTTGTCGTCCGTTGTCAGTGTGTGTGTATGTGATTCGTCAACAATACTGGCTACAGGTTGTACCTTTGGCCGGATCATTATGAAATTTGTCATTTAGACCGGAACGATTCATTTTGGTGTCATTCGGAAAAAAAACATGGCTGCCAGTGGCCATCTTGGATTTCAAAATTCAATCCATTAGCACGGGCTACAGGTCGTACTGTTCGTCTGATCATCATAAAAGTTGTCATGGATGTTAATATTGACATGTAGATGGGAACGTGTCATTTTGGGGTCATTTGCCCAAAAAACATGGCCACCAGCAGCCATCTTGGATTTTACTCTTTGCATGACTAAATCCTTTGGCACGGGCTACAGGTCGTACCTTTGGTCGGATCATCATAAAATTTGTCATGGATGTTAACAATGACATATAGATGGGAACGAGTCATTTTGGGATCATTTTCCCAAAACACATGGCCGCCAGCAGCCATCGCACAGGCTACAGGTCGTACCTTTAGACTGATCATCATGAAATTTGTCATGGCTGTTGAAATTGGAATGTAGATGGGAACGAGTCATTTTGGGGTCATTCGGACAAAAAATATGGCTGCCAGTGGCCATCTTTGATTTCAAAATTCAATCCATTAGCAAGGGCTACAGGTGGTACTGTTCGTCTGATCATCATGAAATTTGTCATGGGTGTTAATATTGACATGTAGATAAGAACGAGTAATTTTGGGGTCGTTCGGCCAGAAAACATGGCCACTGGCAGCCATCTTGGATTTTACTCTTTGCATGACTAAATCCTTTCACACAGGCTACAGGTCGTACCTTTGGTCAGATCATCATGAAATTTGTCATGGATGTTAACACTGACATGTAGATGGGAACGAGTCATTTTTAAGGTCATTCGGCCAAAAATACTGGCCACCAGCAGCCATCTTGGATTTACCCTTTGGATGACTAAATCCTTTGGCACGGGCTACAGGTCGTATTAGTACCTTTAGTCGGATCATCATGAAATTTGTCATGGCTGCTGACATTGGGGCGTAGATAGGAAATGAGTCATTTTAAGGTCATTTGGCCTTATAACGTCTCCACTGTCAGCCATCTTGGATTTTACTCTTTGCATGACTAAATCCTAAATCCCTACAGTCCACTTCCCTCATCCGATCATCTCCAGACTTCATATTAATCTTGATATTGATCTTACTAGATGGAAGCTATCAAATGGTTTTGTATTTTATTGGAAAACATAGCCGCCAGCAACCATCTTGGATTTTACTTTTATATATATATCTCTTCATGTTGATAATCTAGTATTACTTAGACATTTCAACTTTCTGCATTCCTAATCGCTCCATTGAGTGTAATACATTAAATCATTCCCTTTCCAAGTTGAGCTACAGTGTCATTGACACTTTCATTATGTTTACCCATACCATAGTATGGTTAACATAGTGTCAGTGTCCGGATTGACCAGTCGTCGTTAGTATGTCCGTCGTCTGCGATAACTCAAACATTTTATATCTGATCGGAAAAAAAATTTGTATATGAATTTCTCAGCCCAAAATACAGATCGAGTTCAACTATATTTAACTGAATTATGGCCCTTTTTCTAAAAAATATTCACTCTTTTAATAAACAAAAAAATTAATAATTTTAATCATATTTGTTTGTATATATGGGCTGATAAATGAAAATTTTCCTCCGACTCGAGCATATTTTCTTGTTCAATGGAACTCTACACAGTCGCCTGTTGACCCGGATAAAAACTTCCACCCATATTGTACAGCAAAAATATCCTCCTCGATATTCACATGCCAAGCGTTACGCGTGAAAATGGGTCACCGACGAAAACCCAACATAATCAACTCGAGGGATGAAGCTTGGAATGAACTCGTACAACGGTTACTCAAAAATGGTTTAAACCACGCACAACGGTTTTCGATACCACGCGCATAGGTTAAGCTTCTAATGGAATGTTCTGCAAAGTAAATCCTGCTGACGAAATTTGATGGCTAAATGGTCCATGTTAGTTCAAACCCCATATATAACATATTGCATGCATTATAGTATGCCATCAACCGACTATTGTTGTTATATAGCACATAGTTTTATTTCCCCAAATGAACAACCAAATACAACTTGTGATATTTTGAAGCAGTATTCTGCATCCTTCCCTTAGCATACACATGTGTAGAATGAAACCCACGAATAGAATCATTTCTGGGCATCGCGCAATGCGTTCACACACCAATTTACTGATTGTTTAGTAACGTTGTCCACTAAAATTAACGGACGTCTTTAAACACAGTTATGTGAAAGGCCCAGTGTTGACTCTATTGTTTAAACAAATGCGCCTTGTGTGCACATAACGCTGAAACCCCTTAGGTATATACTCTATGTCGACCATTTTATGGAGGTTTAATAATTTTTTCTAATATTGAAAACCGGTGTGCGTGTTATTAAACATGTTTGCTTAACCTAAGTGCGTGGTGTTCGAAACTGTTGTACGAGTTCTTGCAGAAATAATACTGGATTTCAAAATGCATACCGTATACATGCCTTTCATCTTGTTATAACATCTGGGTTCAACATATAAGTATGCTGAGATGCTAGCCTATTTGGAGACAAATAACATACCCTCAGAGAATGGCCTACAGGGTCTCACCTAACGATTGAAATCGTAAACTTATTATTCAAGAAATAAGGTATATAAATCTCTTTTGTGACATGATTAAGACATTGTTTCGGCAATGGATTACTTCTTCCCATAAATGGTTCATTTTCACACCTTTTTATGTGTACCCATACCATGTATGGTACACATAATGCCGACGTCCGGATCAACCATCCGTCGTTCGTCTGTCCGTCCGTCCGTCTGTCCGTAGACACTTGCTATCCGATTCGATTACTGGAGTATCTTTTATCGGATCATGTTCAAATTTCATGTGCATGTTTACAATGACACAACCCTCACCTGCATAGTTTTTGGTATAGATTGATTGATCGATTTAGAAATTATTAACACTTTGCATCCACACATGGGCATGTGCTATCCGATGCAATAACCAAAGTGTTTTTTGTCCGATTCTTTTCATATTTGAAATGTAGGTTTATGATGACACACCCCTCACCTGTATAGTTTTTGGTATCGATTGGTTGATTGGTTTAGAAATAATTAACCCTTTCACAGACTGCCATCCAAAGCAATAAGTAAAATATGTTTCTTCTGATTTACCTCATATTTCTTATGGTACCTAGGTTTTCCTTAGCACTCTCTTCATCTGTATGGATTTTTGGTTTTGGTTAATTAACCCTTATACTCTTGAACCAGGGTTATTAATGAACACTATTTGATAGTTTTAAACAATAATTAGGTGTGATGTCCTGAATGCAAATTTTATTGTAATAGTTGCATTTAATATAATGCTATCAATAAATTATCATGTGAATATCCAATATGCAAAGTTGAGACTACATTTGTTTTACATATACCTGTAATCCCAAAGCTATTTTAATAGCCATATGGTGGAGTGGTGGACAACTCTATTAGAAATATAATGATAACATTCCCTCTTGGCCAGTGCTAGTTGGAGACAGACAAATAACACTGGGGATAAATGTTTATCAACAAGCCAATAATGCAGCTGTACTCACAGAAGCTAACCTCAGTGTCAGCATCTGGGCTGTGTGCATTGTTTGTTTATTTTTATAAAGTATCACATTCCTATAATCTGATCTCACACCTCACTACTGCACATAGGTATCTGGTGTCTGCTGTCTATATACACTTGTATCTCTCCAGTGATAACCTATCAAAGAAATATTCAAGTGACATACATACCTGGTACAGTCCACTAATTGTATAGAGTTAGAATTATTAGCCCTGGTCATCAATTGTACTGGTTATATTATAATATATTGACAATTTATTCATTATATTATATCTCCAGGTTTCTCCTCCTTCACTTACATGGATTTTTTTTGTTAAAAATTAACTCTTCAACATTCATGATATTTTAACAGAAATACTTGTTTTCTGATATATCTCATTTTATGTTGGATTATTTTGACACACTCTTTGCCCCTATTGATTGATTCATTTATTTTGATTTTTATGTGTACCCATACCATAGTATGGTACACATAGCTTCGACGTCTGGATTGACCACTAGTCATTTGTCCGTCTGTCTGTCCATGGACAATTTATGCATGGTGCGATAACGCAACATTTTTTATTCGATCTGAACCAAATTTTGTATATGTGTTTCTCAGCCCAAGTTCGAGTTCGATTGTGGGTTCGATCAGTATTTTTTTTACGGAGTTATGGCCCTTCTTCGACTTAGAATTCATGCATGCCGCAATAACTCAAAACAAATTTATCTGATTGAAACCAAATTTTGAATGTGAGTTTCTCAGCGCAAAATACAGATAGAATTAATTAACAGAATTATGGCCCTTTTAGATAGGATTTTAGCGTCCAAGCTGAAAATAGCTAATCACTATCGCCAAGGTATGGGTTAAACATCTGCCGATCGTGATCGGCCTCTCGTTTAATTAATCTGATATGGATAATATCATTGTTTTGTTTAATACTTACCGATTTTGTGCAGTAGCTTCGACGTGAAAATAAAAAAAATAACCGAACGTTGTACTTAGTTCGCGTAACTGTAGATCGAGTTCACTAACTTTCGGCATTCCTTATTGTTCCATTAACTGTAACATTTTACATTAGCCCCTCTACAAGTTTAGTTTCAGTGTCTTTGACACTTTCCTTTTTATGTGTACCCATACCATGTATGGTACACATAATGCCGACATCCGGATCAACCATCCGTCATTCGTCTGTCCATCCATCCATCCGTCTGTCCGTAGACACTTGCTATCCGATTCGATTACTTGAGTAGTTTTTATCGGATCATGTTCAAATTTTTGGTATCAATCGGTTGATCGGTTTAGAAATGATTAACACTTTCCATCCATACCTGGTCATATTCTATCTGATGCCATAACTCATGTATTTTTTTACCCATTGTGTTCATATTTTATATGCAGGTTTATGATGACACATGGCTCACCTGTATAGTTTTTGGTATCGATTGGTTGATCGGTTTAGAAAATAATTAACCCTGCTCACAAATGCTATCTGATGTATCGAAGTCAAACAATTTTCTTCTGATCTGCCTCATATTTCTTACCTAGGTCTTTCTTAGCACGTTCTTCATCTGTATGGATTTTGGTATTGTTTAGTTAACCCTTTCCACCCTTGTTTTTAAATAGAATTCATCCAAGCCAGGATGACTCAAACATTTTTCATCTGATCGACACCAATTTTGGTATATGAATTTCTGACCCCTAAATACAGATCAAGTGCGAATATGGGTTTGATCCGCTATATATTAACAGAGTTATGGCCCATTATAATTCATACCTCTTTTCCATGCACTATTAAATTTGAATAGAACAAGACACAACACACACCTGTGTTATTGGAAGGAGATAATTTATTGCTTTGGACACAGTGACCTGATAGTTCCACTGGTGGCTGCAGACTTATAAACATCTGTCAAACTTTGATTGATGTTAGACTCTTTATTCCAGTTCTGTTCTCTGTTGAAACCATGCAGTTCATGGCATTATTTTTTTACAGAGACACTGTTGTTATAACTTAGAAAATAATTAATACAGCATTCCTTAGTTCCATCATATGATGTCATTGAAAATGATTAACCCTCTGCACACATCATATGGTCTTCTGATGTTTTTTATTTGTTCATTCTCCTATTCTATGTACATGTTGATGGTGATCCACTTTTAATTTGCATGGATTTGGGATTAAAATTAACCCATTCGATTGACTCATATTATCTGATAGACATATATTAAATTATCACTTTAACTTTGAGCCAGGTTCAGTCAGTGTTTCAAGAAATGACCAATTGAAATTCATCATTAGAGAATATGTCTTATTTTGAAATTCCCTCAATTGCATTTGGGCTACAGGATAATATTAACAGTGCTGGGATTCTTGAGACTGACTTATTGTATGGGTTTCTAAATCCAATGACATGCTTTTTGTTGACTACTCTGTGTTTATCAGTTCATTAGTTTGGGTAAGATTAACCCCTTATTATCCAAGTTGATAACTCAAATATTTCCATTGATTATGTTTATAGTTCTGGCACAGTTTATGATAACACACCTCTAACCTGCATAGTGAGGGTCATTTGGTTTATTTGCTAAAATATATTAACATCCTTCACCATTCCTGTTGACACACTGTGATAGCTAAATATTTTTTGCATGATTACTCTATAAATAATCACATCTGTGATAATCATGACACATTCTTCACCTGTATAGATTTTGGTATCGATCGAATGGTTGTGATAATATTAACCTTAACTTTAATTATATTTAAACTGTTCACAAACATATCTTTCTAATGATCAACTTACAAGAAAATTAACATTTATATCCAATCATTCGCAATCATATTTTATATCCAGGTCTATACATCCCTCACTTCTATAGTTGATCAGGTATTGATTGTTTTTTAGTGGTGAAATATTAATAGGTTGCTATGAATTTTTAATATGCAGCTGACACAAAATATAATAAACAAAAAAATAACAATGATAATAAAAAAAACACACACAATATGTAATGTCTCACGTTCCAATGTAATAAATAGATAAATTGAGTTGCTATGATGTTTATCTTCCTAATTTCTTAACTATTTGATATTTAACAGCTATGGTGCTTCTCTCCGACTATGGATTGAGCTTAATTAGCCTTATAACTCTATAAGACATACATGTATCTGTGTTGGAGTCACTAATAGGTTGAAATCAAAGCCACGTCTGTTAACATTGTGTTAATGTGAGCAAGGTGCCCAATAAGTGTGATTTCACTTGTGAATTAATAGTAAGGTGTGAATTGTTTAAAGTTTTGCACTCATGAAAAGGATGGGGTAAGGATATATGAAAATAGCTCATCACTGTTGCCAAGGTATGGGTTAAACATCTGCCGATCGTGATCGGCCTCTCGTTTAAGAAAATGAACTTGATATTATAATCGACCAAATATTGTTTTTATTCTCAGCCGCAGACTGAACAGACTGCCACATATAATTCATCATCACAAACATCACCTCTCACATCTGTATCGTCGTCACACAGCTCACTTCCAGGAGGTGTATTCCAGAGCAGCTATGATGAACAACAAACAACTCAACAAATAAATTGCCACCATGACCCAGGTATGAAATAAAAATCAATTAAAACTCATTTAAACAAAAATTATTTCTTATTGTAAGGCCAAAGTGAACTGAGGCAAATGCATACACAAATGCAAAAAAACAGCAAATAACAACATTGGGCGATATTTTCATTGCTGCGGACATTGCAGAGAATTAATATGAACACTCTCAGAAGACTTGTCATTTGGGACACACAGGTCTATGCTTTTTGTAGCATCTCATGTAGCAGTCCATGCATAATCATCAATAAAAGGCATGACAACACATGTCCACTCATATGATCCCATGTGGCTGTAATGTTCTCCAGGAAGAAACAAAATGAAAGAGAATAGGTGAAAAGAGCAATCTTAAGCCCCGGTTCCATATTCCCGATTTTCTGTCCCGAATTAGTATATTCGGCACAAATTCGGGACCAGACCAAATCGGCAGTATTCGAGAGAATTCTGGACGAGTTTTATTGCAAAAAGCCGCCGAACTGATGCCGAATTATGACAAAATTTAATCGTCCCGAACATTGCCGAGTATTCCAGAATGCTTCCGAATATCTTCCCGAATGATCAAGGATTATCCCGAACTTTCGTGCGAGTGGCTGCCAAATTGCCCAGATTACTACCGACTTACACCGAATTGTTGCCGAATACCCCGAATCAATGCCGAACTGGTACCGAATTGATGCCGAATAGATACCGAATTGGTATTCAATTGCTGCCGAACGTCCCGAATTTGTGCCGAATTTTGCAGATACACCGGATCTCAGTATAAAAGCAGCCATACATGGCGAATTCGGGAATAACCTACCGAATACTGCCGACTACTCCAGAATATCTGCCCGAATATTGCCGACTACTCCCGAATAGGTGCCGAATTGCTCCCGAATTTCTCCCGACGATTTACAAATCGGGAGCGAATCGGCTTGGTTCCCAATAGTTTTGAACATTTCAAAACTGTCGGGAGCGAGTCCAGAATTGTCCTGAATCGACCCCGATAACACCGATATCCCCGATCATGTTCGGGGGTAAAAAATCACTATCCCGACTCGTCCCGAACTTTCTCCACGATTTTTGCAAAATTATGATTCGGGAGTCATTCGGGGACATTCGGGGTGGGAAATCGGGGATATGGAACCGGGGCTTTATTGACTGGAGAATGATCGAGGGCAGTGAGCTAAAACATTGACAAATGGCTAGCCCAACTTCTAATTACAATTATTAATTAATGCATGCATTGGTCAGACCTAATGAAATTCAAGGCCAATGCATTCAGATAGTTGGCCATGTATCACTGAAAATCAAGTCTCGTCATGGCCCTCTTTGACAGTTTAAGCATTTTCCCAGCCTTACCATTTACCAACAAGCCTGGAAATAACTTAAATTTTGTTGTCGAACAAAATCGCATGCAACTAGCACATATCCCCCAAATTTGTCTTACCTAGTAAATCAGACGAACAATTTGGAGTCCTCATTATAATAATGAGCACTTTCTCACATACTTCTTCGGAACTATGAACCCATGCAGGCAATATTGGAACTTTTCACTTATACCTGTTTATCTCAGCTTTCCACTCATAACAAAAGTTATCAATTTGTTAAGATGCTCACATGCGATGGGAAACAAAAAGTAAGAATTTAAAAAAAAAATTCTGACCAATATGGATTTGTACTCTTTCAAATGGGAGCAGGGTATTCCTACCAGATATAGCTTGTGTTCTTATGCACATCATATGACTTACATATGTATTCAGTATATTACAAAACCAATTTTGCTTTTTATTCACATTCTAGTGTTCGGAATATTAAAAGATGTGCTATATGAACGACGCTTTAATATGTTTTCAATAACACAATGACATTTGTTGGTATATGTGTTTTTTTTTTTAATCAACAGGCCCAGTTTGTGCATCATAATAGGTTTTCAACATTGTGTCGGCAGAATGAAGCAGAAAACCGTGTTAACACTTAGATTTTTATGATGTCGTTGTTGTAAATGAAGATCTGTAATCCTGAATACATCTTTAATTGTACATATTTATAAATAGTCAATCTCTTCAATACTGCCATTTATTTTGTTGTTGCAATTAATTTTACTTTGAGTACTGGTTGGTCAATTCTACAATCATCAGTTGTTTATAGTTTTCGCGACTCTTATTAGCTTCTTGAATTTTATTAAACGAGATCCAAATAGTCGAAAAATAATATTCTGAAAATTTTGTTGTTGGTGTTGATATTTCCTGCAGCCGCCTGTCTGCTGTTGGTTCCTAATTTGACACCA
This sequence comes from Siphonodentalium dalli, assembly GCA_032622095.1. Classification (NCBI taxonomy): domain Eukaryota; kingdom Metazoa; phylum Mollusca; class Scaphopoda; order Gadilida; family Siphonodentaliidae; genus Siphonodentalium; species Siphonodentalium dalli. The sequence continues at coordinate 163,723,711 of CP136061.1, read as the reverse complement.
AATGAGTTCATGAAGGTTACTGACAGTCTATCATGAATACTTACGTTTGGTATATATTGGTCACGGAATTTCAGAATGTTCAGTTTTTAGCTCAACTTGACTTTTCAAGTTTGAGCTTTTGCCATGGGTTGGAATCTTTCATCCATGTCTCTGTGTGTATCTGTCAACAATTTCCTTTAGCACGGGCTACAAATCATACCTTAATGTTGGATCATTATGAAATTTGTCATGGTTTACAGTTGATTTGACATGTCGATGGGAACGGGTCACTTTTGGGTCAATCGGCAAAAAAACATGGCCATCTTAGATTTCACAATTCAATCCATTAGCACGGGGAACAGGTTGTACTGTTTGTCTGCTGGTAATGAAATTTGTCATGGATGTTGACATTGACTTGTTGATGTGAACAGATAATTTTGGAGTCATTTGGCAAAAAAAATTGAATTCAGGCCGTACTTTTTGTCTGATCATCATGTAATTTGTCCTGGATGTTAACATTGACATGTAGATGGGAACGAGTCATTCAGCCAAAGAACATGGCCACAGGCAGCCATCTTGATTTTTAGCTCACCTGAGACAAAGCCTCCGGTGGATCTATAGTCATCACTCCTCATCCATCCATCAAGAATGGTCTTCTCCAGAACCATAAGACCGATTGGGTTCATACTTGTTGTGGATGTTCCCTAGGTGACTCACATTCAGATTTGTTCAAATGAGGTCACCAGGGCCACAACTATTCCTCCATAGTAATTCTTAGAATGACTTTTTCTCAAAAACATTGGGCCGATTTAGATTATATTTGATATGGAGGGCCATTGGGTGACTGGGGTTCAGATTTGTTCAAATATGGGCAGAGCCAGGGACATAACTTAAAAAAATGATTAAAAAAAAAAAAAAAAAAATAACTTTTTTATGTGCACCCATACCATAGTATGGTACACATAGTGTCGACGTCTGGATTGACCACTTGTCGTTTGTCCGCCTGTCTGTCTGTCTGTCCGTAGACACTTTACGCATAATGCGATATCTCAAACATTTTCTATCCGATTGGAACCAAATTTTGTATACAGGTTTCTCAGGCCAAAATACCGATCGAGTTTTTTTTAACATAGTTATGGCCATTTTTCGAGTTAGAATTCACACATTCTGCCATAACTCAAACATTTTTTATCTGATTTTTATCGAATATGGGTTTAATCTGAGTTTTGTTAATGGAGTATGGCCCTATTTCGACTTAGAATTCATGCATTCTGTCATAACTCAAACATTTTTCATCTGATAGGAACCAAATTTGGTATGTGAGTTTCTCAACTCAAAATACAGATCGCGTTTGAATATGGGTTAGATCCCATTTGTTATACCAGAGTAATGGCCCCTTTTCAACTAAGAATTGAACAGATTTGAGGTTTGATAATAACCCAAGTAGCTTACTAGTACTACTAAATACTAGTAATACCAGATTAACGGCAATAGAGAGACCAGTGATAATGTTGTCATTGAATTAGAGTTATTTTTAGCCAATATATACCACATAGCAGCGAAGCTGTAACCCATTCATGATTCAGTGGACTCTCATATTCAGTTCTAAAAGTTTTAATCCTATTTTTTTAACAGAGTTATAGGCCTATTCTGAGTAAAATGTAAAGTATGTTTCCCTAATTTCGCAGACTTTGGTGTTTGGGTCATTATCTGATTTATCCTAAATTTTAAGATCCTAAGCAGCATGGTGAACCATAACACCTGAGTGAACCACATATGTGAACCACCAAACTACACATCCAAAATATCTCTAACAAATAGGAGTGAACCACAGATGTGAACCACTATGGTTCTCAATCCATTGTACCATATATATGAATCACAATAACCAACTAGCTCACAAAAATTAGTGAACCACAACAAATTAAGGACTGAACCACAATAGTCCACGCTATATAACCAACTAGTAGACAATTTCTAGCAAAGGATTATTCGTTGATGGTGATCTTCCCTGGAGATTAAGCTCTCACCTCTCACCTATTTATTCACTTTACCCACCATCAGTGGATAATGGCCACATCACAGCCAACCAACATCGAAACTAGCATGGACTCTCTACTAGAGAGTGCCTCTGAATCTACCATTATTGAGAACAAGGAACAAACCAAGTACACTGACCAGACACCAGATAATGGTCTGGAACCCGCCATATATACACAAAGGCAGATATATCCACAGACATTATCAATCTGTATAAAGCCATTGGCAACAAGACAGGAAAGGAAATGATACTGAACATACAGTCCAGCTTCCTAGAATTATGCGCTTCCAAATGGAGTAAGCCCCAAAGGGCTAACCGCCAATACACCACCAGGGAAAGCCCCCGCCCCGGACATAACCAGAGAACACTTCAACGAGAACCTGTACGATTGTATGGAGATAGTTAATGTCATCACAGACTCATTATAACATTATCTCCACTGTAAACATGACAGACAACACTTGTCGCATTGGAATGCAACCAAGTCGGTCACAGTATATCCAACCTTACATACTAAATCATTGATATACTGCCCGGAGACTCAGATAATGACGCAAAGACAAAAAGTCTGCGAAATTAGGGAAACACACTTTACATTTTACTCAGAATGCTATTTCCTTATGGCTTGAATAGGAAGGACATTTTAGTCACCGCTCTTAATATATCTATTCATGTTGACATCTAGTAATACTTAAACATTTCAACTTTCCGCATTCCTAATCACTCATAAATTACCCCCTCTCCAAGTTCATGTAACTCATGAACTTATCCCCTCTCCAAGTTGAGCTACTGTGTCTTTCATTTATAAAAGCCATATTACTATTGCATGTTATCCCATCCTCATTTGAACTACTTGTTTGTCAATGTATATAAATTATCAATGAGATGTTCTGTTATTGTTCAAATAAAATATTGTTTACAGCTTCACTCTCATTGACCCTTCTATTTATCTCTTCAGCGAATCCCAACATTAACCACTTGTTCCATGAAGCAAACGAGGTTGGTAGAGCAGTCGGGTCTCTGGTTACAGTGATGACAGACGATGAAATATATGACACGTGACACCCCACCAGAAAAAAATTGATGGCCTGGCTTCACACATATCTATTGCTATCAGCATTTATTCAACGTAGCGAGAATTATATTCGATATGCATACAACAGTTTGATAATCAATATTCTGCAATGAACTGTTTTAATGCCAGGGGTGACCACATTGGTCCAAAAATTGTGTTCTAGTCACAAAGTTGGGGCTATGATTTCTGGTCTATCATTGGACGTGGATGGCCAGTGTTTTGTTGTAGAGGATTCTTAGGGAGCATGTCAAAACCTCTTTCGCATATGCGAAAATATTGTCGATAATGTCGAAAAAGTTTTGATGTAAATGTGCAATAACGAAATGTCGGAATTGACGAAAAATAATGCGATAACGTCGAAAGCGACTGGCCATAAAAGTTTGATAACGTCGAAACCACAACAGACCAAAATTTCCGTAAAATGTCGAAACTTTCGATAACGCGAAAGTCGCGACGTTGAAACATTGATCGATATTCGCAAACGATGAAAAGTTAAAACATCCATACGATGTTGTCGCACTTCATAAATCCGCGCATTTATTTTTGCCTTCTGCGTAATCAGATGCCAGCTGAATTTTTATTGGCTGTCAGCCAAAGGCCATACAAACAACTCTATGCGGTTAACACACAAGTACAATGACTTGACAGTTCGACTGTTTTGATAGCTATGAGTTCGCACAAGACCTAATTAAACAATAGTCAACCCATTCCAAATGTGTGAAGGGGTGACATTTAGCAAAAGGCTATACAAACATATAGGTCTACTGACATATAATGACGTATATACCGGTCCCTCACAACTGTGCGTGAACTGTGCGACAGTTTTGTTGTTGTCGTGATGTCTTCTCAATTATTGAACAATGGTTTAACTCGTTGGACAAAAACAACACATCTGATATATAAAATTCCAAAATGAAGCGACTTGATGTCATAATATCAGTTCGATCATGGCTAGAAACAGTGATGAAATCGAATAGATCTATCGGTAGCAGACATATACGCAGTTGGGAAAATATTAGACCGGCAGTTTACACAGGTCGACAGTACGAAGAAGTTAGGGTTTTCACAACCCCAGGTATCACACATCTAACAGAAAAAAGATGAAATCACACAGAAATTTGAAACCAGCTGCACCCACCCACAACGGGAGCGACAACCGTCCATCCACATGATCCAGCATTTGAAGCAATAGGCCCGATATAGAACAAGCCCTCATCACATTGTATCAACGCCAGACATATATAGAGCCATACCCCCTAAGTTCATTGTTTTATAATGGTATGTTATCCATATTTGTATTATTCATTCAATAAAGAATCGAGAAAAACATAACACTCAACTCCTCTGTCAGTCAATGCTACCCACAAACGAAACTAGGATTAGCACAACATAACATGATTGTGCAATTCGTGGAAATTCCAAACTATTATATAATATGTTTTGTATTAACTTAACTTTGTCGCATCTGATCGCTCATATATATTGAATAAAATGTGTAGATTTGAAATAAAAGTATAAAAGTCGCCGACGAATTAATCATGATGACGCTGCACTTCCGATATCTAACAATGATTTCATACTTATGTTGCGAAAATTAAAGCATTGTTTACGACTGTCCGACGATGCCGTAAACACCCTGATTTGCGTCCACATTAAAATATGTGTCTGGTCTAGAAAGACAGATTGAAACTGTAGAAATTAACTCTACGTGGCATACAGAAAGTATACTATAAATCGGGGTTGTGGAATAATTTATTGTCGTCCTCGGCTGTATTCTTTTATTCATAATAGTTCGCACAATTAAATGGTGACGGTTTACCCAAAGTGATGACAAGTTACATAATCACACACAAAAACTCTTTTCGAAATCAAAATTTGCATTGTTTACAGTACCACTCTGCAGTATTAATGCGACGGTGTAGCAATTATTGCTCGAGATCTGTAAACTGTAAACCAGTGATGCAATATCACTGCTATAAACCCACGGATTTGCGGGCACCGTGTGACATCAAAACGTAGGAAATGATTGTGTTGGCCTATCCTATTATATAAATTGGGTCTGGGAATCATTTATTTGGGACTTTAAATAATCTTCTATTAATAATAGTTTATTATTAAACGAAGTTTGAATTGTCCGATATTAACCAAATCGGAGATTTCAGTAGATCGGAGAAATTTACTAATAGGCCTACATTTATAAACTCCGATCAAATCGGAAATGTTTTCATATCGGAGAATACTCCGATTAAATCAATGGAATTCTTATGATAAAAACTCCGATCTGAGAAATTTCAGCATGGACACCGACATCTTCCCGTTCGCGACACATCAGTATAAAACTGCGACTATGGAGTATTTATTGAACACAAACTGTCACCCCGATCTGAGAAATTTCAGCATGGACATCGACATCTTCCCGTTCGCGACACATCAGTATAAAACTGCGACTATGGAGTATTTATTGAACACAAACTGTCCGGCCAATCATATCGACACAACAGCAATATTGACGGATATAATGCTGCGATCTTGACGAAAACAAACACTGCGAAAATATGACGAAACAGAACAGCGAACATTTGAGCAAAACTGCGATAATTACGAAAACATCAAACCAAGACAGCGACAATGACGAAAAATTGACGAAAACGTACAACGTTACGGCGTGCGATAATGACGAAAAAACTCCGATAATGTCAAAAAAACGACGTCAATGATGCCACATTTTTCGCATTTTTTTCACATATGCGAAAGAGGTTTTGACATGCTCCCTTACTCAGTTTCAACTGAAATCTAATTTTAAATACGGTATACCTGTGTGCGATATAACTCTAGGATTCTAATTACACTATTACAGGGCTAAACTGATCGACCCAGGCATTAAAGAGTTAAATTAAAGATGATGTCTATAAAATAGTAATACCAGTCAACAGCTACTGTCACTAGAAAGTGATATTTATTTCCACACTCTAAAACATTGTTACTATTTTTAGGACATTTTGCTGATAATGTGTGGTTTTCAATCAATTGAATCTATAATTATGATTAAAAATATGTGACCCCATGTTTCTCACCTGTTTTAAGGAAACTAATACAGATATAAATGTCATCAATGTTGTTGCCTTTTTTTGGTGATGCTATTACATGTCATCAAGACAATTAAGTTTCATAAAACAGTCTGTTGAATTCTTTGTCTGGCAAAAAAGACTTTGCTCTCATAATCGGAATGAAATAATGGATTATTTTTTATGTAGAACTTCTACTCTACAATACTCTAATATGCATCAGAATTAGCTATGAGGAAAGATGATATTAAAACCGCATTCAGTGTTCACTCCATATCATATATATCGCTCAATAGAAGACCAAATAAATCACTCAGTAATATTTTAATATATATCTGTCCATTTTAAACCATATCTTTCTGGATGGACATCGAATACAATTGAGTATACAGTCAATTTAAGTTGTTGTATATCATTTATTAAATGCTTATTTAAATGCCCCAAACCATTTCCTTCTAAAAGTACTGTTATTTTTACCTGTTTATTAGCTCTAATTGGAAAAGTAAAATTTGAGCTATTGCCATGGGTTGTCGTCTGTCCTTCTGTGCATGCATCCGTCTATCAACAATTTCCTTTAGCACACCCAACAGGCCACATCTCTCATCTGATCATCACCATACTTCATATGGATCTTCAGGGGGAACTCTACCATACATTTTCACCAGAAATAAGGCCCTTTGATTATAATTTTTTGGCTTTGCAATTTAAATTTAATGTCCGAACTAAAATGAATATTAACCAATCTGAACCAAATATTAACTGATTTCAATTATTGTTTAGCTTATTTTGAAAATGCCCATCCACAACCTAGCAGGGGGAGGATACCGTCGTCCGCAACTGCTTGTTTGAGAATTGTTTTGAAAATTTACAGGCATGTTTAGGAACACCTCTAGATGGAAGCTATCGATATTGAACGATTTTCGATGAAAAATATGGACGGCGGCAGCAATTTTGCATTTTACTTTTTGCATGACTAAATCCTGCAGGCCAAATCCCTCATCCAATCTTCATTTGCATCTATTAAATGTAATGTATGACATTATCCCCTCTACAGTTTGAACTACAGTGTCATTGACACTTTCATTTAATAGTTTTCATTAAATAGTTTTCATTAGAAATGTCTTGCCATATTTTGAGTTATTTTATTATGAATCTTGTTCAAATCTCATTTTGAATTTATATGCATTAACCCTTTCAGTGCCAAGTCCGATTTTTGTATCGACCCATATTTCCTTGATCATTTTTCAAAATTATTGATTATAATAATGTGATACATTTAAGGAAAGAGTTCTTGATAAAAAAAAATCGGACTCGGCACTGAAAGGGTTAAGGTAGTGTTCAGATGAGTACTTTGCATTGAAATTGGATTACAGACAATAACACTAAGACATTCTGTTAACGCATTCAATGGAGAGACTCTATTTTTAATGCAATGTAAGGTGTAACACATACCTTATATGCCGTGCGTCTTGATGTTTCTTGTTTTTAATCAATAAAAAATGGCAGCTGTCTTCAAAGTGAAGGAAATTCGACTTGTATTTAATGTCAATAAATTGTTAGTTATTTGGTTTGACATTATCGTAAAATTAATTTATTACAGATAGATAAATAAACATAACACAATGTACCCACCCGTGTGAACAGTTTAACGCAGACCACGGATCGTGTTAACAATGCAACGAATTTGTCTGAAGGCTACTTTTAAGAGAAATAATCCAAAAATACTCTTCTGATACTGTGTCTTTGTTACAATTTGGCTGTTTTACATTCTGACCATATACCATCATTTCTCATTTGTTGGTATTATTTCCTTGATTTACTTCAAGATGTTGCAGAAATTTATCATCTCTTAATGAGTTATTTTTGGTAATTCTGAATGACAAAATCATAACAAAGTGTGGGAAATTATGCTATTGTTTATGGAAGGATATTCATGTGCACATTTTGCATCTCTGGGCTTATTGACCAATCAGATGCACGCATTTATATAATGTTGAAGTAGGTGTAATTATACTTGAATTCAACTGAAAATAGTGATGAAATAATCTTTCATGTTCTGCAGTATGTCGGGAAGAGTTTATATCATTTCTATAAATATATATATTTATATATTTGGACTTTCCATTGGTAACCACTATGTATTTAAATTCAAAAGTTTTGGTAAATAAAGATTATGATCCTGAAATGCCTTTTGCAAACTGTTGCATTATTGAGCCAGGTTCTGCTTTTATGCTGCTGATTTAGCTCAAAGTGATTCTGTAACTAAAAGGTTGAAGTTGTACTGTTCTCATTTTTTCTCTCCAGAAAATCTGATCTATTTGATTAAGTGAAGAGCAGGGTTGCCAATAGGTACTGGTACCAGTACTGGAACCGGCGGTAATCGGGAATTAAATCGGTACCGGTTCTGATGTCGAGTACCAACGGTTCTTGGTACTGATTGTTGATTTATATTAATATACCTCTTAACGAATATAAAGGGTTAATTAAACAACTCAACATAACGCCAAAAACAATTGCGATGGGTTAACGTGATGTCGTCAGCACATTCAAACATAAAATGCACATTTTGCTGCACTATGACAACTTGTCACGAAATTGACAGAATGCATGCATTGTGTCGGCGAATGTGATCACCACTTAGATTCGTTCACGAATGGGAGATCGGCTAGTTGATGCACTGTCATTCATTCATTGGCTCCCTGACCATTCGGGCACCGACAAGGCGCAAAAGTGCCAAACACCCAAATTTCCATCCATGGATATATATGATGACATGGTTGTTTACATTGTAGAACTCAAGTGACAGGATATTTGTGACTTGTGTGTCGTGACATGGAGGCATGGACAACCAGGGCAGAGTTACCAGACGTATTATGACATAATGATTCTAATGATCACATGAGTGACATCTATTGAGTTTTATTTTCCCTTGTTTTAACTTTTATTGTGATATAAAGTTAATGTCACAGACACAGAGTGTATTTGACTCTTTTTCTCTCAAAATATATTCAAAATTTTCGAACTAGGCAACTACAACTAGGCTTACTGGAAACGACTTTGGTTTCATTGGGTGAGATCATTTATGAAATTACAACATGCGAGTAATATGGCCGTTTAGTGAGTTCTCTAATTAATTACCACACAAATAATATGATGTACCGTGTATCCATACAAGCCTACAATGTTAGCCAGCCCAGTACGGCCAGTAGTAAAACATACATGTCTCTATTCATTCCACTCTGTATTCCGTCTTTTAAAAATTCCTCCCTTTGCAATTAGCCGAAAACCGCTGCAGACAACAACTTAATCGTAAATGTCCTTGCGATTTTTATTTTCGTTGTTTGACTAAACCTCGAACTTAACGAATAATTGACAATGGAACCCCACGAAACCCAAGTTATTTGCAGTATAAAAGTCCACTCAATGAGTACCGATAACAACCCGTCAGTGTGGAACCGGTACCGAAAGCCGTGGTACCGTCGGTACTTTGGCAACCCTGGTGAAGAGAGCATTCATGAAATCAGATCGTTGAAAATACAATGACTTTGTTGGTCATTACAGGATGATGGAAGAGCCATCTTCAATGGAATCATCTTGCAACCATTAGCGCAACCATTCTTAACCACTTAAGCGTTGTTCTACTGATATTGGAGGTAAAATAAGAAACACTCGGTAACACAAGAGTAAAACCTGTTGACTCAGCTTGATTACTATATATGATTTTTTATATAATGTGTGCCAGGTATTTCCTATTGCATTTTATCTGAATAGTAATATGGAAATATATATTTAGATATATATATTTCCACCCAGCTTTATAACGAACCAAAGCCGGATGCTTTGGGTCGTATATAGACTATATCTGATTTTTGAAGTCACCAATTATTATCTAATACGACGCTGCTGTTTTGAATTTGTGTGACCACGTTTGTCGCACAGTAGTACCACCACTTTTGTAGTATAGTAGATAAGTGGGCTTAAAGCATTAATGTCGTTATCAGAAAATCTTGTTACTGTGTCTTTCGATTACTGGTATTGCAAATGAGAATTATGAATATTGAATTACATTGTAAATTCATTTGTAGCGGTAGTTTACCTTTTATTGAGAAAATAAGACGCATTAAACACTGACATTATAGTAACTACAGTCTATATCCATCGGCGTGAGTGAAAAGTGATCAAATTCCTGATGTGAAATATAATAAGATTGACATCACAAATGTACCGATCTACTGTTCGAAGGTGGGCCTTTAATGTACAGCACTTGGTACTGTACGGTTCTGTGCGAAATGAAATAACATATATTTGATATGGAATTAATTGTTATCATAAGACTACATAGTACATAATCCATAAATATCATAATATTTTCTGGAATTGAAAGGAAATGCATAATTATGAACAAAGCAGAAGATACATTCATGCAGGTTCAGGCGAACTCAGTCAATGGGAAAGTTACACGATGAGGTTGTTCGTCAATTTTTGTTGAAATCGACATGGTGACATCTTATGAACAGCTATGAAATAGACACCCTTCTCCATATTTTATCTCAGTCGCAACACTCACCCATCATCAAGAAAAGAAATAAATTGGTTAAATTCATGAAAAAAATTCTCATTCCACTCTCGACAAGGTATAACTATTTTCACTTTGATGTTGGTAGTTTATACCATGTATTTAAATAAATCCATTGTGTACGAAGTGTAATTACTGATAATCAACCCAGGAAATATAGGCTTATGTGAATCTTATTTGGAGGGAATACCAGGGAATCTATAAACTGATTTTGATAAAAAAAAAAGCTACCCTCATGTGAGTGGTTTTGCTTTGGTTCGTTAATTACGCTAGCATATGATCATATATCAGGTTAAAGATACTGTGTCAGTTGAGACAAAGTGCCATATGAGCATTATACTTTCACCTGAATCTGTATACAAACTCATAAGATATGGGGTCTCATGTGATAGTCCTTTTATTTCATCATTCTGCCATGGCTTTTATTGGTGCTGGCTGTTCAATCATATGACCTGATTATTTAATTTATCTTGTCTGTATTATGTTAATTAATTGTTTTAAAGGTGCTACCATATTACAAGTTTTACATATGATTTTATAGCTTATTACTTATAGCTTATTACTTATAGCTTATAAGTTATCATAAATAGTACCTTTAGTTACTCAATAAAGTATTATTCATTATGAAACTCTCTTTATGATCCCAATCTTTCAATAGCTTCTGTGGATTTAGTTAAAATCTGAGGAGAAAATGTGGCACAAATATTCAAAAGGTGCCATAAGACAAGTAGTGTAAAAAAAATTCAGCAATAACAAGAGGTTGAACCCCCGGCGCTGGAATACCCCCACGAAGGGCAGAGCGAAACCTGAATTTTAACCCTTTCTAAACTAAATGAATTCTCCTACCAAGATAAAAAAAAGTGTACATTGGAATGGTCTATTATTTATTTGGATTGATGTACAAGTTATATAAGCAGACGACATGCAGATAATAAAAGTTTGTTGAACTTAATTATTCTCTGAATATTTTGTACAGGATAATTATTCATCAATGAGTGTTTAGTATAGAAAGGGTTAAATTAAATAAAAGGGAAAAGTTCTAACATCACGCTTCACATTTCATTAAAAACCCTGGTAATGGTGAACATCTATAGCATGTTGGGGAATCACGTGGTCAGAAATTGATGAGTACCACAAAGTAAAAATGGCTGACCTACGAAAATAAACAGAAAATCAAGATACCAACCGAACGGGGCATGTATCTTCAGGATCTCATGAGAGAAAAATACTTGATATCTACATTAGATCAATGTAACTCAGGAGGTCGTCTGAATACATATGTCCCGGCCGATGGCTTCGGCAACGAATCCAGTATTGATTTATTTCTTGTATCTTCATCTATTTCACACCTTGTTTGGAGCTCATTTGTTCTCGATGACGATGCTATTAATGTGTCGAACCACCGACCCATTTCACTAACTACTGATATTGGAATCCTTAGGCTCATTAACAATGGTCCCAATTCAAGTGCAAACTTCAAGTGGAATCTTGTGAGAACTAACGATTCTATGCAGTCCATTACGAAATGCGCGCACACCGTCGTGTTTGGTTGTCGGAGGGCAGACCAAGCTCTGTTGATTTTGCATCATATGTTCATTATAAATACGCAAAGCGGAATTTTAGACGCATATATCGACTAGCGTCTGATCAATTTCAACGCGATCAAGATGCGGAAATCGATCGTGCCTCTGAAGTCGACCAAAAAACGTTTTACAAGTTGTTCAATGCAAGACGTAAAATCAGTTTAGAGAATTCGTTCTTTCGGATCAATAGTGAGGTTATTCGGGACAAAGCCGATATAAGCAGAGCGTGGGCGGACTATTTTGAAGTTCTCTACACTCCAGTTAACAACGACCCGCGCTTTGATGCAGACACATTCGCGTCAGTTTCAGAATCCACTAACAATATGAGACATAGTAGTAATATTTCTGAACTAGATCAACATTTGTATTATGGTGTATCTGCCGATGAAATTACAAATTCACTATCATATATGAATATGAATAAGGCTCATGGATACGACTTTATAAATTATGAGCACATGATCTACGGCGGCAACGCTCTTCACGAATGTTTGGGTTTATTATTCTCTGAAATATTAAAATTGGAACACGTTCCGACAGCCGCCAAGCAAGGGGTAATTGTTCCTCTCTTTAAGGGTGGTTCGAAGCCAAAAGATTAATTTGGTAGCTACAGGGCAACTTCAAATAGAAAATAATCTCCCTGGTCTCATTAGTGTTCATTCACTGCAGCATGGATTCCAGAAGGCGTCAGTTGTAATATGGTGTCATATATGCTACGGGAATGCATACAATACACCGCCGAACGTCATAGCAAACTGTACACGTGTTTTCTTGATGTACAGAAGGCTTTCGATTCTGTTTGGATCGACGGCCTTCTGTTTAAGCTTGCAGAGAGGGCCGGGTTTCACTGGCAGGATGTGGCGTATATTCGACTGCCTCCTTTCGGGAATCCATTGCTCAGTGAGATATAATGGCATTTTTCTCCAGATGGTTTGAAACAAAACAAGGTACTGTCCAGGGAGGCATATTATCACCTCTGTATTATATGCTGTATATTGATAGTCTTATTTATGCACTTGAATCGTCAAATTTTGTGTTACGTATGCACACAATTGACTGTTCTGCGCCAACTCAGGCAGATGATATGCTTTTGATTTCTTTGTCGGAGACAGGCATTAGAAATAAGTGCGACATATGTTACCAATATACCAAAGTTTGGCGGTTCATTTATAACCAATCAAAGTCTAATGTCATAGTATTCAACGAATCGAAACATGAACACAACACACTGTATCGACAGTGGCAAATGGGCGATAAATATATAGAGGAAGTCACCTCAACAACTCACCTCGGGATACCTGTTTCGAAATTCACATTTAACAGCGACCTTACTGAACACATTGTGGATAAGACGAGAAATACATATTTTCAGCTAACCAAATGCGGCTTGTATGCAGGTGGTATAACCCCAAAAAGCTCATACAAAATATATAAATGTATGGTATTACCAGCTGGAATGTATGGATCAGAAATTTTATGGGGATTATCTCATACAAACCAAATGCAGCTCGAGCGAATACATCGGTTCTGTGTCAAATAAATTCAAGGTCTCCCATATCGGGCACGGACGGATATTGCTCTTGGTTTACTTGGCAGCACATCTATTGAATCGCATATTGAAAAGCCCAAACTAAACTTCCTTGGATCGCTATGTAGACTTAAAGTAGGTAAAACTGCAAAAGAAGTGTTTCTCTTCCGACTTCACGCGAAGAAACACACATGTTAAAGGTACTTAATCCGTAAAGAGGGTCCCCATCTCAACAGATTCCAACAACAACAATCCGATCAGAGGGTCCTATATTACTATTTCTTTGGCTTTGGGGGTAAAAAATATTTGATTTGAGTCGAGGAACCCATCAAACAAAGCTCAGAGTTATTAGATATTGATTTTTGAAATTTGTTATGTTCTCGAGATGAGTACTAATAACTGCCGTAATCTGCTCTGGATGTGTACTCCAAATCTATTCAAACAGGCAAGGATGGATAACTCTAAAATCAAGTGGTAATTTTAACGCAATTTTGACTGAGTTCTGGGCCAGATAGTATTCCCGATAATGAAAAATAATATATTTCTAAAATCGATATCTAACAAATCTGAGCTTTGATGGGTGACTTCCTCGACTCGAATCAAATATTTTTGACCCCCGAAGCCATTGAAATAGTAATTGAGAGGAGTTTTATCGGATTGAGTACCTTTAACACCTTCGCCTCAGATATATCGAAAATCCTTGACAAGTACAATCTAAGTGGTAGTCTATTTGGCTACTTATCAAATGGTATATTTCCTTCAAAAAAACAGATGGAAATATGATGTAAACTCGGTCATTTACGGCCGTGAATCGTCGCAGTGGTGCTCCAGACTTCTGGAAGATGAAGACTTCAATATATTCAGAGATTATCAGTCTTGTCGTCCTCATGTCGACAATTTCCAACTGAAAAGCGCGAGTATATATATCGTGTGCAAATATACTGGCAAGAACAACATACGATGAACCTGGAATGTGTCGCTTGTGTAAACATCAGTTCAACCTTTTAGTGAACCATGTTATTTTACAATGTTCATCATTGTCGCACCTGCATAATAATTTCTGGTACCGTTTGATAAATGTATATATATAGTCCATATATGAGAGATAGAAATTTCTGGATTAACAATGTTAAATCGTACAAAATCACGATCGTCTCGCACCCGCATTTGCCATTGCGATTGTGATATTATTTCAAAATTTGACTTTATGGTCCGTTGACACGATTCTTTCGAGGGTACAGATAAGCTCACAACAAATGACTTCCAAAGTTCATCCATCCCAAATTTGGTTAGAATGTTACGGATTTCAGATAAGAAGGGACTCCTCCCATTTGTCTCGTCTGCTTCAATGAGCCTATGGAGAAATACCTTCTTGACTGTTTTCGTAACACCCAGCCTACACAACGAAAAGAACAAAGACAATTTCCGTTTTTGGATGTACATCGAAAGTGGGGACACAATGCCACTAAATTTCCATATAAAATATCAACATCACTTTTTGACCTAACAATTATCGAAGGAGATTCTTTGTTTAGTTCGGCTATGCATTGTTCATACTTTAATTTCAAAGCGCTATCAGCACCAACCCGTTTCCAATTGAACTTGGAATTATCCCGTGTTTCATTGGTTGCGTATAACGAGCCTGTGGGGAAAGCAAACGAGATGATCGCTTTAACAGGTCTGTGATTAGAAACATTGAGGCAATCGTCGTCAGGAATTTCACATTCAATTCCATCATGAATCATGGTACATGGAATAAGTATATGATCAATAACAGAAGAGGTACCCCCAGTATAAGGCACATGCGTAAATTTTAAACCTTTGCATTCGATTGTAGTGTTAACAGAAATAAGTTGTCTCTCTGAGAGGAATGCACCGAAACAATCAGATCTATCGTCGTTTCTTGATAGGTCACTATTAAAGTCACCCATAGCTACGACCGTGACGATTCCCAAGCTAGAATATTGACATGTTATGACTTCAAGGTTTTCCATACATTGTTCGTAATATTCATAAGAGTTATTAGTGGACGGCAAATATACTTGAAATTATATGTATACAAATTTGCTGTTTCCCAAATTAAACTGGATGCCAATTATACGGTCATCCTCAATAGGAACTGGAGATATCCTATGTGACAAGGTTTTTTTTCCAGAGAAATGCTACGCCACCTTTGTTTCTACCTCGCTGTATAGCAAGCCGTTTTGAATAATCGCTTACTCCAAAAGATTCATATTAATCCTTGTGAATTGAGTTGAGAATCTGAAGATCTTTGTGTGGTAGCCAATGCTCACTAATACCACATATGTCAATTTTATGGCGATCAAACAGCTGGCCCAAGTATAATGCGGACCCCTTAATGCCAGTGACATTAAATGTCGCTAGGGATACCATGTTAAATGTTAATTGATCAAAACTACATAGTACATGTATAAATATAAGAGAAAACAAGAAACGACGCGACTTAACTCTACGATCATAACTGTTCAATGAACGATGTGGCTTTACACTGTTGTGCATATAAGCCATGTAGGAAAAGCACGCCGATTACTGTATTATGGTATTCAGTGTGACATTGCAGCACAGCCAACTTCAGCACCTGCCGCTCAGAGAAAGTCATTGCCACAATTGAACAAGAAAACTAAGATGCATGCATCAGGTCGGCCGTGAACTATCTGCCATAGAATTGTTGTAGCTATCGATTATACATTTTGGAACACCTGTCTGTATGTATGTGTGTATGCATGAATGCATGTGTGTATGTGTTATAGACTCTAACACTGCTCGACTGATCCGACTCGGATTTGGCATTTAACGTGTCAACTTGACCTCGCTCATAGGCATGTTTCTGGACCTTGACCGATCCGACTAAAAATTTGTGTGTAGGACTACTTCGATCCCGGGAGCAATATTGAAGGGTCCAATTTCACGTGGGACCATGTTCTCGGACGTGCTGATGTAGGCATGTTTCTGGACTATTTGGACGGGTCAAATCTTGATCCCGACCTGACTTTGACATTCAAAAAGATCAATTCAAGGTCAAATCTGGTAAAACGAAGTATTTCAACGAAATATAATACCTACTGTTACTTTTGTCCCAGGAGTGTTTCGGGTGGGTCACATTATGACCCTGACCTGATCTTGACATTCAAAATTGTCAAATCGGGTAAAGCCGGGCGGATTTCGACGGGTACTTTTGTCGTGACTTTTGTCCGGGGAGTGTTTTGGGCGGGTCAAATCGTGACCCGACATGACGTTCACCTTTAAAATGGTCAATTCAAGGTTAAATCGCGCAATTCTCCGAAAATCAGAGGGGAACATCCCGGACGAAGTAGGGTCCACCAGCTACTATTATATATTTCTAGATTTAGTTACAAACTAAATACCTGTATATTGTACAAAGAAATGTTTGACAAATATATCTGTATCAATATTACCATACGGGTCATTAAAATAGATACGACGAAACAAATTTTGAAGGGTGCATGGTATCAGGTAAATTTTTATATTTCAAATGATGACAGGAATGCGGAAAGTTGAAGTACCTATATACGTAATACTGGCTATCCGAATGAAGAGATATACATGTATATAAAAACCAAAATAGAAGATGACTGCTGGCGACAATGTTTTCCAAAAAAATTCAAAGCATTCGATAGCTCCCATCTAGTTGTCAGCCCGAAGATCAATATAAAGTGTGGTGACTATCAGATGAGGGATATGACTGTACAGTTGCTAAACAATTCAGTCACGCAAAAGAGGATCAAACAGTAAGATACCAAATTGCTGCCTGTGGTAATGTTTTTTAACGAAATTCGGGAAAATTAGATTACTCTCCCCCTGGTTATCCAGAAGATCATTGTGGAATCTGGTGACGATCGGACAAGGGGTGTCGTCTGTAGGATCAACCAAATTATTTAGCCATAAAAATAGTAAAATTCAAGATCACCGCTGGCAGTGATGTCTTCACAAGGACAGCTTGAGAACAAAACATGGCTCACATCTAGCGGTGACCCAAACTATCCACATGAGAAAAAGTTCTCCAATAAAAGCTGGCTGCAGGGTGCGCCAATTGATTCAAATTCGAAATTTAACAGGGTGTACTGCTTGTGGCCATGTTTTCCCCGCAAATTTGATAGACTGATGGACAAAACCACTGAATCCGTAGAATCAATATACATGTATACATGGATTAATGTATATGCATTGTTATACACAGTACTGGTATATAAAGGTACTGAAAATAACAATATTACTAGTATACACAAAATATAAAACCATATATCATGGCTATGGGTTCTAATATCCGAATATGACAGCTGATAACTTGGTGTGAATTGAAGAGTGGTGGTGTCTCACGCATATCTAACCCTCCATGTTAGAAACATGCCATTAAATGTCATAAGTATAATCTAGCTTGAGGACAGAAGTTATCCATAAAAACCCCCCTTAATTCAACCAGGTCCTCGCGCGATGTATGGTCGATCACATGATGATCTAGGGGGATTAGAATTGTTGTATAAAAACAGCACTGCATGTAAATATAAAATAAAATAGTGCTACATCTTATTACAGATTATTGCCATATATAATCAGTGACTATACAGACAGTCTGACAAAATAAAGTTTCAGTGACACTCTATCCGAAGAGGGGAACAATTCCATCTGTTACAGTCAATGGAGCAATTATGAATCTGGAAAGGTGAAATTTCTAAGTAATACTAGATATCGACATGACGCGATAACATATAACGTAAATGCAATATGCCCGCTGGCGACCATTTTTTCCTATAAAATTAAAAAAATATTTGATAGCTCTCATCTGATAGATCAATATCAAGATAAATATGAAGTTTAGTGATGATCGGATGAGTGAAGTGGACTGTGCTAAACGGTTTAGTAATGCTTAAACAGATTTTTACCTTAATATTTTTATGTTCACTTTATAAACTTCACTGAGTCATCTTTGTCATGTATTGAGTTTGATATCTGTTGTTAACAGTTTATAAATCATGTATGTCTCATGTTTGTTATTTTAATTTATGTGTTTATTATCATTAAATAAAGTTGAATTCCTTAAAAAGATTCTTACCTCAATGTTTTTATGTTCACTTTATAAACTCCACTGAGTCATCTTTGTCATGTATTGAATTTGATATCTTTTGTTAACAGTTCATAAATTATGTATGTCTCGTGTTCGTTATTATATTATATACACTTTATAGTGTGTTTCAGAACGAAAACAAAATGAATAAAATCAACAAATTTGTAAATTTAAAAACAATTCAAATGTTGTTGTATTCCATGTCCCAGCCCGGACATATACACCAAATTTCAATAATATTCATTGAGAAACAACGGACCAAACGCCATATAACACCCCGTATGCATCTTTTATTCCGAGTTGGCCTTTTATTCCGAGTTGGCACGCGCCGATTGGGCGAGTTAGCCCATGGGGCGAGTACGCCGATTCCGACACCTTTTCTATTTGCAGCAGGTTAAGTTTACGCGTAATTTAATTTACAAAGTTCCCCAATTGGTATCGTAAATAGAGCGACCTTATTTGGCAGAGAATGCCTCTGTTATTGATTATAAAGTTGCTATACATTAAAAACGACAATTCACATGCTCGTTCAAGCGCAGTAGTCTATTTTCCCCATGTTAAAGGACATCCACAAATACTAAATAACGCTAACTTACTGCCGAATGTTTTACACGACAACTGTTAACATATTTGGGCTGAATTCATCTGACGCGGTATTATTCCTCAAAATAAACAACAAAACCATCGTTACTTGGAAATGTAGTTTGGGCTAACATTTACATAAATCCTCCATATCATTATTCCGACACACACGTCAGATGAAAAACTCACATGAAGTAACCGGCCAAATTGGCCGAAATGAACTTTCAAATTCAACACGCACCGTACCTGAAGTGTCACGGAACTCTGATGATATTAATAACGTTTCTGTGATTTCTCCGTCTGACGTGTCCTGCACCCTTGATTGTGCATCGCATGCGAATGGTCGTATCGCTAATGAGAAACCGTATTATCTTGACAACAGTGTCCACACGAAAATCGTTCCTCCCAGTAGTGCAAGTGGTAAACCAGGGTTTCCGCTATACCGGCACAGGGTCCCCTTGACGGCCCCGTCCCCCTTGCCAAGTTTCCCCCTCCTGCCATACCCCAGGACATACTGCATGTCTATAAAGGTATAAAGATGTTTAAAACTTCTGAATTTTGTTGGAATAGTACTAAGGAATTTTAAAAGGTGAATTTATTTTATATCTTGTGAGTGTACACTCTAAACGCGTTGTTAAATTGAAACAGGAAGTGATCAGAACTGACATCGCTAGGAGCTATGCCTTTGAGGTTGGTTAGTTACGTTGCGGTTGTATGTAATCAGCCTTAATATATTCCGATTACGTTATGCATCCGAAACATCTGCTGTGTCTTCCACAGTGAGTCTTTTAACATTAACAAGCATGTTTAACTCGGGATTAAAATTACTGGTTTTCTGTACATGTACTTCGTAAATTAATATAGCCAGATTTGGTCACTAAGGACGTACCATATACAGATATATATCTAATAAATTTACTAGTTTTAAAGTTACAGGTACATGTAAGAAGAATAGCCGTCTCCTTCGCGTCACATCTAAAAATAGAATCTTTGGGGCTAAAATTGGTTGTGGGTGTCTCGTTCGCGTCACATCTAAAAATAGAATCTTTGGGTCTAAAATTGGTTGTGGGTGTCTCGTTCGCCTCACTTCTCAAAATAGAATCTTTGGGTCTAAAACTTGTTTGAGGGTAAAATTGTTCGAGGATAAAATTGGTTGTACTAAAATATTCCAAATTATCAAAAACCCAAAAAAAAAAATTCCAAATTATCAAAACCCCAAAATTTCAAAACTTCAAATATTTCTAATCTTCCAAAAATTTCAAATCTTCCAAAAATTTCAAATCTTCCAAAAATTTCAAAAATTTCAAATATTTCAAAAATTTCAAAACCCCCAAAATGTCGAATGTTAAATTATTTGCGTGTAATATCTTTCGTTATTTTTTTTTGTTCAAATATTTTTCATGAAATTATTAATCGATGTTTAGAAATAGCTTTATTGGACATTGTGACCATCGATATAAATGCATACATTCCAGTGTTTATCGGACGCAGTTCATATAATTGTCATACCTGAAAATAGACACCATTACTTTTACATAAATAATAAAGAGCGTTTATTCTTTACACTCTCTATCCCATATGACAGGTGTGTATTATCGTGAATTATTGGAAGTATTGAGATGTACTATGTTGAATCACGAGTGGACGAAAATGGTAATGTGAAATTACAACCCCCAGAATGAATTGTCATATTCGCTGTACACGCAATCACACACGCGACATTGGTGGTAACAATGTGTCTTTCACACCTTTGCTTTACCAAATGAATTATATTATAGCCCCGGTCACAGTTATATGCTGTTCAGAAAACATATCGATTTAATGTCTGAACAAACGGGTTAGTATCAATTAAGGTTGATAAACTGTGTCATTGTTAGCATTAACACGATAATTAGTTATCCAAAACATGCATACATATTACGTCAGGTCGTGAGACACTCAATAATAGAAATTGCTTTGATGACATTGTTATAACAACATTACGTAATAACCACTTATCACTCCATTCACACTTACGATCATTTTGTATGCCGAAAACTCCAGTTAGCACCGATGATGTAACATTATATCACTGCTATTGTACCAATGATAGGTTCAGACAAGTTCGATGTTTAGAAAAATAGATAATCTGCAGGTGTTCTCAGCGGGGGGAACACAGGGTTACGTAATAATAACCAGTTAAACAACTAATGTTGCCTCGTCCGTAAAAACCAATTATCGGCCTATTCATACATTACGTTCATATATATAATCTTATATAATGTTACGTCATCCGTGCTTGCATATGTTCGGGATTTTATGGTATAAAAATATATATGACTAAGCTGTATTCCATATAGTGAATAGACGCCGTTGTAATCACTACTCAGGACTTCTCGAAAAATGGCTGAAGAAATAATGACACCTCTGACAGTGGATGAAATTTATGAAATAGAATGTATTCTGCAAGACATCGAAGAATACGACAAGGCTATCGTAGCTTATCAACTGGATGAAGATATAATTGAAGCATCTACGCTTTGTTCAGGAGATGACCCATGGCCGAACCAAATCGGATACGGAGAACATGATGCGCCTAAAAATGATGTTAACAACTCACAACCCGGTACAGCTGGACCATCAGGATTACAAAACCGAGAAGACGAACATACACCTCATCAAGAAGGAGCTGTAAAATCAGACAATCAAACAGCCGGCAGTTCTGATATTCAAATAACCGGATATAGCATTCGCAAAAGGAGTGAACGAACCTTCGGAAACAATTTGGCAACACAGAGAACATATGAGATCAAATTAGATGAAATTTACAAAGAGAAAAAGTTAATCGACATATACAGGAATCTACATTCAATGTTCGAGGACACTATTCAAAGAGCTCGTGGAAATTTGGCTGACAATGATCTTGGCAGAGTTATCATTCACCATGAGAGTTTGGATAACCCTATAGTAGTTCCGTTACAAACGTTGCAAACGTTAAATGCTAACACTGTGATTGACAGAATCGAACTCGTTTTGAACAGCAACCAAACACTGACTGTTAATCAAAGTTTCCGCATAGATATAGGCACCATCGAGTTTCCTAAAGGCGGAGCACGGAGGAGGATAACGGCTTTACATGATGAAAGTGACAATCTAAGAAATAAAACATCGATCGTTACGATTGAAAATACCGACAATATGTGTATGGCTCGGGCTATCGCCACATGTTGGTGTAAATTAAATATTTGCAGTCCTGATGAATGGCTGGAAATAACCCAGAATAGAGGAACCAGAAATAATTTACAACTCATCATGGAATACAGAAAAGTACCGATCAATTATTACAAAAATGTGCGGCACAAAAAACGTACTGAACAAGGAAAATTAGCCAAAGCAATTAGTGTCATCGCAGATGTATCAACAGACAGACCATCCAGTTTAGCAGATCTAAAAGCATTCGAGGACACTCTGAATTTGACAATACTAGTCGTCAGTGCTAGACTGGGTAATAAATTCATTACCAGCGCGCCTACAGACGGTATAGAAAGACCCGTGATATATTTATATCTCACTGCTAATGAACATTTCCACGCTATACAATCCATAACGGGATTCTTTAGCGATGTATATTTCTGTGTGCATTGTTTAAAACATTATTCACACAAAGGAAAGCATTATTGTGAACACACCTGTTTCGTGTGTAAAAGTGATAAATGTGAACAAAGTGAAAACAAAGAACATTGTTCAGATTGTAATATGACGTGTATGTCTCATCAATGTTTCGTGCGTCATAAAGCAAAACCTATTAATCAAGCTTCGGGAGAAACGACAGCTCCTTGTCAAAAATGGTGGAAATGCTTGGACTGTACAAAAGTCATGGAGAGAGGGAAAAGACGTCCGAATCAACACGTGTGCGGAGAAACATTTTGTAGATCGTGTGACAAATACACAATGGGAGCACACGAATGCTATGTAAGGGCCATACCTCCCGTTACTGATGATGAAAGAGCTAAATTCTGTTTCTTCGACTTCGAAACCATTCAACATGATATATTGGAATGTTCTGAAGGATATGCACCTTTACATACAAAGGATTGCCAGGACTGTAAAGAGGATCATATATGCAAGAAATGTGCTAAGTGTCAGGTGAGTCTTAACCTAATTGTAATATATATATATGTAACACATTACAGTCGAAATCACGATAACGTAACGCTCTTTATTAAAGGCGCGCATAAGTAGAACGCTCTTTCATTTTTAAAAATTATATTAGATTATCGCTGAACGCTCTTTAGCTGTTACCTCGCGTGTGAGATTACCATATAACAATTACATACTTGAATTCGACCAAAGTTAAGGGGTCTCAATATTAAAATTCAACTGAGTCATGTCAGGGTGATTGGGCTAATCAAATATGAAAAAATGAAATAAGGAAAATGCCGATGAATTTTATGTTGGTGGGCAGCACAGATATTGGCCTCCACGAAAATAACATTTGGCAAAATTCTAGGGCAAGGTCAAGGTCATTCAAGGTCATTCAATATAGCATGTGCAAATGACGTTTTTGGTTAAAATGACGTTTTGGTTGAAACAGGGCGACGTCATTGCAAAATTCGCTCTTTTTCCAAACTTGTATAGACCCACTATATCTATAACTATTCGATCATATTTCAAATAGAACCATTTTAGATGATGCCATAAACACACCGACTACATTGGCAGAAATTAGATCTGGACCCAAATATAGAATTTGACGTCACAATAACGATCACGTGACATAAATTATACATTTTGGTATGACAAAAAGCGCTCTCTTCGTGGTTGGCCATGTTATCAGGTGTACATGGCTGTGCCTCGCGCTGATTTCAAGGACTCAATTTTCATACAACACGTCCACTTATCGCCACACGCCAATATCTGATAAATTATTAAGCTTTCCACTCATTCCGAAGCAGAATACTAGGGGACACCAATTTTGGTACATGTCACAGAACGCAAAACAGGTATGACGTCCATTGAGAGTACCTGTTAATCGTTCTGTTTAGCATGCATGACTATGTATAGTAGATTTCCGTGGGTGTGTAGGTCTGTATACTACCATTACACACATAATATGAGTGTAATCAATGTATTGAAATATAAACAACTACATATATACTTGTGATCCTTTGTGTTGTAGTTTAATGTAAGGCATACGTTTATATAACTATAGTATAGACATTAATAAATATGAATTAACAGGGATATCTAACATATCAATAATTAACGATGTTTCTATTTCCGAACAGCATAATTATACAAGAACAGAATATGCTTGTGTAAGTACCGTATGCTACAATTAAACATGATAAACAACTTGTGCATTACATATATATGCCACATAATACTTATAGACAAATGTCACACACATATTCTCTACATGACCCTTCTTCGTCGGTGCACAGTTCATGCGCCCAGTTCTTACACATTGCACATTGAATCCATTTTTCTCGAGGTCGTGAATCATCGAAATCCCCGCTGCATATGATGCAAAACCATTTGCGTCCCTGTGTCTTAGATTTCGACACAGTCTTCCTAGATGTGGGCTGTGTCTTCTTTGATCGCGACGTCGTCTTCCTCGAATCCCGCTGCTTGTTCTGTAACAAATTAAGTTCGCATTAGTTTAATTTTTGGTCCGATGCATGCATATGATATATTAATGAGTACATTTTATATGAAGTTTCAACGTTAATATCTAGTTACATTTAAAGATGAATATCCGAATTAACGCTCCTAAATGACTATTTATCTGACATCGGGGGTAAAACATAATTAATTCGATTCGAGGAACCCATCCGTCAAAGCTCAGAGTGATAAACTACGATTTTTGTTGTTTCTCGAGATGTGCAATTATATCTGCCCAGAAACACGTCGTCAATAGGACGATCTCGGACAAAATTGCGGATGAAGATGGATAACTCTAAAATCAAGTAGTATTACGTTTTGGGAAATTTAAAATTGCCAGTGCATGGTTAGCATAATTTTGTTGCAATTAATCGATTCTGATAACTAAAGCGTATTTTGAAGAAATGTTGCTTTTGTTGTTGTGTTGTTGTATCTTGGTGATATGGAGACCGTTTGATCGGATTGAGTACCTTTAATATCCGTGTCTGTCTCTTTGTTGTTCTGTGTTCTGCTTCAGGGGCATTGATCTTTTCGACTATCTGTGTCCTATATAAGAAATATAATTATGTTTATCGGTAACATACAAACAATATTGGTTACTGTGAAAAATGGTGGATCTAATATATTCAGTTGCAGTTGAGCAATATTGACTATCGTAATCATTTAAAAGGTGCTCATGACCTTTAATTATTGATCGAACTATATTATTTGCATTCTTCTTGAATGATCCATTAAGGCAATTTGTAAACTAATTATGGAGAATATTAATAAAATAAATGTCTCCGAATAGATTGGTCTTTAATTAAGGAAACATTGTACATGTAAATATACCATCAAGGACTGAAAAAAATAACAATCATGATTATATATACTGCACCTTTTCCGTAGTTATGCTCCAAATTTTCGGTGAATGGCAGTCGCAGTGTAGTTGCTCGTTACAATAACAACTCAGATATCGGCATATGATCACACCATCACTGTGCTGATTTGCCACATCTTCAGGCCAAACCTGCAAGATAATGTCAGAAACAAAACACGACAGTGAAAGACAGAAATCCATATGAGAAACGTTCATGTACATGTCTGTTGGAAGTATAACGGTCAAGAAATTTAAGGCTCCCTAAACTGGTTTTATCAAACTGAGTATGGCATTTAAGAACGCTAGTATTTATCATCCTTGGTAATGCACTCTGACAGAAACAAAGTAGATTGGTTATATAACAAATGCTCACAAACTGATATTAAACTGAATTTAGTTGGCTAGAAGTTTCACTTTAAATATATGAATGGCAAAGTAAATTTGAATTATATTCAGCTTACAAATCGGTCAAACGTCTTAAGCTCATTGAACGTAATTTGAAGGTACTCAACCAGATCAGACGGTCCCCATAACACCAAGATACACAACAACAACAAAAAATTTCTTTAAAAATGATCAGAATCGATTAATTGCAACAAAATATTGCTAATCAAATTTCCCAAAACGTGTTATTTATCAACATTTTTTTCTACTAAATATGGCCGTATTATCACTTGGCGTATCACAAAATTTGGCTGTATTACTACCTGGTTTTAGAGTTATCCATCTTAATCCGCAATTTTCTCCGAGATCGTCCATTTGACGACGTGTTTCTGGGCCACATATAATTGCACATCTCGAGAAATAACAAAAAGTGATATTTGATCACTCTGAGCTTTGATGGTTGTGGTGGGTTCCTCGACTCGAATCAATTATTTTTTACCCCCGATGCCAAAGAAATAGTAATTTAGGAGCGTTAATTCGGATAATGCATCTTTAACATTCCCACACATGAATTGTTAGCGTGTTAAGTGGTGTCATGCAATACATATCTCAGAATTCAAGATTAGTTAGTGAAAACGAAGGAATCGTTTTATGTACTATCTGTACCATTCAATGATTCATCTGAATACTCACTTGATGAACGAGCATTGTTCCGGGATATGCTCGCAAGTTTTCTGGCACCATCTGTGCAGTTTGGCGTATGTCGTCATCTGTCACCTTTCGGAATGTTACATTCAGCTGGGATCTTTTGAGTAGTTCATATAATACATCCGAATCTGGGATATCCATCCCGCTGCATACTAGTCTGTCTGCCTCTTTTTTCACAGCAGCACCAACACCATCAGCCGCACCCTTACCGTGACCGCTCTCGAGAAAATTCCAAATAAGTTTTAATCCCAATTGCCGTGGAACTGTTGTTATTAGAAAAAACGACGTCTTGTTTCTATATTGGGACGTGGGACCATCACTTATTACGTGGATCTTTTTGACAAATGGCCTTGTGTCTTTGATTATTTTAAAAATCGGTTTCAAGTGAGCCCAAACTGCTGGTGCTTCATGGTTGTTTGACGATGACACCGTGCAAAATGATTCAGGCCGTCTGTTTGAATAAATCATACCCGTGTGAAGAGTCGCTTGTCTGTGAGAGGCTCCAAAATGCACCTCTGTTGTTTCTCTGGCATATTTACAACTCCAGTTTTCACTGAAATCGCAGTGAATAATTGCCTCATCATCCGGAAGCGACAACTTCAGAGCCCTCAAAGCTGCAAATTGGTGGTAAACACGATATATGTGCTTTGTATACCGCTGCATGGACTCATTGGTGATCTCTATCAGTTCTTTCAGTGTGGTGTGTTTGGATGATTTTACAGTCCTCTTGGTATTTCGACATTCGCCTTCCTTCGTGGTGTAACTACACATCTCATTCGTCCACTCTTGCCACTCGACCAATCTGGTGAGATCGGAACTCGGAGGACATTTCACTCTCTTCTTTGTCCTGCATCGAACACACAGGCCATACATACAATCCATGTTTGATGTGTCGCAGACTAACTTTCCGATGTATTCTTCGGGATCTTGAGTTCCTGCTATCACATTTTCCCTGTTCAGTCTTTCAACCTTTAAACGCATGTTTTCGCAGTATTTGCAAAGACATAATTCACGATCTTTCAGGGATGGTTTAACGACGTGTGGTGGTCTGTTTTTACAGAAGAAACTCATAGATATAGACTGTCTTGTTTCTGCTAGATATTTCGTATGGAGCATCTTCAGGGAGTGGAGCAGAAATCTCTTCTGCTTTCCATCTTTTTTAAGATCTTTCTTCGATGGTGACACTCTGCTGTTATCGTCTCGTGTGATGAACTCCCGAATGGACGCGCGCATAATCTTACTTTTTTCAATCAAGCGACCTTTTTTGAGAGATGGGTTGCTGGTTGGGCGCCTTCCCAATCCAGTTTGCTTTCTCAGAAGACTCATGCATCTGTATTTCTTGAGGATCGACAACCTGATGGTTTGTGCAAACTTCCTTTGTCCCTCCGTATTCTTTCTTATTGATTGTACGTCCTCCATGAATGCATTATGTAGTATTAAGGATCGTTTAACTTGTTTGTCGGGCTTCCCGGTCCGAATTTTCTTCATCAAAAGATTTGCTTTCCCTCTGGGTGAAAAAGATTTTTCCTCAAGCCGAATAGCTGTTCTATCATTCTTCTTTCTAAGTCGTCTAATGATCTTATTCTTTTCTTCGATTGTATTTTCAAGTTTCGTTATTACTCGGTATTGTTTGTTTTTTTATGGGCATCGTGTTCGTGGTCGTCCTCTCTTCTTTCCGCTGCTGGTGGGTGTTGTCTCTGTTTCTTTTTTCTTTTTCCTTGCTTCCCTTTTCTGTTCTCTCCATTTCAATCTTTGGTTTTTCCTCTGTGAATCCGTCATTCCCTCCACGCTATATGTCTTTCCTATATGTTTTCTCTTTGTCCACCTCTGCTTTTCCCTGGCCAAATATTCTTTGTGGCTCGACTCATTCTCTTTGATGCGATTCATATACGCTTTCCTCCTATTTGGAGCTGCCATTTTCATTTTATCACCAGCTCTTGCAGATATCTAAAAATGAAACAATGAATGACTAAAATTACTAGATGATAAAAATCGTCAGAAATTTGAAAATTACCTTAGACAATTTATGTGATTTTGGTGTTCTACATGTAACTTTGGACAATTACACTGTGGAAATCGAGATAGGAAAATCTAATTACATATATATATATATCAGAAGGATAAATTGCCACAGCCATGACATCATATGTGCCGTAGTCAGATTGAAATGGCAAAATAAAGTGGACTAAGAATATATAATATGGAATGGGACAGGTCTAATTGAGTTTAATGTCAGAATAACTAGTGAATTCAATCAATTGCAATTCAATAATGGAACTACTCAGTATAAACTACAACGTGTCCATGGGACTATTGAAGACTATTTTGCTAGCCAAATAATAGCAGGAACTTTAATTTATCAGAAACTGGATACGACTCCGCAAGTAAGGGTTAACCAAAACATCATCGAGCACCTGCTATTTACGTCGCGTATTGAAATCTACAAGTTATGATTTGTATGAAGATTTGGAAATGATAATATGCAGCATTCAACCAGTATTATTGTGCGCTTTTTTCTCAAATCGGTCTCACGTTTAGATAAAATCCTGTACTCTTCTGACTCTATTCCAGTTTATAGTATGTAATAGAGTGGTAATTGGATGAATAAATCAGGTTATGTAAAACTGGCTATCGCAGTATAGGTACCCTAACTTTTATTTTAATTTGTAATATTTCTGGTTGGATCAGGTTTTTACATTGAATATGCTTGGCAACCTGAGTCCATGCGATCTTAATAAAAAAAAAGTCAATGACAAAAATATTACATCGCTTCAGTATATAATACCAACTAATTTAAGTTATTATCAAGGTTTTTGGAAGCCGTGTGGTCTATAAGCACATGACTCGTGCAGGAAGGATAACCCTGAATTCACACTTCTACTATTTGAGGGAAGCTATACATTTGGACACCACGGCATCGTAAGAAAGCTTTGGAGTGGGGTATGTAAGAACGGTATACGTTTTTTTTTAGACGGACGATCTGCTGCGTATCATGAATCAATAGGCAATCAGACTTCACAATTTATTTTTAAAAACATTTTCAAGACTAATAGTTTCTTTTAAATATTTTATGACATAAACATTTGAATTCGAAATACTTATCTGTAAATCACAGTTGCCTACAAATTGAGTCACATTTGATCGAGTGACGGACGGGTGTATTAGCGGTTGAAACATCCACCTTTCTCATATCAATCATATATGTCATATATATATATTCATTATGAGCAGTTGAAATAACGTCGGTCTCCGTGGTCCAGTGGTCAAAGTGAATGACGTTATAATTTTGGGTACCGACACTGGGGGTTCGATTCAGCGGTTATTAATTATTGTATTTTTCTCAATAAACTACTTATTTTCACAGTTTTAATAAGGGAAAATGAATTATATATGTTTTTAGATTCTAATAATGCTATTTTTCAAGCAAAACACAGGAGTTAGACTTATTTAACTATATATTAGTAAATGTCAAAACTATGAGAATCAAAGCAGACGATGTAAAGAAAAATAACTCTAAAACTTATGACCTGCTATTTTTTCATCAAGTTTAATACGAATAAAATAATTTATATAGATATGTACTCACCTTATGCCACTTTTATCAAAATTCTTGCAGATTTAAAAATGCTTATGCGCTATTTCTAACATACGATTAGTTAATTCGTCTGGACTAGCTGACCGTTTTTGACGCTAGGCGGCGCATCAATTCTTGAGTTTCGTTGAGTGCTGAATGAGTTCACTGTCGACCATGGGAACGATGGTGGTTCGAATCCAGCTTATAAAAATTCTTCGTTTTTTAATTTTTGTTCTTCTTTTTTTTCATGTTTTGCATTGAATTGAGTCTTGTGTGTAATTATAAGTATATCATTCTGTGCCACACCAGTTTTGGACTTGAAGAAGTGTTCAGTGTTAGCTATCGTGCAGTATACTATCAATCTATAAATAGACTGTATACAGTAGGCTATATATATATCATTATGTAGTGTAGAAAGTAAAATCCAAGTAATGATATGTAAATTTGATATTGTAATCAATTGTTCTCATGAATATTGCTATAAAAAATAATATAAAACCACATCGTAGTAATTTGGGATTTGAACCAGGATGAAAATATATGATACTGAACATTAAAAACAGGACGCCTCAGTCCACGCGTCTAACGTAGACAGCGATAAAAAAGCATTGAAGTTTTGGGTTTTTGGTATGAATTACAATGTCGGTTCCAGCATTAACCTGGGGTTGGTGTGCGCTTTTTTAACTTGACATTTATAATTATTATATCTATTCATATTACCGATACTGCAATAATCATATAGTTTCATATATAGTAAAAAGTTTGCGTCGATAATAGGGGCCTACATACTTACTGATATAGACCTATGTCTATAAAACATGCAGTCGATCATTGTTCAATTCTGTGTTATAAATCAAAAGACAAAACTTCATTTTTAATGATAATTTATCGCTTCCACGCAATCTTTCATGTGCCGTTGTGAATCACGTTGAACGGCTGACGATGGGGCAGACGCCATTTGGATTCGGCTTGTTTGTAAAGCAAATATTATAAGCGTCACCAGCGTCCGTGGGCTGACCAACGTTATTCTGTGTCGCGGTGTGGACATGTCGCGGTGTGGACATTTTTTAAGTTTTATTCGATTTTTTTCATTTTCTGTTTATGTCAGGAGTCCATTCGATTTTGTGCATGTTTCTTCGTCCCCTGTGCACTATTTGAGCCATTTTGGAGCCATATTCAGACATGTTTACTGGTCCTTTGATAGCGTCGCGGTGTGGACATTAATAAAGGTTCGCTGATGGGTACCCTTACTTTCGTCTCATTCTCTATGTCTTTCAATTCTTTATATTGTCGAAATATCTTCAAAACAAATTGGCAAAAGGCAAAACTTTTGAATGCGTATGTTCGGTAGTCACTCTTACTCCACATGGAACATAGGTGGCCTATTTTGAAACTGGTGTCGCGGTGTGGACATTTCTCGAGACAGGCGATTTTCGATGTTTCAGAGTCAAAATTTATGTCAAACCACGAAAATCTTGCACCAATATGGATATTCACTGATAAAGAGTCATATAAATAACATAACTTTGCATGTTATTGGTCAATTAGAGGTAAGATAACTTACTGGGAGTAAAATGAAATTTCCGCACGAGGCGGTGAGACAGCCCGATTTGGGTGTTTTCCCATTGTTTTGACCATGTTACTAAAGACATGGGTTGAGATATTACAATATTTTTATATCAAAATGTCGCGCCGCATGCTCATCAGTGAAATGAAATGTCATTATAAATCTTTTGTGTGGAACAATCATATATTTATGGAACAATTGTACTCGAGACACACATTTGCTCGTTTAATGGAGAATCGCCCCACAGATGTTAAACCGAGTAATTAACTTTTTTAATTCTTGACACATTGAAAAAATGTGTAACATATTTTTTTGTGAAAAGAGATTTTGTAATTGTTATATAGTAAACTAACATAATATATAATTGTTTTAACTTTATTGAACTTGATATCTGCGTGATTGAATCGTTAATTATACAGGCTATATGTCGGATCATGATATACATTTATAATATTGACACGTAGATTGGAACGAGTAATTTTTCGGATCAACCAACAAACAATATTAATACGTCAACGGTCTTTATTAAAGGCGCGCATAAGTAGAGACGCTCTTGCATTTTTAAAAATTATATTAGATTATCGCTGAACGCTCTTTAGCTGTTACCTCGCGTGTGCGGTTACCATATAACAATAACATACTTGAATTCGACCAAAGTTAAGGGGTCTCAATATTAAAATTCAACTGAGTCACAGATGTTAAATCGAGTAATTAACTTTTTTAATTCTTGACACATTGAAAAAATGTGTAACATATTTTTTTGTGAAAAGAGATTTGTAATTGTTATATAGTAAACTAACATAATATATAATTGTTTTAACTTTATTGAACTTGATAGCTGCGTGCTTGAATCGACAATTATACAGGCTATATGTCGATGGTCGGATCATGATATACATTTTTAATATTGACACGTAGATTGGAACGAGTAATTTTTAGGATCAACCAACGAACAATAGTAATACGTCAACGCTCTTTATTAACGTTGAACCTATACCAAAACATTTTTTTTTTAATAATTATCTGAACAAAGTGTAGACGTTTTATTTTGTTTTTTTTTATTATCGATAAAGCTAGAGGTTAAAACGTTCAATTATTACTTTTCAGAACTGTTTAAAAACATGGTGCGGAAAAGTCCAGCATACACCGAACTTCCTCGTCGCCCAAACAGCTTGCTACGAATGCATGCATGAATCGTTGGAAGTGAAACCGAACTGTAGAAATTGCGGACCTCTATGTGATGCGTGTATCGACAGTGATGCGAAGAAGAAGAAGAAGAAGAGTGACCGAAATTTATGTTCGGATACATGCGGACTCCGAGAGGTTATATTTAGCGGTCCTGATACCGGTGAAAATTTTGGAAAATGGTTATTCTCGGAACAACACAAGGGATTCATAGCACTGGCTCACAACTTCAAGGGTTACGATGGATATTTTCTCATGGAATATCTCATTGATCAATCATTGAGACCCAAAGTTATATATAATGGATCCAAATTGATGTACCTATACGTGGAAAAAGATCTTCATATCAAAGTACTGGACAGTCTCAGCTTTCTACCAATGAAGTTGGCACTGTTACCGAAAACTTTCGGTCTGGATGGCGAGAAAAAAGGATGGTTCCCGCACTTTTTCAATAAATCAGCCAACCAGAATTATGAAGGACCCTATCCGGATGCCAAATATTACGGCGCTGATTATATGAGTGTGGCTGAACGAAAAGACTTCACGAAATGGCACGCTGCTCAAACAAATGCAGTTTTCATCTTCAAGAAAGAATTATCGGATTATTGTCGTAGTGATGTCAATATTTTGAGACAAGCTTGCATAAAATTCAGAACCCACATCATGAATGCGACTGGAAATATACAACCCGTAATTGACGAGTTTTCTGGCGATATGAAGTTCAAACTGGTTGGTGCTGTTGATCCATTCCAATACGTTACAATCGCATCGGTATGTATGGGTATATTCAGAACGAAATTCGTCGACGAGGAATGGAGAGTGCGTCTAAGTACCGAAGGGAAAACGTGGCTTCCTGCTAAATGTAAAGATGGAACTTTGTCTATTTTATACAAAGGTGAATGGGTTCAAGAAACAAAACTTGAAGATGAACTCGGCTTACAAATTCGTGAGAAAGAATTTCTCAAATCCCAGATAGCTCGAATCCCCAAGACATCATATAAAGATCAATACAGCAAAAGTTCGATTCAATGGCTGGAATGGATGATGTTCAAAGACAAAGTTCACATAACTCACGCATTGAACGGCCGTGAAAAGAAACTCGATGATGCAAAGTACAGATTGGATGGCTATTGCGAAGAATTAAACACGGCATTCGAATTTCACGGATGTCAATTCCATGGATGTGAACTTTGTCTGAGTCACGATAGAGACGTAGTCAAGAATCCGATAACCAACCAGACACCTAATGAATTATACGGACTCACACAGAAAAAGAAGAAGTTTATAGAAAGTCGAGGTATGAAATATGTGTGCATTTGGGAACACGAGTTCGTCGCTGCTCGAAAGACTAATCCGGAGCTTCGTGACTTCATCGCTAGCTTAGACATTGTTGAACGGCTAGAGCCTAGAGACAGTTTCTTCGGCGGCAGAACGAATGCAACTAAATTACACTACAAAACTGCCGTTGGTGAGAAAATACACTATTTTGACTTCACGTCGCTGTATCCAAGTGTGCTCAAATACTCTCGCTACCCGATTGGACACCCGAAAATCATTTTGGGCGATGACATTACCGAGCTTAAGGATTACTTCGGAATAGCGCAAGTCAAGATTTTACCACCTAATGGACTCTATCACCCCGTATTACCGTATCGATCCGAAGGTAAACTGAAGTTTCCACTGTGCAGGACTTGTGCTGATAATGAAAATCAACGACCTTGCACGTGTACGTGCCAACAGAGAGCTATTACCGGTGTTTGGTGTATTCCTGAACTGGAGACAGCTGTCAAAGTGGGATACAAGATTCTCAAAATATATGAAATATACCATTGGACCGAAACGTCAGACTATAGCCAACAAAATGGATTATTCACGGAATATATAAACACATTCTTAAAGTTCAAGCAGCAGGCTAGCGGTCCTCCGGATTGGATAAAATCTAACGAAGACATGGATAAATACATCACAGCGTATAAAGACAACGAAGGTATATTACTGGACAGAGAAAGCATCGAAAAGAATCCAGGACTGAGGCAAATCAGTAAGCTCATGCTCAACTCATTTTGGGGGAAGCTAGGCCAAAACCAGAATTTCAAACAGACCGAGTATTTCCATGAATCGGAACAAGACAATCTATTCCAGCTCATTTCAAATCCAATGAAACAAATGGAAAATTTTCATGTCATAACTGATGACATTCTTCAAATGGAGTGGACCTATCGAAAAGACTGTGTGCCTTGTGGAGCAGCGAATAACATATATTTGGCCACATTCACGACGTGTCACGCTCGATTAATGCTATATGAAGTTATTCATTCCTTGGACAGAAGAGTATTATATTACGACACGGATAGTTGTGTATTTAGCAGCACTGAGGATCAAATTAATCCCCCACTGGGCGACTATTTGGGACAACTGACCAGCGAGCTAGATCCTGATGAATACATCGAAGAATTTGTTTCTGGAGGCCCCAAGAATTACGCTTATCGAACAAATAAAGCTAAAGAGACGTGTAAAGTTCGGGGGTTCTCTTTGAACTTTGAAAATTCACAGTTCATCAATTTCCAGACGATTAAAGAGCTGTTAGAATCTGGAAGCACAGTGCCCATCACCACAACCAATCCAAGGAAAATATGCAGATCGAAAGGAAAAAGAAAAATATATAACAGATCTGAGGACAAACAGTACCGAGTTGTTTATACCAAACGCAGACGATTGGATAACATGGATACACTGCCATATGGATATTGAACGAGGTACGTAATATATATATAATTTAATCGTCTATATTTGATCAAGGTTGTAATGAGAGTGTAAACATTCGATCGATGGTAGTTATCGGATTATACTAAGACTTGTTCAAACACGTTCGATGTTAGATAACATCGAGCGTGTATGAACACGTATTACTATAAACGTATGGCCGTCATTGGTCAATTTATCCAAGGTGTCCATTTTTTCGATCTATAAAATGCTACCCGATCCAGTTCACAATTACAAATTCGTTAGTCCTATACTGTGCGTGTGAAATATTCTATACAGGTTAGTTATGAATTAGTTGTTTTTTTTCTATCATTACATTTTTACCTCCTGTACAATCTTATTTTGGTTTATACTTAAACCAAAAACAACTATGTTTTTTTTTTTTTTTTTTTTTTTTTTTCTCAACGAAGAGTCACCATAATTCCAGATTATTCCGAATGACCAGATTAATTCATTCTCTAATACTGAAATATATTTCGATTTACTTGTAGAAATGTAATCCAAAATCACGCCGCTGTTAAGTATTTGTTCAATCGTGAACAGTGTACACGGTTCACGGAGAATGATATATCCGTGAATTATTGTCACTTCTTCAAAACTTCTCTGATTGAAAACCCAGTCTCGGTATTCTGCAAATCTCACAAAGTTATCTCCAATAAGTTCACGAATGTCATGTATTTAGTTTTTAGGAACGCCTCTAAATACCCAGCGATTTGAAAACATTTGATTCAATATATCTTGTAAGAAATCAGTTTCAAATTCAGACCTAGCAATCAAAGATTTCAATCGTTGTACAGGAAAATATCCTTCATCTATATTCTTCAGTATTATTTTAATTTCTCTTATAAACCAATTGTGTAGTAGTTGTTTTTTTATTTCTGGATTTATAGTTGACATTTCAATTAGCTGATTGTATATTTTCTCCAGTATTTCTGCGGGTAGTATTCTCTCCATAATGAACTGACTCAATGACTCAATTTTCTTATTCTTATTGAGTATGCGGGCTGGGGGGCGGGCCTCCCCCTCCCCCCAGGGCGGGCGGGGCTCCCCTCCCCAGGGCGGGCGGGGGCGGGCGGGCGGGCGGGCCTCCCCTCCCCAGGGCGGGGGCGGGCGGTCCTCCCCTCCCCGGGGCGGGGCGGGGCGGGGCGGGCGGGCCTCCCCTCCCCAGGGTGGGCGGGGCGGGCGGGGGGCGGGCCTCCCCCTCCCCAGGGCGGGCGGGGGCGGGCCTCCCCCCATACCCAACATCCACCAAACACATGAGCGGACTCCTTTCGGACTTTTGTATTCTCGATGTGTAACTGATAAGTAATGTTTTGTTTTCTTATTTTCCAGGTTCAAAATAAAAAACAATGACTGATCAACCCGATGTTGAAGGAAACCAACGGACTGAAACCAACGAGAGGGCGTTCCATCCACAATGCTTAGCCCCGTTAGGAAATGACATTTTCCTATTTGACGGCCGATTCCAGGGAAATCTGTATATACACATACGAGAGTGCGGTGAAAGTTCTGCGGGCCAAAAATTTCCGACAAAATCTGGAATAACATTAAATCTAAGGAGATTCAAAGAGTTGAAATCTTACTTAGCAGATATACATCAAGAAGTGGTCAGTTATCGTACCGGTGAAGACGATGTATTCATGAGACGTCATATCGGAGGGAATTTCTTCATTACGATAAAGAGCGGCATCCCGCGTGTTGACATTCGCAGGTATTGGCTGCCTGAACATTCAGATGATTTGTGTGCAACCAAATACGGAATATCTGTGACATTCGACCAATTTGAAGAACTAGTTGGAGCTATATTCGTCCTGTGTGCTAATATTCCTGAAATTGATCAGACTGTGCAGTGCTATTTGACCGACGATCACCAAAACCAGGAAGGATCTTTAAGATGTATGGAATGCTGCCCCAACGGCGATAGAACATGTTTGATTAACCGGATGCAGACATTGATCTAAACATTACTCCTATGATGCTACGAATAACTAATGTCGTATGTTCTGCAGATTTGAACTGTTCTATTAATCTAAGGGATTTGACACTCGGCTGTTCGAACATTGAATACAATTCCAAAAAGTTTAGCGGAGTTGTATGGAAACATTCTAAATTCGGTGGATGTTGCCTCGTGTTTAACACGGGTAAAATCGTTGTTAACGGGCGTTCTGATAGTGTCAAACAGACACGAGTTCGATTGCGTCGGTATGCTCGACATATTCAAAAATGTGGTTGGCGAGTGAGATTAAATTCCATAAAAATTTTGACAATGTCTGCATTTTGTCAGTTAAATGGAAAACTTGACTTAAACGTTTTAGTGAAACTTATGGAATGTTCTTACGAATTAGAGCTGTTCCCTGCGGCAATGTTCAGACGTGAGAAAATACATTTTACATGCTTTCATAATGGAAAAATTGTGATTACGGGCATTAAAAGTGAAAAGCAGATGTTAAATATTGTATATCCTACCATATGTGAACTTGAATTACTTTCAGAATAAATATATATATGTATCGATTATCTATTTTTTTCATTCGGGGGGATGGCTCACATACCTTTGTTTTTTGGCTTTTGACGAAACAAACAAAAACAATAGATTTTTTTGTTTGTTTTGACAACAGACCTAATACCACCTCACCGGACTCTCTCCACAGACCCCCCACCCCCACCCTCTCAACCCAGTCATATACATATATATATATATATATATTTTCCCAGTCATACATATGATAATATAAGAACGATAAATGATTGTATTTACAATATTTTATTTATATACATAATATAATTTAAAGAGTGTTTCTCTCGTTGTCGCTAATGAAGAGCGTTTACAGAATATATTTCAACATAAAATCCTTAATAATTAAATCATTATACATATAATTATTGGCACTGAAACGTCTCATTATATTTTCTAGACTGTATCCGCACAGTTTATAGAATGCAAAGTATATGCAATAGGGACCGCATATATTAGAACCCTGTAATCTGTAAGCATTGCACTCGTAACGGGGTCCATTCAATAACAACACGTGTTTAAATCGTCCGTTGTAACACTCGGGTTTTAATCCCATAGGGTCGAAGAACTCTGATGCGTTATGTTCCTGGAATGTCATCAATATCCAGTGGCGTCCAGGTTGGCTACTCTCGTCTGTGTTAACTATATACATCCGGGGATATTGGATATAAAGAGGTAATTTGTCTATGGGACAAACATCTATCTCATTATGGTTTGTAAAACTATTTATCGCCCTCATGAGTCCGCGTGTATTCATTATTCAATGCAAACTTTACGACTCTCGTCAACTTTGAGAAAGGCAGGAAATTTTGCGTAAACGATTACAGTACAATTGTCTTTCAAAGCCGATGAGAATTTAATCTCGAGGCGTGTGTGACCTTTGTGCGGTATGACCCTGTCGTGATTAATTCCTTGCGGGTTTATCCGATATATGCAATAACCTTTCGCATAATCCTCATAAGTAATATGAACGGCTTTTCGTTTCGCATCTTTTATTATCGTATTGTAAGCTTCTACATATTCCTTACTGGTAAAGTTCGGTTGGAGTGCTTGGGCGGGCATAGACTGCCCGTTGACGTAAAATCCGACGAAGTTGCATCCAAAAGTCGCAAAGTTGAACGGGTTCTTATCGCGTGAACCGCTTTCAGCCTTTGATGATACTAAGCCAATAATACAGCTACTGGGTACGTTTCCTTGAAATAGATTATCTTCTCCCAAACTGAATGCACCTTTTGACACTGTATACGTCTTTATGATAGATTTTGAAAAAGGATAACACGCGTTCTTTTTCTTGAGTGACTCAGTATGACTGAGTAATACACCGGGGTTAACTTTCACAGTGGCTAGTCTCAAATTAGCTTCCTGTATTTTCAACTTGTATGTCTCAGTGGTTCCCGCATACATCAGTCTAAAAACATCTCTCGTCTGCCAGAATTTTAACGTGAGCGGGAGACCATTTAGTAGTAATTTGTCCTGTTGGAAGAAGTCAAGCTGAATTGATCCCATAATATCCATTATTTGACTAGTACGGGTTGTTTTGGACCTGTAATACAGGCCAGAGTTCCCGCTTTTCGAATCTGCCAGGTCCATACCACCTGCCGTGTCCTTTTCGAACGCTTGTCCATGTAGCTGTTCCTTACGTTCAGTTTCTAAGAGTACATCGAAATATGCTTTGTATGGATAATTCGGCCCGACTTGACTCACGGGAACTTGCTGTATATTCAAATCGACCTGCGAAAATATTGAATGTAGGGGTGCATTTATCAGACCCACATCGTCATTAACGGTTAGAGCCGAACCATCTTGCTTGGTTATTTTGAGTTTGAGAAGTAGCAATGTCCGTTTGAGGTCCATGTAGGTTGTGGCCATGGCGGGAATATTGAACTCTAAAGCTGCAGTGTCTGTCAGCTGATTCACGGGTCTGTAGTTTATCCATTCTGTCGCTTGTATTCCGCTGTCAACCGCGGGCGATTCAAATAATGCCAATTTAGAGGTATGGTACTCTCTGTATTCATTCATGGTTTATCGAAAAAGGGGGTTTTCACTTTCTTAGGGTTATGAGCCAAATCGTTAGGTAACACCCTCTTATTGTTTTTTTTTGGACGCCTTACGTGCTTGTGTCAACTTATTTTCTGCAACTTCGGCTTTGGCCATTTCAATCGCTTGCGCTATGGGTGTCACTACGTTAATATGCGGTTTTAGAACGTCTTCTTCTTCTTCACTATCGCTATTTTGAGTTTTGTCAATAAAGTAGCGACCCTCATTATCTGGCGTTAACTTCCCATTAATCATGTCCCTGAAATGTTTTCTCCACTTTTCAATATCGGTTGGAATATACGTGATCGACATGTTTCTTCAGATGTAGTGTACAGGTCACTCTTTTTTCTGCATTTATTTTAGAAAGTTTATCGCCTCTTATTAAAATCCTGAGACGCTGAAGTTTATCCTGTCTTACGTTTATGTAGAATGAGTCCTCAAAACTCCGCCAATGACCCGTATCCCGTGTGTCTCTCTTTATAACCCGGAGGATGGGGGATGATGTGTCGCAGGCTA
This sequence comes from Siphonodentalium dalli, assembly GCA_032622095.1. NCBI lineage: Eukaryota > Metazoa > Mollusca > Scaphopoda > Gadilida > Siphonodentaliidae > Siphonodentalium > Siphonodentalium dalli. The sequence goes on along the minus strand of CP136061.1, from coordinate 163,682,427 downwards.
TTGATTCTCCACATATGTCCGAACAAATATATAATAAATCCGTGTCTATATGGTCAGTTATGTTTATGTCTTTCAAACAACATAACCACGCTCCTTCCAATATTAATACACCAGGTAACTCTATTGTGAAGTCGAGAGGACGATTATCTGGATATTTATCTATGGAATCGTCGCTAGTCAGGTACAGATAATAATTATCCATATGACTAGTTTCTATTTTGTTTCAAATGAGAATCAATGTTCATCTCTTCTCTTATAGTTTTATCAACATCACTGAATATATACTTGAAGGCAGACCACTGGTTATACGGAATACTTATAATCGCGGGAGTGTTATTCACAACTCGCCTAATGCGTGTATAAATGCGCCCTTGATTATTACATAATGTAACAGTAATGTTTGATCGTATTGTCCACTTTTTCACGAACCCACAGGGGTGTTGTTCGTAATCATGGGGGCGTGACTCATTCGTATGACGTAATTCATAGTCCCCCGTCTGACGTGGTATCTTCTTTGGAACTAATATAACCGGTAGTGACAGGGTTATTACCATAATAGTAATTCCTATCCATTTAAGGAGATTCATATGTAGACGACCTCGTTCTGTTTGAAACATATTCGTCAAGGTATCTGTTCTATTATTCATGATTGTAATGGTTTCCCCCTCGGATAGCTTGCTCTTATTAATTTTGATATCTGTCGACATCAGACTCTAAAATCCAGTTTGACCCTTTCGTTTCCTCTTTTTGACAATTTTATCTATTCTGTAAACTGTTTCGTCATCAACGCGCACCCCTTGAAGTTCTGACTCGTAGAAAGCACCCTCAATGTTTTCATCCAAGAAATCTGTCAATGTATACAAGGGTATGTTCTGCCTGTAAAACCTCTTAGGCCTTTTATTTTTGATAAAGTGGTTTACGGAATTTTTGCCCATTGGTTCAGTCGGGTCGGACGAAAAAAAATAAAAAATAAAATGGCAATATCAATTTTTTTTTTTTAGGTTCGTAAACATGTATGTCAGCACTTCTGTCAGGGGGCTTCCAGAATGAAGATAATACATTATGCTTGGGAAAAAACACAATATTTGGTGTCAATATTCCGAATAATTAAAAAAAATCAAGATTTGAGAATTTTTTAATGTTGAGTATACTGCTCCACAGATATATTGCATCTGACATTATTAAAGTCACGGCTTTCCATCCATATATTACTCTAGTGACCCAAATAAATGTACCTGTACGATTATTATTTTTAAAGTGAAAGTCCACCCTGTACGATTCTTATTTGGGCCCTACGATTATTACATTTAATGAAACATTTCTGATTTATTGGAATGCTCACATAAAAGTGTACATTACGTGGAAGAATAACATGTAAATTTGTGCCAAGACACCGCCCTTCTCAATCCCAGCGCAACATATATATGATCGGGTCAACGTTGGTGTGTTTTCGGCCGTTTTCCCAACACGGAAACACATTTCTGCTCCCAGTTTCCCAAACATTTCCACCCCGTTCTATTATTCCGACCCCTACGATTATTAGAAATCATAGCATTTTCCACCCCATACGAATATTCCGACCCGTACGTTTATTCGGGACATGAGAGTATATCAAAGAATGACATCACAGGAAGCCTGTCAGCCCCTTTAAACGGGTAGGACAATTTCACAAAAATCATGTGTGTGGACACAGTTCATCATGTGATGATGCCTCCCTATTGCTCCTTCAACTCCCACCCCAATTAGTATGTTTTACTTCACCCCCCCCCCCCCCCCCCCACACCAAATTAACTTCACCCCATGGCTGCACCCAAGTTCACAAATACTTCTAGTTTACTCCATGGTCAAAATAATTCTAAACAATTTTTTAACAGGACACCCAAATAATCAACAAACGGATTTAAATTTTAATAGTACCATAAATCTGCAGTATACCGGTTTGCATCTCCGACCAGCGTTTGAAAACTGAAGGTATTCGTGACCAATAAAGGTATAAAGCCGACAAATGTCCGATAAATTGATGACACCTGTTACACTTCCGGGTTTGGAAGATGAAATACATGGGACATAACTCCAAATTCCAATCGATTTAAAAGTGCAGATTTTTACAAAAGTATAACTGGACATGTACCTTTTAGGTGGAAGATTGTTATAAGCATTTTTTTCTTGTTGGCATCGAGCATTTACATCAATATTAGGTTAATACTGATTTTTGTCGCGCTCTCCATGACGGTCGTAGTGATAAATCATATCACGAAATTTGGAAACGCCGTCACCATGAAGAGCGCGACTATTACAAAAGCTACCCAGTATCGATTAAATACTGTACTAATTGTACGGGAATGACTCGCCGAGATCAGGGGATGAGTTTGCCCGATCAAAAACTGATATGAAAAGTATGATGGTCGGAGAAATGATTTATTTTTTATAGTCGGAGGAAATAATTAAAAAAAAAATTATAATCGGGTTTTTTTTTTTTGAGCGGACGTATTTTAAAGGGGTCGGCGGATCCGTAAACCACTAAATCAAAAAAAAGAGGCCTTAGTCACTTTGAACAACTCTCCAGTCCATTTCTGAGAATATTCTCGGTCAAAAACTGCTTTGGTGTGTGATATTCTAACGATATCATTTACATTGTATTTGAACTTTTTCTTCAATTTACTTTTAACACCTCCCTTCTGTCTTATTAACCACTGATCGAGACGAGACTCATCTTCATTCTCAACAGTTATGGAGTCAGGGGTGGTGCCTAACGAACGATGTATTGTATGGTTATAACTTTTCACAATATCTTGTAGAATGTCGATATATCTAGCATTATTATGCTTTATCATATAACGTGAAATCTTCTGCTTTATAGTTTTTATGACCCGTTCCGAATAATTGGCTTTCATTTCGTTTTGCGTAAAAATTTGAGATATATGAAGACCCTTAAGGTAACTTTTGACCCGTTTGTTTGTGAACTCCGAACCGCGATCCGTTCGGATGATGCGCGGGGTTCTTCCACCTTCAAATATATGTTTCATATCATTGATCACATTAATTGCAGTTTTCCACTTTATAGCTTCACACCATAACTTCCTAGAAAAAATGTCAATCATTACTAACACGTAGGTGTAATTGTCGTTGTCTTTGGAAACATCATTCATATCCATGAGGTCTCCATCCCATTGACTGTCAGAAGCGTTTACAATAACACGAGACCTCGGGAATTTTCGTCTAACACTTTTTGTCAGGGAATAACTTTCATGATTTTGTAGCCACGCCACAATCTCGCGCTTGGAAATGTTGTGCTTATTTTCAGATTTTACAGTCTGATGCAACTTTGTAGCTCCTGAGTACGATGCGGGGTGACCCGGATTAAAATAAATTGAACTCAAATAATCTTTCCAATCGGCCATATTGTTCACAGTGATATCCAGCGTTTGTTCTTTATCTTGGTCAGTTTACCGGCGATTATACCCGGAGGTCTAGATATTTCACGCTTAACCCCTCTTATTTTCTTTTTTCTTTGCTTGGTATGTGTCTTTTTCGATGTGTTAACTTCTGATTTTTGGATTGCATCCTGAGGTTCAGTCGTTTGAACTGTATTAACAATCTGATTATTCATCGGGTCCCTTTCTTTATCCATTTCATCGGAATGGCTACTATTGTTTGCCGAGATGTCGCTGTGTTCAATGTTAGACTCTGATGAAACTTTTTTGTGTTCACTTTTTTCAGTGTACCTCATATATCTTTCATACGGGATCAAAACAGTTTTCTTCACAGACTCCATCACAAAAACTGTTTCAATTTAGGTTCAACGATGTTCAACATCAAAGCAATCGCGGTTGAGTGATTATTCACACTTTTTCTTTTCCTCAACAAACTCACAGATTTATCACCCAAGAATATATAAAATGATTTATATCGTCGTAATTTAGCTTTTTGTTGAACTGTAACTGTTAAACTATCATGTAGTAAATTGATCGTAATTTCAACCAGAACTTTCAACTGATTATTAGTTATCGATGTCAATAATGCGTTTCGTTGAGATCTTGATTGGGTTGATGTCAATAGTCTGACAAAATTCAACTCATTACGTAATAATCGACTCATTTTATCGTCGCGACTCAGCTCCGATACTGTCCCCTTCTTATTACGTAGTAGGTACGTAAATTATAGGGTCTTGGTTGGGAAACACGTCTGTTCGTAGCCTGTATTTATCCTCAGTGTGAGGGGACATATCTATTATAAGATACGCAAATGGTTTCTTCATACAATCCTTGTATGCATCAATGAGTACTTTAGATTTACCGGGATACAATTGTCTACCCAATGTGGAAATTTGTGATCCATCCCTCAAATTTTTGAATAAAATTAGATATCCTGTGTTTAAGGCTATAGTTCTCGCAGCCTTGCCTTGTGCGTATAAATTTTGTGAAATAAACAGCACCGAAAGACAGCGATGATGAGTTTGCTGCGTAAATAGTGTTTCAATCTCTTTTTGGTCAATAATGCGATGCATCAAGTCGTCTAATATTAACATATTATGTTTACCGTCAGCAAATTCTTCGATTTCTGTTTGGGTAGGTAATCCTTGATGCATGACCAAATTTTCGATTGATGATTCAATTTCATCATAGAAATTTTGATAAATACCGTAACAGTACATTATTTTCTTAGGTGGATCTCTAGAATACATTCCATTAAGATTTTGCAGGAATCTGTAGACCCATCTCGTCTTACCAGAACCAGTTGGTCCGGTGATGCAAATACTAGAACAAGGTTCAAATGGTATGGAGCTATGGTTAATTGGACCCATTTTTTTTTGTGTTCACTGTGTCCTATTTATTAGTAGCTATACAGTTCTTATATACATCATAAGTAAACATTTGTTATGGCTGTTGTAAATGAATTACCAGGATGACACTGTAAGCTATAATATTATAAAAACCTACAGTTCTTATAACATCATTGGTTTTGGTAAGTGATGTGAAGGTGTTTGATGGATGTTGGGGGTTGGGTGTGGGCTGGTATTATCACGTTGGTCTGTGATTGAGTGTACAAAATCTCTTGTCAAGTGAACACCTGCACATTTCATGAAAAAAATATTTGAACAAAAAAAAATAACGAAAGATATTACACGCAAATAATTTAACATTCGACATTTTGGGGGTTTTGAAATTTTTGAAATATTTGAAATTTTTGAAATTTTTGGAAAATTTGAAATTTTTGGAAGATTTGAAATTTTTGGAAGATTTGAAATTTTTGGAAGATTAGAAATATTTGAAGTTTTGAAATTTTGGGGTTTTGATAATTTGGAAATTTTTTTTTGGGGTTTTTGATAATTTGGAATATTTTAGTACAACCAATTTTATCCTCGAACAATTTTACCCTCAAACAATTTTTAGACCCAAAGATTCTATTTTGAGAAGTGAGGCGAACGAGACACCCACAACCAATTTTAGACCCAAAGATTCTATTTTTAGATGTGACGCGAACGAGACACCCACAACCAATTTTAGACCCAAAGATTCTATTTTTAGATGTGACGCGAAGGAGACGGCTATTCTTCTCATGTATAAGGTTTGATAGCTTGGCACTTGGGCAGAAATGGAACAAAACAATCTGCCGTTTCTACTCTCACACGATTCTATTGGCCGATATAACGAAAGTAGTTCAACCAGTGCTAAAAGTAAAACAGGCTACTTTTACCTGGATTTTCTCCCCTTGACGGCTACCGGCCCCATTCCCCTACCCCTAGCGGAAACCCTGGGTAAACCGAACTTGCGAGGAAATACAAATGGCGAAGGTGACATTTGGTACGTCCCTGTGCGCGGAAATATAGACACAAATCGTGAACATGATGACTCCAGTGGTTTTCTTGGGGTCCCTGCTCGGCGTGGAAATAGAACCCGAAAGTATTTTATCGGCAGAATTTCGACTAACTGTACAGAGAAGGATTTATGGACTTACCTTCAAAACAGGGGACTGAACCCAACATTTGTGCGCATCTTTCCTAGCTCCAGGAGAGGTACAATGTCTGCTCGTGTGAACATTCCATCGGTTGAAGTCAGATTAATGAAACAAGATGGTTTCTGGCCGAAAAATATCATCGCTAGACCATGGCGCTCCGAACCACCAACATCAGATTATAATGACAATGGAAATGAAGAAACATATTAACTTGCTATCGTGGAATGCCACCGGTGCTAAATCGGCCCTACCATACTTAAGCAAAGATACTGAACAGTCAGATATATGCCATCATAGGCATTTCAGAACATTGGCTCAACTAGGAAAACGCCTCTTGCCTATTGGATCTCAACAGGTCGTACTCATCCATTTTCAAACCCGGTAAAACTATTTCAACCAATACCGGTACCTCATTCACAAGAGAAGGTGTCGCATTATTGATAAGATCGGACATTAACATCTTCTGTTCGGAAATTGATTCACGTGTCACAAGTGACTTTATCGTCGGCGTAAAACTACACTTCACAGAATCATCGTCCGTTTTAATACGTGCTACAGGTGTATCTGCCAAATACCGGTAGGGGTGACGTTCTGTTTAAAGACTGCCTATATTCTCTGGAGAACTACATATCGTTACTTTCTGAAGATGCTCCCGTCATAATAATGGGTGATCTAAATGTACACCTTGGTGACTCAAGGGGACAAAACATTCCCGCTGGTCATGCTGCATGATCGTTCGGTGTGGATGCAACAATTCTTAGAGCGCGCATCTATGCAGTCTACTTTATGTCTTCCGACGTTAGCCGGACCAAAATTCACATTCTATCCACATATTGTAGTAGCACAACCGACAACGATAGACCATATTCTCGTTCACAAAAGTATGTTATATTGTATCACAGGATGTTCCGTATTGAATGACGACACACTAAACGTTTCAAATCATCTGCCTGTGACGTGCTCTCTCCTATTAGACATACATAATGTGACAAATCCCATCAAATACACACGGAGACTCTACAGCTGGGAAAAGGGAGATGAAACTGCTTACCGTTCCCTGCTGGACAGCAGTTGCCTTGAACTTCTCACGCATCCGACCTCGGAAAAGCGTGATGTTCGTGCACTATATGAGGCAATAGTTGAATGTATCCACAGTGCATCTATTCAAGCATTGGGCGCAAAGACGTTCAATTCACACGCGAAGCCCTACTGGAATACAGAGCTCTCACATTTGCACAGAGAGGTAAAGGCTGCCCGCACCTGTTGGATTCGTTCCGGGAGACCGCGAAGCGTAAAATCAAATGTATATGTTGCCTACAAGGATTCAAAACGCCGTTTCCGGAGAGCTATGAGATACGCTATAATTTCACAGGAGAGAAAATTTCTACTAGATGTCGAATTAGCAGCAACCAATGATCCCACCTTATTCTGGAAATTGACGAAATCCCGTGCTCACACGCAAATGGTTACTCCCGTTTTTAACTTCGGAAATGGACCAACCCGTGATCCCAATTCAGTGCTTTCTGGCTGGAGACAATATTTTGAACATTTGTACACTCCCAGTGTTCACAGAGATCCCTGCTTCGAACGATCGGTAATAAATCACGTGAAAATGGTGACTAACGTATCGACACAGAGCTGGAGTAGTACGATATTATGTGAGCCGCTAACTGAGCAAGAAATCATTGCATGTATAAAACTGTTGAAGAAAAACAAATCTGGTGGCCCAGACGATGTAGTTAACGAACACTTAATGTTTGGTCCAAACTCTCTGTTTAAAATATTGTGTACTCTTTTTAATGCCATGCTCACCCACGAATGGATTCCCGATGGATTGAAATGTGGCATTATAATTCCACTATTCAAAGGTGACCCGAAACCACGGGACATACCGGATAGCTATCGTGCTATTACTTTGCTTTCGTCAATCTATAAGTTGTTCGAGTCCATTCTCCTGGCCAGAGTCCCATTCTTCAACGCTTCCCAAACGGCCTACAGTTCGGGTTCCAAAATAATGTTGGATGTTCGATGACATCGTTCCTCGTGCAAGAGGCGATTCAATACGCCATTGACAATAATTCTCTTGCATATGTATGCTTCCTCGACTCAATGAAGGCATTCGACCGTGTGTGGCATGACGGTCTTCTCTACAAACTTAGTAAATTGGGCTTTGAGGGAAAAATTCTGCGCGTGATCCGCAACATGTATCAAGATTGTACAAGTCGTGTTTTGTATAACGGAAGCATGTCAGCCGCACTTAATATACGACAAGGAACCCGACAAGGAGAAGTCAGCTCACCGTTCCTGTACCTCGTGTTTGTGGACGAGTTACTCACTTCTCTGCAAAAATCTAACTATGGCCTGAATATTTCTGAGATTAACTGTGCATCACCAACAACGGCGGACGACATATGTATCATATCGCTCAGTAAGTCTGGTCTGGACGAACTACTAAACATTTGCCAAGACTATAGTGCCAAATGGAACTTCAACTTCTCAACTACTAAAAGTATCGTCACAGTTTTTAACGAATCGGGTCGTGATTACAATCGTCAACAACGTAGATGGACGCTTAATTGGCAGAGAAATTATAAAAGAATCCACTGAATGTCGTCACCTTGGAATAGTTCAGTCAAAATTTGATCACAATACAGTCCGCGCAGACGAAGCATCACAGAAAATGCGCAGTAGTTACTTTTCGTTAGCAGGCAAAAAATCACTTCAAATGGCTACACCAGTTACGATGTGCAAACTACTACATAGTGTCGTTATTCCGAGAGCTCTCTATGGATCTGAGCTTCTATCGAACCCCAACAACGAACAGATACACACAAATCGAAAAGTCACTTCGCACATGCGTGAAACACATGCAGTCTCTTCCCAGCCGCGCAAGTACAAACCTCTCTCTGAGTCTTGTTGGAATCATTCCCATTCGAAGGCAGCTTCATTTGAGGAAACTAGCTTTCCTCGCAGATCTAATCCACTTGCCTGCTACACGAGATATTCCTCTTCGTGTATTCTTATGTAAACTCTACCACTATAACTTGTTCGGAGTCAAAACCACAGGATTCGTTTCTGACATCATCGATATTCTTAGAATCTATGATCTCGACTCTCACCTTAACCAGTTTCTGTCAAGTGGATTCTTCATGACCAAAGCCAGTTGGAAACGTCTCACAAAAGCAAAGGCCAAGGAGCGTCATTTCGAAGAGTGGCTGTCATCCCGTGTGAATGCAAATGACCAGATGCGATTTCTTCCACATGCGGACCCAATGTCATCATGGAGTATATGGAAACTCCTGGCAGATCATCCAGAAAAATCTCAGGAGTTGAAAAATCTGGCACAGCTTCTCAACCGAACACTCTTCACCAACAATTATAAATGTAAGCTATGTGGGTGTATATATAACAATGAAATCGAACACATCACCACTTCGCGTAACACTCCTGTCATGCATGCTCTAAGATACCATTACTGGTGCATGATCATAGACCGTTTCGGCACGGATACGTTTGTCACTCTAGACTCTCTGCATCAAGACCACTTCCATGCGATCCTGTTCGGTGCCGCATTTGGTCGCCAAATTATTCTCGGAGTTTTGTGGAGCGACTTCATTCTTGCTTCTGCGACATTCCTCTTCACGTGCACACAACTAATCCGCCCAAGATAACTTATGAGTGTTGCTAGCCCATACGGATGCGAGTGCGCTTCTTTCGTGGTGCCATTTCATTTATTGCACATTTCTGATAATCGCAGGTTCTTCGACGCCTCAACAGTCTGAACTATCTTTCTATATTCTGTTCCTAAATTGTAAAACATGTATATATCTTGAAACGATGTACATACCATGCATTGTATGCCATATACTATGTGTGGCCATACGCATAATACACTTGTATATACACATTCTCCTTTATTGGAGGTAAATAAATAAATAAATGTAGGAAAATCACGCCGATTACTGTATTATGGTATTCAGTGTACAGTAACACAGGATTGACCGTTACAATCAGAATCAGTACTCAACGTTATGAGTGGAACGATTAAAGTCCCGTTCATACGGGTGTTGATCACACTGGTCATTGCTGCGACGGCTATTATTAATTCGATTGCGCTGTGCTTCGTGTGAGTTCTTCGATAACCATCGCCGACAGCCTACACCTTTCGGCCAGAATGCTGGATCTTCCATCATATGTGCATCATCTTCCCATATGATATGTTGATTCGCGCACTCATTTTCCCGCGTTTAGAGCTTCGCATCAGTCGAACAATCGAAAATTGACAATTCATGTAATTCAAATATTTTGCAACTGTTTCAGCTGTTACAAAATCGTCCATGTTATAAATGAAGAAGCGAACGGTTTTAACAAATGGTTTGAGACTGTCACGATCGCGACTGTGTGAACGGCGGCGCAGCCTTATTGGAGAACAATCACGACTATGGCATCTGCGTTCATTAGATATGCTTCTCGACCTGCTGCGTCTTGGATGTGGATTTCCGCTTCTAGAATGATGTGGTACATTTCTTATATTTTTCTGAGGAGATCTGTCAACGTTAAACGCAGATTGATCACTGACGAATCGCTGTTCTTTCTCAGTGCAGCGCTGACTTGGCTGTTGAGTGACCTGTTTCCATGTCCTTATTTGGTGCCATAACTGAACTACCACAATCATCAATAGTCAGAAAACCCGGAGAAGAGGCTGTGTCATACGAATTATATCGGAGAGGCTGTGAACTTATAGCTGACAATTTTGGCTTCAATCCTAGACTGTTGTTAGAGCTGCTATCAGATAAAGAAGTTTGCGCAACTACTGATTTGCTGGAGCTGATTCTTGATATCTCGGGATATTTTGATATCTCAAGATTGGTTCTAATGCCAGCTTCCACTCCAATTGGAGAAACTTTCGAGGAGTGTCATGCTTTCTTCATCTGGACCATATGAGTGAGTCAGAGAAAGTTGCAACATTTCTTGGGTTCCCTTCGTCGGACACCCTTTACACTGACGACCAAATGCAGTTCATTCATCTCTTTGTAACTACACCTGCCCATTTTTGGTTATCATATGAACTGATGGTTTGGGCCACCAAAGCACCACAGTATAGTATTAATAGTAAATTCGTCTATAGTATTTGTACAACTCGTGTTTGCACCTGTGGTGGGTGTGGGCCTGTCAACCCAACTGGGGTTTAATCGCGCACAAATTGCTGTATATAAATCGGTGGTTTTATCGAGAGAGCGGAGGTGGTGTTCGTTGACGCTTGACCGACAAAAGTCGGTCTTGCGTTGACACATTCCATCGTTTGCTCTCTTGGTGGGGGCATTCGCTTTGGTATGCACATGTAGCGTGTGTTGTGCATTCAAACCAGTCTGTCGTTTTTGAAATGCGCGGTTGCAATCAAGATCAAATTTATGTTTACAAAATGAAGTCTATTTTGGCAGCTATACACTGAATCAAATGTTTAGATAGCTTGACTGCGTACATTTATGCTATTCTATTACTTATATATGCAATTGCCTTTGACACTGCATGTATTATATTTGTGTCTGCATGTGACATTACGTGGGCATACAGCCAGTCTGTCTGTTGTCTGTGTATCGTGTATGTGTGTCTGCATGTGTGAAGGTGTGTGAGAGAGAGAGGGTGTGTGCGTGTTAGTGTGTATATATCACTATGAATGTATGCGCGTGTTTCTGCATGCTGAATGGGGTGTGTGGGTGTGAGGGTGGGTGTGTTTGTGTGTGATAAGGTGCTTATGTGTGTGTGTGGGGGGGGGTGTGTGTATGAGGGTTTGTGTGTGAGGGGGTGTGTATGTGTGTGTGTGTGTGTGTGTGTGTGTATGAGCGTGTATGGGAGGGTGCGTGGGTGCGTGTGATCGTGGGCGGTAAATGGTTAATGGTTGAGCTATGTATAAGCGTGTGATTGGGAGCGAACGTGGATCAGTTTTGTATATACGTTACTTATTATTATTTACCCCAAATGTTTGTAAACCTACTTGTTCTTCTTATTATACTGTATATATGTTCTTGTCTAATAATATATAGTATACTCTCCCACGAGGAGGACAATAAAGATATATATATGAAATCCACTGTAGCAAGTGTTGTTCCTTGTTGATCTCGCGAGTACTGATAACTGTTAAAGTCTATCTGTCGCTCGTGTATTGACCGTGTTTCAGTCCATTTTAAGGGGAGTTGTGGTTGTGTATATTGATATTTCGTAGATGTCTTGGAACACCGTTTGCTTGGGTGTTTTAGATGTAGAACCAATTTATAATGGTCAGAAAATTCCGTGAGTAATTTGACGCAAAAATAATCAACAGACTTTAGATAACAATCACTTATAATTATGTAATCAACCACACTGGCACCGTTGTACTGGTAGCTTGTAACGTGGCCCAAACGATCACCGGTAGTCCTACCATTAGCTATACGGAGACCAGCACCCTGGCACGTTGCTAACAAGAAAACCATAGTCAGAAATGGTAACGCCACCAAAATTATAGTATTACATATAAATAGAAATTATAAAAAATACATAAAATATTTTGATAACAATTGCGATTAAACAAGTAATCCTTCAAATTATTACTAACAAAGCAAGTAAACGACTGTGGGGTCACTCAACAGATTATAAAGACTTGGACTTAGTATACTGTAAATACTAAAATTTAAATGAAATAATTAAAAGATAAAATTTAGCAAGTAGTAAAAGTTAATTTTCTCATTTAAATTTTTTTTTTTTTAAATAAAGCAATAATTTAAATGTAACATTTGGTTTAAAAAAAATGATTGACCGTGACTCTTCCAATAATTGCGCGACTGACTTGGTCAATTGTTCTTAAGAAGTTGTTTTGAGAATTACTATGGAGGGAAATAGTTATGGCTGTGGCTTCGCAAGTAATTAACTTGGTGACGTGATGTTAACAAATCTGAACTCCAGTAAACCAAGGACGCTCCATACCAAATATAAGGTAAATTAATAATTCTTTAGAAGTTGTTTTAAGATTTACTATGGAGGGAAAGAATTGTGGTGCTGGCTTCGCAACTATTTGACCTCACTGTAACAAATATAAATATTAGTCACTCAGGCAATAGATGTATCTATTCTGTATATTAAGTTATTGGGTCTTACGTGTCTTGAGATGTCTAAATAGTTTTCGATGGACAGATCGCACAAGGGACCCACGCCAATCTTCTCTGTTGGGATTCCAATTGTTGGCTTATTAAATATGCACATATGCTTAAGATACAGTCGCCCGCTCCCGTAAGTCGGGTTTTGGATCCCAGTTAATGAAAATATCATTGAAATAACCGGTTTCCCCCAATAAACATCCATATTTTCAATATACATGTTTTGGAGCAGAATTAGGCAGTCCATATTGGACGCCATCATGAAATTTATTTTGTTTTGTTTTAATTTTCACACATATTTATTACGCCACCTAGTGTGGTGTTTCTAGCATTTGGTTTTTTTATATCGCATGGAGTACAGGGCGAATGTATTCTTGGAGATTGTTTGTACCTTACTGAATCGTACCGATATAATGACGTAGATGCCGAAATTGTAAAGTTAACGGCAGCGGTGTATAATACGTTTATGAAAATATGATAAATCCTATCGATAGAGTCAGGACAGGCTCAAATTGTAAACTTAAAGTCACCGGTGTAATAATATGTTGTTGAAAATATAAATAATCTGATAGCCTGAAAATATTGTATAACCTATTGGGAGCCCATAATAAATGGGAATAACCTATTGGGAGCCCCTGCATGTAGTGAACTGAATTGTGGGTATTTTATGGAGATTGTTTGTACCTTACTGAATCGTACCGATATAATCACGTAGATGCCGAAGTTGTAAAGTTAACGCCACTGGTGTATAATATGTTTATGATAAATCGTATCGATAGAGTGAGGACAGGCTCAAATTGTAAACTTAAAGTCGAAAATATAAATAATCTGATAGCCTGAAAATAATATATAACCCATTGGGAGCCTCCTGGTATAGTGAGGTGAATTATGGGTAAGCCCCCTGGTGTAGTGAGGTGAATTATGGGTAATATTATGCCTGTTCTATTGTGATAACCGCCATCTTTTATCTTCTGGAATTATCGGCGATGTCACCAAGATTTCTACACTCGATTCTTTTAAAATGCACCCTGATCGGTCAAATTCTTTTGATAATTCTATCTAAATACATCTTAGCTACTATTCGGATCTGCTTTCCCGGTCGAAAAAGGTTTAGTTTGACCAAAACGGCTTTTGACAAAAGTTTGTTTATAAAATAGCGTACTCGATAAACCCGTAAATTTTATCATAGAAAAAAATTCATTTCTTTCACCTAAAACATAATTATGTGCTGTATCCTATCATTTTAGGAATATATACGTATCCCACTCAGACACACCAAGTCTCAGCTTAAAATTTTGAAAAATAAGAGATTTATCAACATAAATCGATTTGTATGGCAGATCCCATGTTAAATTTTATCATCGAAAAAAATTCATTTCTTCCACCTAAAACATAATTATGTGCTGTATCCTATCATTTTAGGAATATATACGTATCCCACTCAGACACACCAAGTCTGAGCTTAAAATTTTGAAAAATAAGAGATTTATCAACATAAATCGATTTGTATGGCAGATCCCATGTTAAATTTTATCATCGAAAAAAATTCATTTCTTCCACCTAAAACATAATTATGTGCTGTATCCTATCATTTTAGGAATATATACGTATCCCACTCAGACACACCAAGTCTGAGCTTAAAATTTTGAAAAATAAGAGATTTATCAACATAAATCGATTTGTATGGCAGATCCCATGTTAAATAAATTTTAGGGCCCTTCAAATGTTTTCTGAGATGTTCCATATTGGCACCAGAGTCCATATTTGACTGGTTCTACATGATAATTGTGCAACAGTACAGTCGCGTTACTTTATACGTCAAAATTGGTCATTATCACTCGACAAATTTATTTCGGTCTATCGTATCAACCCCTATTTCCCCCGCGTAGCCTGACTAAGTGTCAACATTGGTCTTTATCGCTCCACTAATTTGTATCATTTCATCGGTATGAATTCCATATCCAATTATCCACATATAACCAACCCAATCTCTAATCCCAGTCCAATTTATTAATTTTTTTCATCGATATAGTCACGTTACGAAATATTTTATTGCGTGATACTTGTACTTATATGTCTATGGTATTACTATAGTATACCGTATACGTATATCAATTGCTATTCCTTTCTATATAATTCTGGTGTCATCTATAGAGATACAGATAATTTCTGACACCCCCCCCCTAATTTTATATCATTGCTGCTTTAGTACATTCGCGATGCATTACATGGCAACATCGCTCCACTAATTTATGTCAGTTCATCGGTACGAACCCCTTTTTCTCCGAGTCCATATAACCAACCCAACATCTTATCCCGGCTTAAATTATTATTTTTATTTTCATCGGTATAGTTGTGTTACATACATATTTTTATCATTTGATTCTAATTTGTATTGTACCACTATAGAAGTCCATAAATGACTATTCTGGCACTATATAGAGATGACTAATATTCTGACACCCCCCCCCCCTATTTTATAACCTTGTTGCAACAGTAGAGTTGAGATGCATAATATGTCAACATTGGTCGTTATCGCTCTACATATGTATATCGGTTCAACCCTTAGTTCCCTGTAATGCCCACCCCCCCCCTCAATTTATTTTTTCATTTGTATTATAGTCTCGTTACGTACACATTTTTCTTTTATAACTTTTGCTTCAACGCGCCGAGTTCTAGCTGCTGCAGACAATACAAAACTGAAAACATATTGAAATGTAAGCAGGCTTCAAACTCATATTATCCAATAAAAACTCTGGCTACATCAGAAATTTGTGTATAAGGTGTACTCGCATTTGTTGCGTTAAAAACCAAAGGTCCCAAGTCAAGGTCCAAATCCCCAACAAACTGATGTGAGGCTTAACTCCATCTACATACAGTAATGTCCAAAGTAATTGACCACTTAACCACAGCAGAATTATGGGTAATTTTTCAAGATTTTAAATCCTGAAAAATTACCCATAATTCTGCTGTGGTTAATTTGTCAATTACTTTAGGCATTACTGTAGCCCATATAAGGATGTGAGGTCTAATGATAACTCCATCCACATACAGTAATGTCCAAAGTAATTGACCATTTAACCACAGCAGAATTGTGGGTAATTTTTCCGGATTTTAAATCCTGAAAAATTACCCATAATTCTGCTGTGGTTAAGTGGTCAATTACTTTGGGCATTACTGTATCCCATATAAGGATGTGAGGTCTAATGATAACTCCATCTACATACAGTAATGTCCAAAGTAATTGACCACTTAACCACAGCAGAATTATGGCGTTCAATATGGTCTACCTAATTCTGCTCCAAAAACATGTATATTGAATATATGGATGTTTATTGGGGGAAACCGATTATTTCAATGATATTTTCATTAAATGGGATCCAAACACCGACCTACGGGAGCGCGCTTTGCGCGCGACTGTTTCTTAAGTATATGTGCATATTGTCAACAATTGGAATCACAACAAATAAGATTGTCGGGGGTCCCTTGCGCTTGCGCGATCTGTCCATCAAAACATATTTAGACATCTCAAGACACGTAAGACCCAATAACTTAATATACAGAATAGATACATCTATTGCCTGAGTGACTAATATTTATATTTGTTACAATGGGGTCAAATAGTTGCGAAGCCAGCACCACAATTCTTTCCCTCCATAGTAAATATTAAAACAACTTCTAAAGAATTATTTATTTACCTTATATTTGGTATGGAGCGTCCTTGGTTTACTGGAGTTCAGATTTGTTAACATCACGTCACCAAGTCAATTACTTGCGAAGCCACAGCCATAACTATTTCCCTCCATAGTAATTCTCAAAACAACTTCTTAAGAACAATTGACCAGGTCAGTCGCGCAATTATTGGAAGAGCCACGGTCAATCATTTTTTTAAACCAAATTTTACATTTAAATTATTCCTTTATTTAACCAAAAAAAAAAAATTAAATGAGAAAATTAACTTTTACTACTTGCTAAATTTTATCTTTTAATTATTTCATTTAAATTTTAGACTAAAATTTAAAAATATACATTCCCAGTATTTACAGTATACTAAGTCCAAGTCTTTATAATCTGTTGAGTGACCCCACAGTCATTTACTTCCTTTGTTAGTAATAATTTGAAGGATTACTTGTTTAAACGCAATTGTTATCAAAATATTTTATGTATTTTTTATAATTTCTATTTATATGTAATACTATAATCTTGGTGGCGTTACCATTTCTGACTATGGTTTTCTTGTTAGTTATGTGGATGGAGTTCTCATTAAACCTCGCATCCTTATATTGGTTACAGTAATGCCCTAAGTAATTGACCACTTAACCACATCAGAATTATTGGTAATTTTTCAGGATTTAAAATCCTGAAAAATTACCAATAATTCTGCTGTGGTTAAGTGGTCAATTACTTTGAACATTACTGTATGAGGATTGAGTAATCATTAAACCTCAAATCCTTATATTGGTTACAGTAATGCCCAAAGTAATTGACCACTTAAAGGTACTCAGCCCGTAAAGAGGGTCCCCATCTCAACAGATTCCAACAACAACAATCCGATCAGAGGGTCCTATATTACTATTTCTTTGGCTTTGGGGGTAAACAATATTTGATTCGAGTCGAGGAACCCATCAAACAAATCTCAGAGTTATTAGATATTGATTTTTCAAATTTGTTATGTTCTCGAGATGAGTACTAATAACTGCCGTAATCTGCTCTGGATGTGTACTCCAAATCTATTCAAACAGACAAGGATGAATAACTCTAAAATCAAGTGGTAATTTTCACGCAATTTTGACTGAGTTCTGGGCCAGATGGTATTCCCGATAATGAAAAATAATAGATTTCTAAAATCGATATCTAACAAATCTGAGCTTTGATGGGTGACTTCCTCGTCTCGAATCAAATATTTTTGACCCCCGAAGCCATTGAAATAGTAATTGAGAGGAGTTTTATCGGGTTGAGTACCTTTAACCACAGCAGAATTATGGGTATTTTTTCAGCATTTAAAATCCTGATAAATTACCCATTATTCTGCTGTGCTTAAGTGGTCAATTACTTTGAACATTACTGAATGAGGATTGAGTTATCATTAAACCTCAAATCCTTATATTGGTTACAGTAATGCCCAAAGTAATTGACCACTTAACCACAGCATAATTATGGGTAATTTTTCAGGATTTAAAATCATGAAAAAATACCCATAATTTTGCTGTGGATAAGTGATCAATTACTTTGGACATTACTGTATGTAGATGGAGTTAAACCTCACAACAGTGTGTTGGGGATTTGGACCTTGACTTGGGACCTTTGGTTTTTAACGTAACAAATGCGCGTACACCTTATACACACAGAGTTTTTCTTGGATAAGATGAGTTTGAAGCCTGCTTACATTTCAAAATGTTGTCAGTTTTGTATTCTCTGCAGCGGAACTCGACGCATTGAAGCAAAAGTTACAAGAGATAAAATGTGTACGTAACGAGACTATAATACAAATGAAAAAAATAAATTCAGGGAGGGGTGGGCGATACAGGGAACTAAGGGTTGAACCGATATAAATTTATAGAACGATAATGACCAATGTTGACATATTTTGCATCTCAACTCTACTGAACATTGCAACAAGGCTATAAAATAGGGGGTGTCAGAATCTTAGTCATCTCTATATAGTGCCAGAATAGTCATTTATGGACTTCTATAAGATGTTGGGTTGGTACGATATATGGACTCGGAGAAAAAGGGGTTCGTACCGATGAACTGACATAAATTAGTGGAGCGATGTTGCCATGTAATGTATCGCGACTGTACTAAAGCAGCAATGACATAAAATGGAGGGGGGGGGTATGAAATTATCTCTATCTCTATAGATGGCACCAGGATTATATAGAAAGGAATAGCAATTGATATACGTATACGGTATACTATAGTAATACCATAGACATATAAGTACAAGTATCACGCGATAAAATATTAAGTAACGTGACTATAGCGATGAAAAAATTAAATAAATTGGACCGGGATTAGAGGTTGGGTTGGTTATATGTGGATAATTGGATATGGAATTCATACCGATGAAACGATACAAATTAGTGGAGCGATAAAGACCAATGTTGACACTTAGTCCGGCTACGCGGGAGAAAATAGGGGTTGATACGATAGGCCGAAATAAATTTGTCGGGTGATAATGACCAATGTTGACGTATAAAGTAACGCGACTGTACAGTCGCACAATTATCAGATATAACGGTCAAATATGGACTCTAGTGCCCAATATGGAACAGCTCAGAAATCATTTGCAGGGCCCTAAAATTTATTTAGCAAGGCAATTGGCATCTGCCATATATACAAATCGATTTATGTCTATAAAACTGTCATTTTTCAAAATTTTGAGCTTAAATTTGGTGTGATTGTGTGTAATACTTATATATTCTTAAAATGACAGAGTTCAGCGCGTAATTATGTTTTAGATGGAAGAAATTGAATTTGTTTTCGATAATAAATTTACACTACACTACAGCGTGGACCGTGGACGGGTCATCGAGTAAGACGCATTTTGTAAGCAGGCTTTTGTCAATTGCCATTTTGGTCAAACTAAACCCTTTTCGACCGGGACAGCAGATCCGAATAGTAGCTAAGATGTATTTACATAGAATTATCAAAAGAATTTGACCGATTCGGGTGCAGTTTAAGAGAATCGAGTGGAGAAATCTTGGTGATAATTCCAGAAAATAAAGATGGCGGAGAATCACAATGAAACTACCCACAATTCACTTCACTACACCAGGGGTTCGCAATGGGTTACACATTATTTTCAGTCTATCAAATTATTTATATTTTCAACAACAAGTGACTTTAAGTTTACAATTTCAGCCTGTCCTGACTCTATCGATACGATTTATCACATTTAAGCATCTACGTGATTCTATCGGTACGATTGAGTAAGGTACAAATAAAAATATCCAAGAATACACCATGGGGCTCCCAATGGGTGATATATTATTTTCAGGCTATCAGATTATTTATATTTTCAACAACATATTATTACACCGGTGACTTTAAGTTTACAATTTTAGCCCATCCTGACCCTATGCATACGATTTATCATATTTTCAAAAACATATTATACACCAGTGCCGTTAACTTTACAATTTCAGCATATACGTGATTATATTGGTACGATTGAGTAAGGTACAAAAAATCTCCAAGAATACATTCGTCCTGTCCACCACACAATATCAAAATCACCGAAACTAGATACACCACCATGTGGCGTAATAAACGTCTGCCAAATTAATTCGTCTGCTTATCCATACTCGAGCGCGACTCACACGTGTCCATTACATAATCGACGGGCAACGGCATATGTTGGTCCGTGTCAGATATAACATGATCCGGCAAGTCTGAAGTGCGTGCATTTAAATCTCCACCAAGAATGACGAGTTCACCGTTTGTAAATTTTGATAAAGCCTGTTCGATGTTACCAAAGATATGTTCGTCTCCATTTTTCGCTTTCCAGAAGCTTGAGTTACTAGGCGGAACATATGCCGATACAAATATAACATTGCAAGATAAATTAATTATTTCTCCGCTAAACTCGACTGAGAGAGCTACCTCATTGATAAAATTGTGATTCTTCAGAAAAGGTTTATACTTCGACCGGAAATAAAAGGCTATTCCGCCTTTTTTAATTCTACCCTGCTTGCATGCGACTCAGATTTAAACATTCATAGCCCGGAATATCAATATCAGAAGATTCGTCGTGCCAAGTTTCGACTAAAGTAATAAATTCATATTTGTCTATTTGTTGTCTGAACATATTGTCATTTAGTTTGTTAGAGATACCTTGTACATTCCAGCTAGTGTACCGAACTAATTCGGTGTAGCCTTCCATAATTAAGCTAAATAGAATAATACATATAAGAAGTCCAATGGAGCTGTCAGCCTCTAAATATTAATTGGTAGATAAAACGTGTAATAAATTGAATATGGAAATAAAGAATTATGTATCACATTAATGGTCTAATGTGAAATCGCGGGAATAGTGAAATAAGTTGGCTATGTGATAAACAGTTTCAAGAATTGGTCAAATTTATGTGACAACTTATTATATGTATATGTGGTTGCGAGATATGTGGTTGGGCCGCAAATGAAACCGACGTGTGCCGCCACATGTGTTGTTTATCCAGCTTAATTGGATAATCGTAATTTTGTCATTAAATGAACTTGTCAGCACCATATAACACCAATAAAGACCCCGTTAATCTCGAGATTTTAACGGTAACTCCCAGCTGTATGTATACACTATGAGCATTTTCAGAGATCCCTTCTGTGTATCATATGGTTTCGGCCATGTTGATCCCTACTTGTTCAAGCAGTAGGCCTCACGCTGATCGGTGTTCTCTCGATTGAAGGGCTAGATTACTAATGGCCACTATGGCCCAGTACCCCCCAGACATGGCCACTATGGCCCACTGGGCCATAGTGGCCATGTCTGGGGGGATACTGGGCCATAGTGGCCATGTCTGGGGGGTACTGGGCCATAGTGGCCATGTCTGGGGGGTACTGGGCCATAGTGGCCCCCACATCATTTATTATTCAAAAACAAGAACAAGAACAATGAACAATAATATATTATTATACATCAATAATATTAACAAAGAACAATAATTTATGTACAAAACAAGGTCTCAGATTTGAAGAAACTTAATTGAACATCCTACAACATCCTACGCTGAATCAATAACAAAAAAGTCTATTTTGTGGAGTTGTTGACACATTCGTTGTTATCTGGTCGTCGTCTTCTTTGCGTTGTATGTATATCAGCCGTCGATGTCCCGGTGAAGTTTAATTCAACAGCAAATTTGCTTTTCTGTATAATCGACCATAGTGCTTTCCAAACCATCGAACTATTGTTCTGTCATTCTTGAAGAAATCCCGAGAATTGAATAATCTTTTCATCCTCTTTCCTTTCATCATGTGGTGGAGTGCGAATATACAATATAATCCACACACATTTGTCGCACGATGTTGATATCGTGTTGTATTCATAGTCCATGCTGATGAGTTCCTTTTTATGAATGGTAACATATATCGTCTCGGTGGTGGTAGTCCAAATGAGTCGAAGTATACAGCTGATCTTCCATTGAATAACATCAATGTCCAGTGTTCTCCTGGCTGATCCGATGAGTGCGTGTTCACAATATATGCTTGAATATGCTGTGGTTTCTTCTCTGGTAACAGATCTCTAGCACAAACATGTGTGTTAAGTTTACACAACCAGGAATTGTCCAGAATATATTGAAGTTCAGCTATCTGCATCGTTGTAATTCTCTTTGACTCGCTGTGACCACATCAGAGTCCACTCTGCGTCGAATTTTTTGCGGTTGAGCTCCAAACTGTTTCTCAGATGATCCCACATGACGTATGCTTCGAACTTCTCCTTGCAGTGTGGGTTTAACTCCATCAGCTTCGGGAACCATCTTTCCATAACATTGTATATGTCAAGTTTAATCAGCGCCAAGTCGATAAACTGGTTTGTCCAATCATCAGTTGTAGAGAACAAACACAGAACATGTTCACGTTGACTAGGATGTTCTATTTTACATCCTTCACAGTTTGCTGACACTTCCTTGCGAATAAGTTCTTGTAGTTCTTCAATCATAGCGTTGTTGAGTGTGTCCAAGATCAGGTTTAATCTCGGAGCAAAGTTTTGTGAACATTGGTATTCTTCATAGTAGTTCCATAGCTGTGATGTGAACTCCATCCTAATAGTCAGTAAGCACTTCTCTCAAAGCTGTGATCTCTATTTCACTGTCGAATTCAGCATACACCAAAACGTTGACGGCTGTAGTGAGAGTTGTCAAGAACTGAAGCTCCAAACGCAGGTTCCCTGTCTTTATAGGATGTAGATGTCCCTCGTCGCTTCCTTGGTCCGGTGTCAAGTCGAAACCCCACAAACAATAACCATTCATATATTCTTTAAAATTAATGCCAATTGATTTGTTAACACCAAACATTCCTAAAGATTGATACAAAGATAAATATGATCTGAGACATTGTTTTGTTGCGAAGTTTGGTTCAAATGGACGGTTATGTATTGTATGACCGTCTTGACTAACTTCCAATTTATTCAAACTGAAAGTTTGAAGTGGAATGGATTGGTACCCAAATCTCCATTCATATCTTTATTTTCGACCAACGCAATAAAAAGTCTCTTTGGTAATTGTCCTTGAAATAAGTGGTCTTCAATTTTTGATCTAAGTCCAGTACTAATTGTGAAAGTTTTTATTTCTACTCGTCTGATATGTAGTTTCATTTTTGACTGGACAATTTCTTGATTTAATTTATTTGAGACCGCTGGAAAGAGACTAACTGTTCTGACATGGAACACTGCTGATTCGAAAACAATTTGTCCATCCTCGGAGCCAATGAGGCAAAATTTTGATGGTGATCTGTTTAATCTGATACGAATTTCAATTCCATTTGGTAAATATTTTTCTTGAAGAAACAGATCAGTGTGTAGGGCGTCCACATAGTTCAACAAATTTACTACCACCGATCAAACTTTCTCTAGAAGTTAATCCAGCATTGCCACCACCTTTGGTATTCTCTTCAAATTGTTCTGCTGTATCGCCATACCACATTTCTAAATTTGCTAATTGATTATCTTTATATTCTGGAGAGTATCCCAACAGATTTTCGAAATATGCTCGGTATGGGTAAGTGTCAGAATTCGAAGTAATCAATTTGTTGTTCAAGTAAACATCGATACTGCTGAACATGCTATGAAAGAAATTGTTAACAGGTGCTAATTCCGTACCAGCTCCCAAATTAGTTCCATCTTTTTTTGTAATTTTGAATTTCACATAAAGATAAGATTGATTAATATCTGTCCACTTTTCGGTTTGAGATGGTATGACAAACTCTATCGGAGCAGAATTATTCAGCGGTGCAATCGGATGATTTTCGATCCACTGCGATTCTGACATTGTAGCCACCGTTGGTGGAACATGTGTTATATCAAGTTCCGATTTATTGCATTCGCATGATCCATTTACCATTTGTGCCATGATTAATCAAAAATATCAAGAGCTCGACTGCTAGGATGTTTTTTCGACTGACTTTTCCGGCGTTTGACAGCTGAATGATTCATTTTTGAATTCGCTACTCGTTTTCTAGGTTTTTGTCTCGAGTTCAAAATTTGATTTTTAGCTTGTGTGTCAAAAGATTTTAAAGCTTTTTTACCTTCAGACATCAACGCTTCTTTCGGACTTTTACCTTGATTAATAATTTCATCTGCAACACCAAAAGTGTGTTTTTTCGCAAGTTGTAAAGCTGTCCGACCAATCGGTTTTAGAAATGGTACAGCAGATCTCATAACTGATTTGAAAATTGAACCAATACCGTTACCATATTGCCGTGGTACACCTCTATACACGGGAAACATTGTTTTGTAGAACTCCTCTCGTTTTCTGAAATGCAGCTTCGCCAAAGACTTACCACCAATAAACTGAATTGATTTTCCTGTGTCGCCACTTATATTTACACTAATTTTGTCAAAGTATGACTTTGAAACTGGAACATAATGTAAATTTAAAAATTCATGTTTTACATGTAATCCGTCGGTATCTCTTTTAATTCTGAAACAAACAACTCGTAAAATTTGTACTTCAACATTTCCAACAATTGTGAAATCGGCAATATCAGAATAAACAAACATTTGATTATGACCAACATTCAAATCTACACCAAACGGAAATCTATTATTTGAATAAAAATCTTCAGAATCGTTTTCAGTTTTGTAACCCAACTTGTGCAAAAGACTTTGTGGTAATTCAATTCCTAGTTTTGTGATACTTAAACTCTTGCGAATAATTTTCACACGTTTTGTAACTTTTGAGTACTTGATGTGAAATCCGAATTCGTTTTGTATTGCTTCTCCAAGTGTTTCATCAATTACATCTTGCATTGTATCAAGTAAATCTGCCGCAGAGGAATACGAACCTTCTCGTATCTGCATTTCAATTGCACGAACGCCATCAGGTCTCGTAAATATCTTTTCTTCAAAACGATTTTGAAGAACAGACAGTATTATTGCATCAGTTGTAATCAATTTGAATTTACACGAATCCCCTGTAACATTGTATGTTTCTGAAGGTATTATCAGTTCGACTAATGCAACTTCCCATTTTTCTTTATCAATTTGAATTGGTTTTGGTAATTGTACAGTAAAACAACATTGAGAATTGTTTGGATACATTACCATTGAACTGTCGCTCGGAATTGTAATGTAGAAAGAATTCATACTTTCAAAATTTCTGCCGACTGATTTTTCAAATATTTCAAACGCGGTGTTGGTAAAATGTATCCCAAAGAACTACTGAGTAAAATTAACCACAGTTCGTTATTTTCACTTTGTAAACTTAAATGAACAATTGCTGTAGCGATTATACCAACAATTATAATAATTTGTGTAAAATATGTTACTTGATTTTTTGCAATTTTTTCTCCACAGAATTGAAATTGTGATGGAGCATCCAGACCAACTGAACCATTTTGAGACATGTTAAAAGTTTTATACCAAATTTGTGGCAGGAATCCAACTGTCAATTTTTTTAGGATAACCAGCCCAATGAACTTTAATTTCTCTAACTGATTTACCAGCAACTTTTCTTGAACGTTTACCAACAACTGATTCAATTTCGTAAACTTTATTATCTTTTATATGTTGAATTTCTTTACCATAAAATGATCCTGCGATGTTTTCACCATCTAAATCTACTAATTTGTAAGTTAATGGTGTACTTTTACAAACTCTACTAATTTTGAAAATTTCTTTTGTCCAATTTGGAAGATATCCTTTATCAAAAGTTCTCTTTATTTTATTTATTCTAACAAAATCTCCAACTTTCAAGATCTTATCTTTTTTCGTTTTTAACTTTCCATAAAGATTTCTGGAAACTTCAATTTCATTTTCTCGAGTTACTAAAACTGGTGCCATCTTAATACTTCTATGAAAACTTTTGTTGTAAGAATTCACAAAATCGTGCAAAACATCATTGTATTTCAAAGTTTGATTATGTATAAAATATTTCCACATCTTTGTAAGCGTTCAACTATACTTGCTTTTGTCTCTGGATTCTCTGTTGTGAAAAAATGAATTTTCTTAGATTTCAAAAATTGTAAAAATAATTTATTTTTGAATTCTGAACCTTTGTCAGATTGAAATGAAACTGGTTTTCGTTTTGATGATTTGAGAATTTTCTGAAATGTTTTAACTAAAGTTTTACCAGTTTTGTCTTTAATTTTTTCAACCCATGCAAGTTTTGAGAACACATCAATAACACAAAGTAAATATCTGTAATTGTCATTGTGCTTTTGCAAAGTTTGCAAATCTGCCAAATCAGCTTGCCACTGAATATCAATTCCTGCAACAATAGTTTTACGTCTGCGAAATTTCCGAACAATTGGTTTGTGCAAAGTGTATGTTTTTTGCCATTGTAACCATTTTTTAACATCTGAAAGTTTAATTTTGTTATTTGTTTCTTTCGCATTTTTAAAAAGTTGATTTGCTCCACTGAAACCACCAACTTCTTTTGGATTGTAGTAAATTTCAGTTAGAAGTTTGTCAAATTTTATGTAAGTGGGGTCCATCCTTTCAAAATAGATTTTCTGGTTTTAGGAAAACTTTGAGGTGTGAAAATATCAACTGAACGTTTTCTTGACTTGTCACTGCTAGGAGTTGCATGAGGTGTATGAAACTCATCACCAGTGTGACCTTCTTTTAAATGCCTTTGTATCCACAACCATCGATTCCTGTTACCTACATAATCTTGTGGTACAGTAAGTTCGCCCAATCCACGTAGGAATGTTTCATAACCAACTGGGTCAAAACCTTTTCGGTGACGAACAACATCGTTTATCAAATCAATTATATTTGATCCAGTAACTGTTTCTGTTCCATAAATTAATTGTCCACGATCATCCCATCTAAGTTTAGGATTAGTTGACAACAATGTTAAAATTTGTTGTGATTTACCACGAAGTTTAGATGGCACACTTTCCAATATATGTTCACTCATTTTCCCAAAGTTTTCAGATAACTTTTGTTCAGGTAAACTGAATTTTGAATTTAAAGATTTTTGTGAAGTTTTCAATTTGTACAAATTTTCTCCAAATAACTGTGACTTTTCTGATTCAGAAATATTTTTATCATAAACTGATTTCAATTCTTTGTAAGAATCTGAAACATTTGAAATTGCAGGATCAGGAGGTGATTGAGGTTTATTCATTTCTGACATTTTCCATTGTTTGAAATCTTCCAACATTCTGAATGGTACAATAACCATTTTCTTCATATTTATTTGAGATTTAGTTTTTCAAAATATTGTTAACAACTGCACCTAATGTTTTGCTAATCAATGGAGCAAGAAATAATAATGGTAAAAAGCCACCTTTTTGATTCAAAATTTTCTTCTTTTGTTGCAAAGGTTTGTTCTTGTTTGGAAGATATCTGATATGTTTACGCTTCGAATGTAACTTGCGGTTCTGAGCTTCATTCAGTTTTACATTACCTTTTAAAAGATTTTGACAACATTCTGAAATGCAATCCATCACTTGTTTCGGAGCATCGTTGATCATTTTCTTTTTATA
This sequence comes from Siphonodentalium dalli, assembly GCA_032622095.1. NCBI lineage: Eukaryota > Metazoa > Mollusca > Scaphopoda > Gadilida > Siphonodentaliidae > Siphonodentalium > Siphonodentalium dalli. Next base: position 163,654,690 of record CP136061.1, on the reverse strand, counting down.
TGCAGATGGAACTTTACTCATTGCAACAATCAACTCACCATATTTTTTTATCAGCGGTGCTTTCCTGCTCTTAGTTTTTGAAGGCATCTTCACAGTCTAAGTAGTTTTCTCAAAATGAGCAGAAAAATTATATGTTTCATCGTTTATCTTTTCTGATTGAACCATTCTAAAGCTTCGAATGCAGATTTCGATGCATCAGACAACGGCATAAATTTTGAAAATTCAAGATCAATAACTGGTTTTTTTGTAACGGTTGATGTTGAGGGTTCTGCTGAGAAGGTATAGGTGTAAATTTAGAATGTTGATTTTGTTGAGTTTGCATCGGTGTAAACTTTGAATGATTTAGAGAAAGCTTTGTTTTACGTTCAGATTCTTTTTGACTACCCCTTTGTTGTGTTTGCATCAGTGTAATCTTTGAATGTTTTGGAGAAACCTTTGATTTACTTTTAGATTGTCTACCAGTTTGTTCAAATGAATTTTTCAAAAGACTTCTAATTAAAACTCCTCCAAGGAACCCACTACCACCTCGTTGTAAAATTAATTTGCGTTTTGTTTCCATATCAGTTGATCGATCAGAGATTTTTTTAAGAACATTTTTATTTCTCTGAAAAAACTTTTTTGTCTGTGATGGTAATTTCCAATCATTTTCAAGAAATAATTCAGCTGCAAAAGTGAAGAAATTTATAATTTGTGACAGTTCATCATGACTAAACATCTCGGCGGACGACATGGTTCTAAAATGAGAAAAGTAACAACAACTGAATTTATACTTTTGAATAAATGACAGGACCTCGGTCATTAGCTGTCAACCATTTATGGAAAATATCAGTTCTAATTCGCAAATAATTTTCTGTTCTAGGATGAAAATCTACTAAAATATATCCATGATTTATTGAAGTTGCATCTTCGTATGCTTGTTTCAAATGATTGGTTTGCATTTGATGAGCCAAAACTTTTATTTGATTTTTATCTCGAACGCTTTGAAATAAAACCATGTAATATGCATTCAAACTTATAGTTCTGCTACTTTTTGATTTTTGGAACATGTTTTGAGTAATGTAAATTATTGAAGCATTTCGATGGTGACCTTTTCTAGTAAACCAAACCATTATTTTGTCTTCATCTTGTTCCCCCATCATGTCATCGAAAACAACAAGATGAGGAAATGATTTATCTGATACAATTTCCTCATCATCGTATGGAATACCATCGATAAACTCAACGTTATCAATTTCTTTTATACGATTGTATGTGTCTTGCCATTCTTTGTAACACCAAACTATTTTCTTTGGTGGTGTTTGGAATAAATCGTGTTTAAATTCAATAACTTTTTTAACAAATTCTGTTTTACCTGATCCACTAGGTCCGCTGATAAAGAAATTACACGGATGTTGGAAAAGTAAAGATTCTTCCATGTTGTCAATTTGATGTCTAATCAGAGAGTGAACTTAACGACGTGTGAATTTAGTTTTTAAACAGAAATCTCCATAGCTGTAAATATTTCCAATCATTTCAATAATCCAAGTATTATAGTCTTCTATTCTTCTGTTTGTTCTGTAAACAAAAAAATCATTTCCTATAATGTTTTTAATTTTTGCATATGTTGACATTTTTTTGTTAACAAATACCCATAGATCCTAGGAACTGACTTAAAGGTTCCCCTAGCAAGAGGATAATTATCTTCATACTTTGTATAATGAATATAGTCATGTTCATCAAAAGTTTCTAAATCTAAATGGAGTTCATCACCACCAAATATCCAAAAATCAGATATTCTTTCAATGAGAAAAAATGTTTTGAATTTAATAAATGATTCAATATATTTTTGAGAGAAATGAGAAAATATACTTGTCTCAAGATAGTCCAATCTCTGTAAACATTCGTCGACATCACAGCATCTTAGTATTGCTTCCTTTTCTCTTTCAAACCAGACTTCTTGTAATTCCTTCTTTATCTCTGGAATAAGTGCTGACTGTGCCACCAAATATCCATAAATCTTCTCAGCAATTTCTGGAGGTACTACTCCTGTCAACATCTTGACATGAAATGACTCAACATCTCCATCCGTATGGATATGTGTGAATACCATTGACGAGTTTTCGTTTTGTGTACACCGATCTGAAAGTTTTGGTTTGACACTCACTAATCAGTTGATGGTTCTTTTGTCTTTTAATTCTGGAAGGATACTCAACAACAGTTTTGAAATTTTCACGATCATTAACACATTGTACCATTGTTTCAAAATTAACTTTTTGACTTGTGCTGTAATCAAGAGTGATACCTTTTACCTTACATTTGGTGTATCTTCTCCCATCTTTGATGTATTCATATCCGTAGTTCTTTGGCCCAAGTCCAACAAATTTGACAATCTTTGCATCTGGATGTTCGTCGCTCCATTTCCCCAATCTTCCTTCGATAGTTTTGATGTTCTTCTTTGATGGATCACTGACATACATACAGCTGTCTGTATCAAAATACAGCACTCTATCTCCAAGTTTTTTTAAAACTTTATACAATTGTAATCTTGCATACGCTGTAACAAAAGAAGCAACAACAACATTTGCTGAATGATGAGGTTCAATATTATCTAAAATATCAACATAATTTACCAGAATGAATTTGTCACCATCAAGAAGTGTAACATTTTGAACAATTATATTGTTACTAGTAAGCAATTCAAAATAACGTGATGGCTTATCCACATACTCTGTTTTTGACATAAGATTTCTTTGTGCATTCTTACCCCATATACAATTAATCATAATTTTAGATATTTGGCGTTTTCCTGGATTCTTCTCGATGTTCTCCAATTTTATACCCTCAGCTGCATAATAATCCTGTACAAACTTTTGCTTCTGTTCTTCTGTCTCAACACCAAATGGATAACCACTACATTCCTGTTTGATCTTTAGATGTTTGTCGATATAGGATTTGTATATTTCATCTGTCCAATCTGTCCAATGCCAAATTTGGTACACATCAAGTATTTTGTAGCCAACATCCATTGCTTTGAATAATTCTGGCGTGGTCCACACTCCGGTTATAGCTCGATCTTCTTCTGAATGGTTCATATGACTATGACTCGAGGCGGGAGTCCTCACATAAAATGTATTGCTCACATACTAGTATTACTATACTATACAAGGCGGTGGGGTTGTTTTGCGTTGTTTGTATTTTGTTTGCTTTTGGGTAAACGGTAAATGGGAGTAAAATTCTTAAATTGGTTGTTTTAATGAGTTGCTGGTAATTAATAAGGTCCTCACATAAATTGTAAGGCAAAATTAGAGTATTCGGATGCGCTCGGTTCAACCCACTCCGCGCAACTCAAGGGATACTAATAACGTACACATACAATGTCGTACCAAAGTGTGTTCAAATAATTTAACGCGTTTTAGATATTGGGAGCTATCGATGCGTGACGTTTCACGATAATTATCTGACGACGGGAGAGCTGGATACAATTATGTGGACTATATATACATGTATCTGAGCTTGCAGTTAAATGATGAAAAAGATTAGGGGCTTAAATTGGGATCGGCTCAGATCGCAAGCTATATATACCATTCGGCGCCTTCGATAATCCCGCGGGGTTAGTTCCCCAACCACTCTCTTCACATCGCAAGCTACCTCTCCGAGCAGTACTACATCCCTTATACTTATATTATGGTTCTAATTAACCACATTGTTTCACACGCTGAGCAGATTTTTGGTGACATGGGTGCATGATCTGGACCCCCCACAACTTTGGTCAAAATTTTTAAAGTCCATGCATGTGCGTCACCCAATTACATTAAAGACATTTCAAACCAAAACTATATAGGTTGAAATTGTTCTCGTAGTTTGATTTTCCAACAAGCAATTAGTGCCTAAGGTCCCTCCGAGTGTCAGTCAAAGACTGCCAATCAAAACAAGCAACCAATTAGAGCATATATTTTACTAGCAGTTAAGAATTCTAACATGGATGGGGTGAAAATGCTATTTGGCCGGACATTTGGCCTGGTTGAATATGGGAAACCGAGTACAGTTGAAACATTCAATATGTTTAGGGGAGAGCGGGTCACGTTGAACATTTTAATTAAATTACACTTACAGGGAAATGTGAGCATGGGTCCGCATTGCTTAATTTGTTCAACTATTATTATAAAGTACACCAAAACACTTTAAATAAGGCATATAATTATATATGATCTATTTCGCTTTTATTACATAGAAAAGGTGGAAAAATAAATTCCAACATACCCCGGGTTGTTTGAAACCAGGGGCAAATTGGATCATCAACTGGGGTTTACAAGTCAGAACACTGAGCATGTAAGGAACACACATGAAATCAATGTATGTAGAGGTAAAACCACGTACTAATATAATTCAAGAACTATATTAAATTGCTAGTATAAAACATAATATCTGAGTCCGGGAAATCAATATATGTTCGAGAAATCGTCATCATTGCAACACATTCAATGAAAACGTCGTTTCACAAACATGAGGGAAGTAGCAGTGTAAAATTTGAAGGGGGTTTTAATGTTGTAGATACAAATCTCCCCATTTGCCACACAAATAATTATTCATCAACGAAAACGTATTGAAATAATATTTAGGACATTGTTGCAAGCAACTAAAATGCATTCATCCATAATTCCATCTGATTTTTTTCCATAATTCTGGTTAGTTATACCATATCGACGCATAATTCTGATGCGGGTTTCCTGTAAGCGCACTATGGGGACACCATGCATAGCGTGTTCCAAAATGCCCCGAACGTGGAAATGGGTCTAATGGGTCTAATGGTATACCATCTTCGAAAGCCACTAATTAATCGGTATTATTATTTATTTTTTTTGACTGAAATTAAATGAAACTTAATCAACTGACACAATATACACATTTTACGTCCTGAAATTTTCTTTTGTACATTGATTAAACCTGAAAATCGAAAAAAAAAAATACTTTATATCCCCCAAAAATAATTTTTGTGCATATCTCTTACACCATTCTTAGAATAGTCAGATGTTTTGTGTTATTTGTGCATACAAGAGTCATTTCCACACATACGTGACAATTGTTAATGCTTTAATTAATGCTGTTTTTTACAAGAGAGGTGGGTGCTTCAATGTACCCCACGCTCCAACATGCACCGGTCTCACTACTCGTCCCTATATATGCAGCGGATATTGCATGCGTGACGCTTATTCAACAGTAAACATGCAGCATATATGGCCAAAAGTATACACTACATGTATATCCAAGATAGCATGACATTTTGGCCAACCACCCTCTAAATGGTTGGGCCAACGAAATTTTGCTCATTGGGCCAACGTATTGGGCTATACGTTGTCCGACATATACAGAGCGCTGGCCCAATGTTGATATCCAGACCGCATGGTTGGCCCAACGTAATTGGAAACTAAGCCCATTGGTTGGCATAAAGTTGACTCAGCGGAGGGACAACGTTGGAACCTCAAACTAAATTGCTTAACGTGATGTTGCCAACATTGTTGGGCAATTTTATTTTGTTTTTGGCATCTAATAACCCGTTCATAATTTAGCTACCATCGTCAGCCACAATGTCACTATCTGGTGTAAGTTTGTGAGAAACTAATATGCATGCCAGTCATATAATTATGTATTCTCCGCTATAACTTATATGTAGGCATATGCCGTGCAAACATTCAGAATTTTGCGATTCCTAGAATTATATTAATTGGGAAAATAATTAAGTAAATTTTAAACCACAAACGTAAATCGACCTCAAATAACGGCCCGGTGACCGATGGTGGCATCTAAATAACGAACACATCCTTGAATTCCAAATTACAGAAACTTTTATTTGCTAAAATTTGCATTACAACGTTGGTCCAACGATTATACCAACCGACACCATACAGTTATAGTATGACAAATCGTTGCATATATTGTGTCAGTAACGATTGGACATGTGTTTACTGAACAAAAAGTATCCACATATCGTTGAGATGTATCACATTGGGCCAACGTTATAATTCCAACTGTTGCATGGATTGCAACGATGTAAACCCAACCAATGCATTGTGCAAAGTAAATTCCATGTTCATGTTGGCGTTTACCAAATGTTGCATGCATGGGCCAACGCAACGACTGGGACTAATACATTTGGCCAACCACGCCAACCCAACCAATTTTACTGCAGATAATTCCGTTGGCACGATGATGTTCGCGTCGGGCCAATGTTGGACCGATTTACATTTTCAACGGTTGCGTATAGAAATACGCTGGACCAACCAATGACCAACAACGTCAACCCATGCAACCAAACCTATAATGCCAACCGTGCCGATATTATGCCAACGTTGGCCCAACGTAGTCATGCTATCTGGGATATATAATAATATAATTACACCCACTTCATTCTCTATAGTAACACCCCTGGCCAAGTGATCCTGCTAATGTGCTATGATGCGATTGGGTCAGGACTGCTGAATTGCTATGATGCTGTTAGGGTAAACTGATGCTGTTAACAAAAAGTACCGTTATATTTTTTTTATTTGTCTTTTTCGCAGTGTTCCAATAATCTGAACATATATATATATATAAAAAAGCCATTATGCGTATCAAACATTCAAAAACATATTTATTGCGAAACATTGTTAATACCGGTTGTATTAGTTGTTGAAAATTGACTATATTCAAGATGGTTATTCACGTCGTTTTAGAAGCACCATGCAGCGCAGGCATTATTATATATATTTAAAATAAATATGTTCTTGAATGTTTCATACACACACTGGTTTTTCTCTCAAATCGCTCGGGCTAGCAAAACACCGCGGAAATGGCAACTTCGACGAAATTTTACACCTAGGTGCAGCACACGTGTCTCGGAATCTGTTGCAATTGCTCTTTCGAACAAAGCCACGAGACGAACCACGCCATTGGCGGGCTAATTATAACCTGCTTGTATTCAATATTTGGGCAACAATATTCTGAAGTTTCAAATATCTGAGATGAAATATGTAGTAAATAATTACACCATCAATGCACTCAGAAGTGTGATGGACAATTTAAACGGATGTACGGACGAACGCATGGATGTATGTGTGTACGGACTGAACCCGTTTCTATAGTCCCCCTTTTCTTTCAGAATGCTGGGGCACAAAAATTGAAACAACTCTTCAATGTACGTGCACATGGGAGTCCATGCAATCAATCTGTAATCAATCTGCTGGTACACAGGCTCCCAAGTTTATTTATGTTTTGTATGTAATGGTAATACACCAGTATTTACCAGAATATACTGTAATTGTGGTTCACCATGCCTTTACTTTGAATTTACATGGGTTCACATGGCTTTTGGCATAGTATATTTTACACGGGCATGAGCCATAACATAGCACATCATACAGCTGAGGTGTTTTCTGCCTCTTTTGTGAGAATAAAATTAGATTTGGTTCTTTAATAAAAATAATTTTACCTGTTGTTATACTCAAAACTTAAAGGTATAACTCAATCCGATAAAACTCCTCTCAATTACTATTTCAATGGCTTCGGGGGTCAAAAATATTTGATTTGATTCGAGTCGAGGAAGTCACCCATCAAAGCTCAGATTTGTTAGATATCGATTTTAGAAATCTATTATTTTTCATTATCGGGAATTCTTTCTGGCCCAGAAGACAGTCAAAATTTCGTTATTATTACCACTTGATTATAGAGTTATCCATCCTTGTCTGTTTGAATATAGTTTTGGGGTAAAATCTCGAGCAGGTTACCAAATTGACGGCAGTTATTAGTACTCATCTCGAGCAATTAACAAATTTCAAAAATCCATATCTAATAACTCTGAGCTTTGTTTGATGGGTTCCTCGACTCGAATAAAATATGTTTTACCCCCAAAGCCAAAGAAATAGTAATATAGGACCCTCTGATCGGATTGTTGTTGTTGGAATCTGTTGAGATGGGGACCCTCTTTACGGATTGAGTACCTTTAACAGAATGGGACAACATTATTATTAATAACTTAAATAAGTCAGTTAAATCCAGAAGAGTTTAACAGCTAATGTTAATGTTAACCACATGTGCTATTCATAGAATTTTCCCAGGAAGATGGTAGATTAATTTGAATTAATATTATCTTATGTACATATATTAGATCAGAAATGTGCACAATTTAGGCACAGTAGCTCAGAATGAAAGTACAAGGGAGTGCTTGCAAGTGATTGGCTTAAAGTGAAGCAGGTGGTACATTGCTTTTTATGAAGAGTTATTGATTGATAAACCTTGGAAATGTTTGTTTAGGCTATATGGTGATTTGTACTGATTCTTACGGGCACTAATTGTGTGAATGTAGTGGGTGTATTATTATTATTAGAATATAATCATGGAACTTGACAGTGGTGTAGACATCTTTGAATTTTGTCAACCCAATTAACCCTTACTGTTCCAAGTGGGATTAAGAATTCTACAAAGCAACTTTTCATGATAGATTTAATAAAAACATTATTAACAGTCATCACAATTGAGAAGTGAGATCACACAGCATATAATATACAATAGCTGCAATCAGTAAGTTTTATCACACAAAATAATTTCAACATCAGCTCATGACACGCAACACAAATCATAGGAGTCAGCAGAAAATATCTGATACAAATATCTCCAATGATGATATACATAAGAATTTTATTTGGTAGAAACTGGCCCACTTGTCAAGAGTATGAGTGGGGGGGGGGTCTTCCAAATAAAGGTCCAGGTAGGTGTGTGGTCTGATGTCTGAGTTCCTATTGCAAATATTTCCAATGCCATGTCATTTTGTAACAGAAAACAATTGCACTGAAAAAAAAAATCATCAGTTTCTAAGAAGACTGGGACTGTCGTTATTGTGGTGGATTGACAGTAACATGGTGTGACATTGATAGCTTGGAACGTATGTTCAACCTCGTCACTTTGCGACTCAGTTAAACTCCAAGCCGTCAATGTCACACCATGTTACTGTCAACCACCACAATAACATATAATGACGGTGTTTGTTGAAAATTTGGAAATATATTCGTAAAAATAACTACTTTGAGCATAATTATTCTACATTTCTATTTGATCACCCTTCTTATAGTGTTTCACATCACTTTAAAGGTTACAATAATTGAACTTTGTAAAAACTACCTCTTTAAATGAGTGAAAATGTATATTAAAAAATAAAATTGATACACCAATTTAGAATGCAGCCAATAAATCAATCTGGCACTGACAAAGGAATGTATCAAGGATTGATGAAAAATGCAATTTCTACTGTTTTCTTTTAAAAATGTTCAGGAAACAATGCTTTGACTGTTATTCAAGAAAAGAACACTCCATTGTACCTGGTATCATGAATCGGACGGTATCACCAAACCAGACCATGTATTTTTTTTATAAATGCACATATTCCCCCCCCCCCCCCCCCCCCCCTCAGATGAATGTATTTATCGACCAGTTGAATCATCCTTATTCAAAACATACAATCGTAAAGCAGAATGCTCTCCAATACATTTAATTCCAGCTCATATCCAATTTGATCATTTTATCACAAATAATTGACACTTTGATGTTCGTAGTTCGTCGGAGGTATAATTATCCACTAATGAAGGCAGAATGTGTGTATCTATAGAAAAATATGTTTGAGTAACCTTAAAATGTTCCACCTTAAAGAGTGGTTTACAAAAAAAAAAAAAAATACCCGCGCTCAAGTGTAGGTACCAACCTTACCTTCTATTGTCACATCTGCGGATCGATTATACAATAAGATGTCACCAAAACAGAGTTGCCATGTCAAAGATGTGGATTATATATTTCACATTTGACTGTTTTTGTCTGTGAATTAGCACTGACAAGGACTCAATACCAGTCACACATTCCAATGAAACATTTTTCAAATATTATAGTATGGTCATGGTTGAATTGTATATGTATACCTTAGGTAGTTGGGTGGTCATTGATAGGCATACGAGTATATTAGGGAGTGCCCTTATTACGCCACCTAGTGTGGTGGTGTGTGTGTGTGTGTTTGGTGTAGCTGTAGGTATACAGTGTGTGGCTGTATGATCCATGGGTGATGTGTTTGACGTTACAGCGAGTATATATATGAGTATACCCAATGTTGCTGTATGGTCATGGATGTGGTGTAATAGTATAAATAGTAGCTACATTGTCATGTGTGGCATACATGGAGTGATGTGATGGTAATGCGTTAGATTTCCATTCAGTGGCTATATTGTTATTTGTGGGTGTACATGTACAGTGTTGGTTGTATGATCATGTACTTCGATAGGGAGTTGTGGTATGTCATGGATGATGTTTGTGTACATCAAATGACAGGTTGGTCATTGGCACATGAAGTGACTGGTTGGTCATTGGCAGGGCGAATGGGTTTATTGGCAGTGCCCTTTTATTCGTGTGTATGGGTGTGTGTGTATCTGGCATGCATCTAGATACACAGGGAGCAGCTGTATAATCATGAGTGTGAGTGTGCGGTATGGGTATACAGTGAGTGGCTGAATGTCATGGGTGATGTGTATAAGCAATGTGACTGGAGTGGTGACTGCATGGGAGCGGTGTATTGTTATATCTGGAAGGGCTGTAAGGCCATTGATGAAGTGTATATGTATACACAGAATGACTGCAAGGTATGGCCATGGTGAGGTATATTAGTATACAGGTGGATGAATTTTTAAAGAAGGTGTGGGTGGGGTTTACTTGTTTACCTGGTGTGACTACATGACCGTGATTAGGTGAATGGTCATACGGTGAATGGTCATACGATGCATGGCCGTATGTCAGTGTATGTCATGTCAGAGGTGAATATACATACAGGGAATGACTGATCATGTGTGGGTGTACAAGTATAGCCTGTGTCAATTAATTGTCATGAATGTGGTGGATGGGTATAAAAAGTATCTACATTGTCACATGTGCTGTGTCTATGTAGTGACTGTACGGTCATACGTAGGTGTATAATGTATATGAATACCTGTGTTGGCTGTATGGTCGTTGGTGGGTTTATTGGATAAATAGGGGGTGGTTGTATGGTTTATACAGTGGTGTGTATATGTGTACATAGAATATACGGTTATTGTTGGAAGTGTGTAAGCATACCTGCATTGTCATTGGTGTGTGTAAAATTATACAAGGAGTGGCTGTATAATCATGAATGGCATGTGTGGGTATACAGTGAGTGACTGAATTGTCATGAATGAGATGTATATAGTTGGAGTGGATAAATAGTTGTGTGTGCAGTTCATTGATATATCTGGTAGGGAAGTATGACCATTGGTGAGGTGTATATGTATACCTTGAGTAACTGGGTCAATATATATTTCTCAGTGGCTATAAACAAATTTGTATACAGGGAGTAACCATATGACCAATGGTGAGGTGAATAAGTATACAATGAGTGTCTGCATGATGAGTGTCTGCATGATCATGTGGTGAATATGTATACAGGGAATGAACTTGTGGTCATGTGGGGTATACGAGTATGACTATATCGCAATTTGTTCATGCATATACAGTACCGGTAATGCCCTATGTAATAGACTCCATAACCACAGCAGAATTATGGGTAACTTTTCAGGATTTAGTCAGAAATACGGCTTGTTGCCATTCATCGGAAAGCTCTCAGGAAGAGCTTTCAGGTGAATGGTAACAAACCATATTTCCTACTAAATCCTGATAAGTTACCCATAATTCTGCTGTGGTTATGGTGTCGATTACTTAGGGAATTAATGTATGTGGTGACTGTACGGTCATGGGTGGGATATACGTGAACTAGTATATCAAATGGTAAATTGTATGTGGTCTCTTTCTTTGTCAGTTTAAAGAGCCACTGAAATTGTTGGTAATTCTAGTAGAATTGCATGACTATCCAAAGACTTGTAAGCAAAAAGTGTCGGTCGACATGCCAATATGGTAAAATTGGTTGTTTCACCATTGTTTTAACAATTTAACAGCATCTCCTCATTTTAGTGTAGGTAGTTAGCGTTTTGATCAATACAAGTCGGATAAAAGCGCCATTTTTAAATATCTTGTTGAACAGCATTTCTAGTCTAGGAATTTTCTCAAGAACCAACTTTTTGACCGACGTAGAGCCGAAAATTCAAGATGGCGTCCAAGATGGCCGCCAGTTTGACGGTGGTACACCTAATAGTTTTGCTTCTCAATTGTATATGTTAAACATAACGAATTCCACCCTATTATCTAAGAATGGTGGTTATCGAATAACAGCCCCCACTTTTAGTTTAAAAATGGCCACAATTATTCAAGATGGATGCCAAAATGGCGGCCAAAACATGGAAATGTTTGTTTTTTTCCTTATTTTTGTTAAAATACTTTGCAATTTTCGAGATAATATAAGAGAAGATATCAACAATGTGTTGATTATTCGATGGAATAACCTCTGTGAAAGAGTCATATACACTAAAGGCGAAGTAGTATTGTTTGTTCTGGTAGAAATGTGAGGTAGAATATGTGCTATGTAAAATGAGCAAAAATTATTCTCAGACAGGGTTTCATTCTGTAAATGCTCAGAAACGAACCATGAATGGCTCCGATGTCTTCAATTATATTTGCGACACTACTATATGGTTGGATCGATTGAATAAAAATTTTAATATCGAGATCTTTAGCAGATGATTTACCACGAAATTAGGAAACACCAAATGACAAAACCCATAATCGTCAAACTCAATTTGGTTCTCAAAAGAGGAACACATGGAAGGTATTCTGCAACACATCTTCATCATCCGGCCTCGTATACAAATTACAAATACTTTGAAATTTGAAACTGCACTTTGTTTTAATAAACTGAATTGAACAATTCACTTCTCACAACCACATCTGCACAACTTCGTACATGGAAGTTTGCTTCTTGAACATTTTCACCTGGAACAAACCGATTTGCAAACACATTTAATCAACTCTGTGCACTCTCTAGCTGCTTCTGGGTTGTCATTCATACAGTAACAAAAGAACCGTCATTCAATTTCCATCCAAAGAATTCAGGTGCTGTAAACTTTGCATCTACTTTGGGGCTTACAGTCCAGAAACTCCAGATACCAGCCTGATATATATAGCACGATTTTCACTTGAAACATCAAGAACCACACACGGATTCCTCGTAATTGGCATCAAGCATTATGCGAGCTAAGCTTTCCAAGCATCCCAAAATTGCGCTTACCCTTACCAAGGAAAAGGGAAGTTGAGTCGCATCCTGATATTGGATGGAATATTGGAAGTACAGTTCATTTTGTTCAGCCCATTGAATTGCACATATCAACTATGTTGTAAATAACATGGGATTTAGACTTCTCGAAAGACAAACAGTTTCGAATATTTGCATGGAAGAAGCATAGCATGCAGCTGTCCAACATGATCACGATAATATGTGTCAAAAGTATGAACAATAATCGATGAATTATCGGTTTGTGGCATATGAAATATATGTTCTTCTCACACAAAATCCAGCGGTTCCCCCATATAAAAGGAGGGGAGCTAATAAATGCGACTTCCTAAGCTGCATGAAGGTCCCATCCGATTCAAACTACATATACACTGCAGAGCCAAATCAAAAGGTCGAGTATAAGGTGTTCGACGGGGGTGCTCTGATACACTTACTGACACCTGAAGTCGGACTTGCCTTCTCAATGTATATCAGCACAACGTTTATTCCATATATATGTTATGATGCAGCTCGCAGATTGTAGAAGAATTGACTTGGTTTGGACAGGGAAATAGAGGGTATTGTCAAAACAGGAACGTGAGAGAAACGTGGTTGCGGCACTCGATGTAAGGTTGGGGCTTACCACAAAAATTCCACCGAATTGGAATGACTTTCTAAGAAACACCACCAACAGGCAATAATTTTTTGCACGTGTCAATGAATGTCTCGTTAAATTGGAAACCCTAACATGGAAAACCATCTTCGTAACAGAGGATGATAACACGGTCCTAATGTGGAACCTATTCTCTTTGGATGTACATATGAAGAAACTGACAGTAGATTGGTTGGACATATATCTCATATGCTACAAACTCCTTATTCATCGATTAATGTTCGTACTGTTGACAAGGATATTATCGTGACTCTGTTGTGACATCTGCATGCTATTCTACTCCAATGCAAAGAATTGAAAATGTGTCTTTCGGCAAGTCTAAATCCCATGTTATCCGCAACATAGTTGATATGTACAATTCAATTGGGCTCAGAAAATTCAACTGTGCTTCCAATATTCCATCATATCCATGCGATATCAGGATGCGACTCAACTTCCGTTTTCTTTGGTAAGGATAAGCGCACATTTTGGGATGCTTGAAAAGCTTACCCAGAGCTAACAGAATGCTTGATATTAATTACGAGGAATCCTTTTGTGGTACTTGATCCTTTTGTGGTACTTGATGTTCCATCACCACCATTTGAGTGTATTTAACAGTTCGTCATGATTGTTTATGACAAATCTGCGAACCTGATCTCAGTTAATGAAGATAGACATGAAATGTTCAGCAAAGGCCGCGCACATGAACAGTTACCACCAAAGAAATCGTGCTACTAGTATATATCAGGTTGGTATTTGGACTTACATAGTAAGATAGATGCAAAGTTTCCAGCATCTGACTCACTGGGGGAAAACTGTTTCACAAGAATCGATTCTATCGCCTTTCCGGTTCTGTCTCTATCGAACTAAGTCCCGACTCTTTCGCGATTTTAAACAAATAGTTTCCAAGTTTTGACCGCCATTTATACACGTAATGTCAAAACAGAACTATTTTCTAAACAAATATCCATATATTAGGTCTTTGCTCATGCTTATTGATGATCATAATGCGAAATCAGCTATTTTTGTGCACACTTAGAGGCATGATGCGTTTTTGTGCATTTCCTATTTAAATTAAGCAGGAATTTGATAAGTTTATCGGCCTCAACACTTTTAGTTGGGGTGGAACATGTATCACTGTATGATAGAACACCAGGACACTATAATAACCACATTTTCGACAATAAAACCTGACAAGTTCCAGCCCAATTTAAATGTGATAAAATCTGAGCATCAAACTGCTGCTAAATTATCGTGGGAAATACCCACAAATGCACATCTCTAAATGTGCACCACACGCAGCAGATTTTGCACACACAAAGACCTAATCTGTCGATTGTTATTGGAGAATACTTTCTGTATTGACATTCAGTGTATAAACAGCCTATCAAAACTTCGAATATTTTTTAACAAACCGCGGAAGAGTCGGAACTTAATTTGATGGAGACGGAGCCGGAAGTATGATAGAATTGATTCTGGTGAAACAGTTTCCCCCCAATGTGACTCCTTCTGGTGGATATTTATTAATGATTCTTTTGTTCCTGTGTGGATGACAACCACATAACTTAGTGGCTAGAGTGTGCACCGAATTGATTAAATGTGTTTGCAAATCGGTTTGTACCAGGTGCAAATGTTCAAAAAACAAACTTCCATGTACGTAGTTGTGCAGATGTGGTTGTGAGTAGTGAATTGTTTAATTCAATTTAATAAAACAAAGTGTATTTTCATATTTACTGATCCCATCTTCACACCACATGGCCCCCTGGAGTATATCCCAGCAACAATATATCACACAAAAGTATACATATGCATATATATGCAATACATTGCACTAATGTATATATTATTGATTATGGGCTATTCGCATGATTGTTTCATGTTCTGTTGCTGGAATAATTGAGGACACTATATGATACAAGGAAATAATATTATTTCTTATTCCGAACTCAAATATACTTTCGAGTATACGGTTCAATAATGTTGTGTATAATTGGACATAAAACACTGAATTTAAGTATTGGTAATTTGAATACGATGATGAAGATCTGTTGCAGAATACCTTCCATATGTTATTGTTTTTTGAGAACCAAATTGAGTTTGATGAATATGGAGTCTGTCGTTTAGTGTTTCCTATATTCGTGGTAAATCCACTACTAAATAATTTTTTTATTTCTCGACATACAAAGTTGTATTCAATTGTTCTAACCATATAGTAGTGTCGCAAATATAATTGATGACATCAGTGTCATTCACGGTTGGTTATTAAGCATTTACAGAATGAAAAACGGTCTGAGAATAATTTCATTCATTTTATATAGCACATATTCTACCTCACATTTCTACCAGAACAAACAATACTACTTCACCTTCAATGTGCACAACTCGTCCATTATAAGTTCGAATAATGAACACATAGTTGATATCGCCTCTTATATTATCTCGAAAATTGTAAAGTATTTTTTTTTAAATAAGGAAAAAACAAAATTTCTCATGTTTCGGCCGCCTTTTTGGCATCCATCTTGAATAATTGTGGCCATTTCTCAACTAAATGTCGCGGTTTTTATTCTATAAACACCATTATTAGATAATGTGGGGGAATTCGTTATGTTTGCCATGTCAAATCGAGAAGCAAATCTATTAGGTATGCCACCGTCAAACCGGCGGCCATCTTGGACGCCATCTTGAATTTTCGGCTCTACGTTGGTCAAAAAGTTGGTTCTTGAGAAAATTCCTAGATTAGAGATGCTGTTCTACAAGATACAAAAAAATGGCGCTTTTATCCGACTTGTATCGATCCAAGCATTTTTTGTCGCTAACTACCTACACTATTTGGATTCCTGCGAGTGGTGATATGTAATTTCTGTAAAATTTTATTCGCAGTTTCTACATGTACTGACATCGCTAAAAAGTTTGTCATGGCTAAACAGAATGTTTTTAAGGATTGGTGATAATAAATTAGCTGTTGGTCTTTAAGGTGAATATGTTTTTTCATAAACTTATAAGAGAGCAAAATCAAAAACACCATTCAATATAAAAGTTGGTAAATTGCTATATCTGTAATAACGGACTGACATTTTGCAGGTAAATATTCCTGATTTGTATGGACACAATATTTTGTCCGATGTTTGTTTTACGATGAGAAACACACATATTCGCATATTGTATAAATTAAAATTTCTTTCCCATACCAGGTATGTTGGGGGGGGGGGGGTTGTAATTGTAGTTCAAGTTGAATCTTTGTTGAACAGGTCTGATTGGTTGAGAGCTGCTTACTTTAGTTTTCTATTGACACAGTTAGCAGGAAATTGTTCTGGCGCTGTTACAACTAACCCCACTGTTACCACAGCAAAAATTATATCTCAATTCAAAGCATGTATTGTGGTTCTCAAAAAATTTCTTTTAATTTATTGGTGGATTGAATTAACCGAATATCCAACAAAACATACAGGGGTTATGTTTATCCCCAATGTAATTTATTGGTGTATTGAATGACAATGGGGATAATAATACCCTGTACATATTGATGGATATTCGGGTAATCAAGCATGAAAACCGTTTGTGAATGAGTCTGCAAGCTGGCTGGTTACAAACTGTTTCCATCTCGAATTGCCAAATATCCAATTCAACATAGTATTTTTATTGGCTACATATTCACACCTAGCCACATGTAGATGTTACATAAAAGAAAATAGGTATATTTAGGATTGGCAATAATCCACAGATATATATGCAAGAGGATTAGAGCCCATGTCTAGATAGCAGAATAGAATGAAATAGAAATAGAAGCATATATAAATATGTACAATACATATACAAAGAAAAATGATTAAAACAAATCTAAAGATGGTCTGTGGGGTCCATGTCACCTTTTATGACAAATATTATTAAAGCCCCACTTAATTTTGAATGCCCAGATCACATTATTCCATATTATATACCATTTGGAAGAGCAAATAAAAAAACCCAAGTGGTAGAGATTCATTTCAAGACTCCACCCCCTTGTCAACCCAGAATGCATCAAAATTCAAACAAATAGATAGTTATTCCTCTTCCATTGAGTATAATAGACTTTATAGTAAAGTCAAGATCAAAAGTAAATGCAGGACACACCTTTATAATAGTACCTCAACAAAAGCAACATGTTCCCAGTTTATTCAAGCGGATCAGTTAATAATACAATGTTTTGGAGCTTCCTCTTTCAAATGGTATATAACATGGAAAATTGCAGATGAATATGGATAACTTTAAAATCAAGTGGATTTGTATTGAAAATAGGGCCAAATTTCGTTGAAGAACATGTTGATGAATAACACGTTTTAAGAAATTTTATACCATAGTTGACAATGGTTAGCATTATTTTGTTGTGATTAATCAATTCTGATAACTAAAGCATTATTTTAAATAAATGTTTTTTTTATAACTTGAAATGGGGACCATCTGATCGGATTGAGTACCTTTAAATAAAATTTTGTATGGTACATTAACTGTTATAAACAGTCACTGTTATAACTGAAGGTATTGAAACATAAATACATCTTCAAATATTCAAAACTTTTAAATTTTAAACAAACTGTAAAATGCAGAAAATGAAAACAAATTAACAAAAAGAGAATAAATTCTTGTTTCACCATGCAGGTAAATTATGACTAAGACAAGCAAATTATGACTAGACTGATTATTCTTGAATCCATAATCATTGTTACTAGATTAAATTTGTGAAATCATAAGTAATGACTAGAAATACAGTGGCAATGATAAGAAAATTAATTTGAACCAAATATAATCCCATTCACCATACATTACCATACATTAACATTATGCTTCGATCCTAGTACATGTACCTGCTCTGTGGTTTTCTGTTCTATTTCTTTCCAAGGATCAGAATAGATTTATCAAGAAAAATCTATATGCTCAAAGATGATATAACAATGACAGAAAATCTATATTATTCCAAGTTCCTTCACCAATGCCCTTTATTTGTATTATATCCAAAAATGCTTTTCATTATTACATTATGTGGGGAAAAAGGAATCCATTTTCTGAGTTCCATTTGTCATTTGTATTAGTTCAATGAGTTTTTTCAAGGTATTTAGAGTCAGTATATAACTATTTCTCAGCCTATTGTAAATTTAGGCTGTTGAGTCACTTCAGTAAAGTTATTTCTCAAAATATATTAAAGGCACTCAATCAGATTAAGCACCCCTAAATTACTATATCATTGGCTTCGGGAGTAAAAAATATTTAATTGAGTCGAGGAACCAAACATCAAAGCTTAGAGTGATCAGATATCGATTTTTGAAGTTCGTTAATTTCTCAAGATTTGGGCCAGTAATTTAGTCTGCCTTGTGGTCAAACAGACAAATTGCTGGTGTAAGATGGATAACTCTAAAATCAAGTGGTTATTATTGTTAATAACTAACAATTTAATTTTAGGGTTATTCATCTTACACTCGCAATTTGTCTGTTTGACCACGAGACAGACTAAATTACAGGCCCAAATATCGAGAAATTAACGGATTTCAAAAATAAATATCTGATCGCTGAGCTTTAATGTGTGGGTTCATCGACTGGAATCAAATATTTTTTCACCTCCGAAGCCAAAGAAATAGTAATTTAGGGGTTCTTAATCGGATTGAGTACCTTTAACAAACTTATATAAGAATTAGGACTTTGAAGTTTCTGAGAAAACTACCCATTAACTCTTGTTAGATCTGAATAAAAATATTAAAACAAACAAAAAACTCTTGGTGTTGATTCTAAGTTCATCATTAAATCCAAGTTAATCCATTAGTTTGCATGATGGTTAGGTAATAATTGTTATTGTCACAAACTAAAAAGGTTCTTTACTGTATTGTAAATCAAGAAAGTGGGTGACAATTGTATGTAATTCCTTACATCAACATGCATATGATGCCTGTTAGCCATTTTCAGTATGTTAAAAAATAATATCCTACATCATAGGTACATGGGCACCAAAATGTATTATAGGAGAAGATGATTTCACTATGAAGGCACCAAATATAGTAGTTATTTAAAATTAGTTCCAGGTCAATAAAATTGAATGTTAAATGAATGAGGGTTACTTTCGTCATCAAATTATGTATTGCATACCAATAGGGATGCAGCATGGACCATACTGGACCGGTCCTCTCTTTCCCTGGACCATGACTGCCACTCATGGACCAATTTTGACTGGTGCAATCCCCTCGATCTGGTACTTTCTGGTCCGGTCCACTTTTGCCTTAATTGGGCAATGCATCGATGAAATCGGAAATGAAACAATGACTATATATATCTTATTTCCAGACACGGTTGTTTGATCAGTATTGTTCTGTTGTTTTTAACAAATTGACAGATAGATTAAAACATTAGTGAAAAGGTGTAATGTCAATTGTAACTATCTTTTAAATTGTCAACCACAAAATCATAACATTAAATGGACTGCTTATTTCATAATGAGAAAGATACCTTGTCAGACTGACAGTATATGATGGTACATGTAGTACCAATATTAGCCTAAGATAAGTGATAAATTAGACATTTGGGGCCATATTCACCAAGTGGGTTTATTTTATAAACCAGGTAGTTTATTTGTTAGTGGCTCAACGCCAATGTGTCTTCGGTATAGCGTTAAGGACGTACGCTACCAACGATGTGATCGACCCAATTTATCAGATTTTCCATTTGTATTTGTCAATGTGTTATGACTAAATCTCGAGCACCAACGGCCTCAATCCGTCACCTCGTATAAACTACATGGACTATAAATAAACCCAGCTCGTGAATACAAACCAGTGGTGAAAGACACATACTAATTAGAACACAACCCTATCTATATTACTTAAGGAGTGAATATGAGGCTATTCCAACTGCATTTTCAAATAATCTCATTTTTCAAATAATCTCATTTTTCAAAACCATTTCGCTTGTATAAAATGAGGGGCACAATTTTCCAGTTATAGTCTATTTAAACTGCTTATAGACATGGGAATATATCAGTCAGGGTTCGTGCTGCCGCTTGCCAATGGCAAAAAATATTTTCATTTGGCAAAAAATTTGGCAAGTGAGTTTTTAATTATGGGATGTGAACTATCTTGTCATAAAACATCATCGAACATCGGTTATTCGTTATGCGTGCCGAATTACAGTCGGAAAAAAGCGACGTTCTGTAAATTTTCATTGAGGCTGTTGTAAGTACTTTGTAACATGATCCCAATGTAGATACCTCAACAGTGTAATAATTTTAATTTGTTTTGACAGTTAATCCTCCCTTTGGATTATAGATGCCTGTAGTCATTGTAACAATGCATATTAATGGCGACATTTATGATGTCAGGGTTATAATACCAGCAAGTATAAGACAATAGGTTAATCAGCTGATTGCGAATGACGACGGATTAATTGATGGCTCGTTGATTTAAGCAGCAATACAAGGCAAAATAATATGGGCGCTTGATGACTGTGTAGCAAAACTAAACGCAGTTTCCAGAAGGTGTTGCTTAGATATTTATTGCTACTCTGATATTTGTTAATAATAGTAACTTCCCTTTCTAGTTCATTTTACCTGTGTCTGTGGTTAGTATTCAGGTAAAGATAAAAACACGATAATTTTCTCAATTATATGCACAATTATATTTGCAAATATTTTTTTAATTTGGCAAAAAATAATTTCATTTGGCAAGAGAAAATTTTCGTCCAGCGCCAACCCTGTTATCAGTCTGACAATTCAATGTATGTAACATAGTTTCAAGTGTTATGTTGCAATATTTGTTAAACTAAGCAATTTTTCATGTTAAAGTAAACCACTTTGGATTGGCTTGGGCATGAGAACTGGATCCAGAGACCAGACCACTTTGTTAGAGGAGTGGTCTAGTCCCTACACACTGACAGTGCAACAACAAAATCCAAAAAAGTTCAGGTTCATGGAATACAATTTGTATAAGTAGGTTAAATAATAATTATGGTACCTAAATTTCTAAATACTGAAGATTGAACACAATGGAATGATAGACGAAGATGAATTATCTAGCTACCAATCAATGAGAATGTCAGATCCAATAATATTTGGTATGAGGAAATTTTGTGGAAGATGGCAAATGTATGGTACAGTAATGCTCTAAGTCTCCTTAACGACAATAGAATTATGGGTAACTTTTCAGGATTTAGTCGGAAATATGGCTTGTTGCCATTCATCGGAAAGCTCTCGGGGAGAACTTTCCAATGAATGGCAACAAGCCATATTTCTGACTAAATCCTGAAAAGTTGCCCATAATTCTGCTGTCATTAAGGAGCTGATTACTTAGAGCATTACTGTATCTTTGTACAAAAAATAAACAATAAAATATCAGAATAATAACAAATGTAAATATATACCAGTATATACATGTAACAGTTGTAGTAAAATTTTAAAAAGGCATTAACAAAAACACAATAAGAGAACAAAGGCCAAACTTATATTGATTATCAAGAGGTATGTATCACAATCTTATTTGAAAGTAAGTGACACAAAATTGAATACTTGCAGGGCATAATGCCTTTTTATCCAGCATCACTTGTATTAAAGTGATATGAAACACGCAGGAAGGGTGATCAAATAGAAATGGATAATAATCTTGTTCAAAGTTGTAATTTCTACAAATATTATATCCAAATTGACAACACACCATCCAGACATGAAATCCATATATGAGAACCATCCCACACATGGGAACCATATATGTTAATCACATGAGAACCATTTATGAAAACCACCCTGCACATGAGAACCATATATACGGATCACATGAGAACCATTTATGAGAACCATCCATCCCACACTTGAGAACCATCCCACACATGAGAACCATATAGGAACATCACATGAGAACCACATGAGAACCATCCTACACATGAGAACCATATAGGAACATCACATGAGAACCATTTATAAGAACCATCTGAGAACCATTGCACACATGAGAACCATTATGATAACCATATATGGCAACAGCCAATCACAACAAAGCTTCTCCCCACACGGACTATATAAAGGTTAGGTAATCCGTACTTTTTCACAAACCACATTTGATCCTGAATGAGGATTTACAATAATCGAAACGCGTCGGCCATAGCAAAGGATTAGTTTTTTACTAGTGTTTTTTCTGGAGAATTCATTTTCTCATATAACTAACATACAACACACCACCGTTAGCGTTATTGTTATACATGCACTAAATGCCATTATATAATAGCAGCGAATTGAAACCAGATACATAATCATTGTTAATAATAACTGTCAAAGGCCAACAGTACTGATAAAGTAATCAATAAGAACATTTTCATATAATATGTTCCAACTACATGCTCATATTTAACTAATTGAAGGTAATACACCATAAAAGAGCAGGCTATATTCTCATATTAAACAAAACAAATTATGTCAAAAAGGGATGGTTGTGGGCTTCTTTGGGGTCTGGGTTGCTCACTTTGGCTTTGATATTGCCACATACACCAACTCTAAATATATGTTGCTCACTAAAAGAAGTTAGTTAAACATTTGCAATTTAAATGTAAGTTACCAAATCATTCCATAGAGAAAAAAACCAGTAGCAAACTGGACCATACCAGTATTTGAGATGATTAACTATCGATCTATCTATCTATGCGGGGCCAATTTGCGACCTACTGGTCATCATAAACAGTTTGGCCATGTATTTTTATGGAGAAAAAGGCAAAAGACACAGAAACCAAAGAAATCACTGAAGATAAAAATATAAACTTGTATAATTACGATAACATGGTAAGAAATGTGTGTAAGATAGCTAATGCAGGGTTACTTGGCACAATCTACACTGTTGTGCTTTAAAGTTAGTAAATGATAAATTGGAGAAGGAATTTTTGAAACAGATTAATCTAGCAATAATTGGTTGAGGTTAATTGATCATCAGTCAGTTTGTTCCATCCCACTAACTAAAAGGTTTGACTCCATCCTGATATGTTCCAGAAGGCTGCAATTGTGCACCATACAAATATTATGGAACCATCTAGGATATCTTTGTTGGGATGCAATAAATTAATCATCACAAAGGCCAATTTCAAATTTCTGGAAATGTTTATATAGTCGGTCTCAGAAACGCGAGCGTAGGGAAATGGTGTTCACTTTATATTGAGAATGGTTTTTAGGGTACTTTTCTATGAGGAATTTCATGGTGCCAGCTAATTTAAAAAAAAAAAAAAATGCCCAAGTTATGGTTTTAGGGGCCTAAACCCCAATTTCAGCCCTTTTTTTCCTCAGATTTCACACCAATAAATAATAAATGATAGTTCAATTCACTTAAATGTAGTAAGCTCATCATATTCCAGTAACAATTTTGTAAAAAGAACCAAACTTATGGTTTTAGCAGCCTGGGCCTCAATTTTGGGGTTCAGCCCTTATTCCCCAGATTGTATGCCTAAAAATATACTTGATTCTCCCCAATAAGTTTAATTTACTATGCAATAATATTGATATTCTTTGTTCCATTTTTTAAAATAGTTTTAAGTTCTAAAATCAGGGTTCAAGGGGTCTGAATCCCAATTTTGGGTTTCAAACTTTTTGGTCAAAATTTGACATCCTAGATAAATAATTTTTCTGTCTCTTTCACTTCAATTTAGTAGTAATTATCATTTCTAGTGTTGGTGCTGATATGATATTGCCCAAATGATCACAAAATTAGGGTTTATGGGTCTGAAGCCCCAATATTGAGGGTCTGAACCCCAATTTTGATGTTCTGCCCTAAAAACCCTAAATTGTTGGCCAGTTTTCCAGAATTAACATTTTCTTCCAACTTATAATCCAAGCTACGGCTTCAAATTTACAGTTAGTATATCCTGTCCCAATTATTTGAACAAATTACATCCATTTAACACCCAAAAATGTATAATAAAGATATATAAAGCTCATTTTCTTTAGATATTTGATAAATTGTATTGTGTAAATCTCCAATACGATAGATATAACGACTAATCAAGTAATTTCCAATTCAGGAAACTATGTTCCATTATATCTGGATTTTATTCTTAATGAACTGAGCACAAATCTTTCTGCAGAGCGATTATACAAGCTAGGCTTTGCAGCACCCTGTCCATGTGCTTCTTTCTCTATTTCCTGGAGAGATGAGTAAGTGGATCGATTCATTTCTTGACATGGTGGGACTACTGCTTAACATGCTTCACTTCCAGCAAACTGGTAATTGGGAAGGATTCCTCGAAACCATGCACAAATTTCTACCATGGTGTTTTGCTCAAAGTCGTCGAAATTATGTACCGAATCTATGTTATTACTACCTGGATATGAGAGACCTGCGTGTTAGAGATTATGAAGCATATAGCTATCTTGCTGAAGATGCATTCACTGGTTCATTAACTGGACTGAAGCATTCTGGTATACCAAAGGACCAACTCATAGAAGTCACTGTTAACCGGTTTTCAAAGCAGACAGGAGTGCTTTCTGGTGAAACTGAAAACTATGGAGCAAGTGACAGATGGATGCGTATCAGCCATCTTCTCTCTGTTCTGAAGCAGATCTCAACCAAAAAATGTCATATTCACCAGATGCTAAGAAACAAGTAGAACTTGGATCCCAACGACAGCAGAAAGACAAGAATGATGTTAAGAACTTATGTTCAGGAATAAAGTCGTGGGTACCAAACTTGTGGGACCGAAGTCTATCATTGATAAATATTGCCAACAGTGTTGCTGCCAGTGTAGAAATGTGTGCCAATGTTGAGACTGCAAACATGTGTGGTGTTACGGCCATGAAGGAATTTGTTAAGAGGATCGAACCACAAGATAGCAAGATAGAAATTGAGTACAAAGATCCAATCAAGAAACAACCAGTTTATTCATTTCAAGACCAAAAAGATACCAAAAAACCTATTTCGATTGTGGAGGAAAACAATTTCTTCACATCAATGTTGCTTGACCATAACAGAAAACAATTAGACCTGCGTACATTAATTGACTGGCCCATTACAACAAAACCATGGGCAATTTGCAGTGAGATTGGAAAAGGCGACCCAAAAGGTTAAGACCCAAAATCCATAATATTGTGATAATTTGGCCAATATCCTAACAACACCAACACTAGATATGATAATTACTACTAAATTGATGTGAAAGAGACAGAAATATTATTTATCTAAGATGTCAAATTTTGACCAAAGAGTTTGAAATACAAAATTTGGGTTCAGGCCCCTGAAACCCTGATTTTAGAACTTAAAACTATTTTTAAAAATGGAACAATGACTATCAATATTATTGCATAGCAAATTAAACTTATTTGGGAGAACAAAACATATTTTTAGGCATACATCTAGGAAAAAAGGACCAAACCCCAAAATTGAGGTTCAGACTGCTAAAACCCTAATTTTGGATTTTTTTTACACAAATTTTGCTGGAATATGATGAGCATTAATGTCCGCTTACTACATTTAAGTGAATTGAACTATAAATATTATTTATTGGGGTGATATCTAAGGAAAAAGGGCAGAAACCATAAATTGGGGTTCAGGCCCCTAAAACCGTAAATTGGACACCTTTTTTTCAAAAATCAGCCGGCACCATGAAATTCCTCATAGAAAAGTACCCTACAAACCATTCTCAATATAAAGTGATAACCATTTCCCTACGGAGCGCGTTTCTGAGACCGACTAATAGTGCACCTTGCATTCATCTTATATTCATAATTGTAATTAGTTCATGTTTCCTTCAAATAAATCAGCTTGTGAAATCAGTTGGGATAATACTGGTTTAGTACAAGTCCCATCTCTATACTATTCCATATATTACTTTCAGCTCGGATCCAGTGGCCTATATATTTGTAAATGATGCTACATCTATTTGAAAGAGGGACATTGAAGTCAGGGAGTTTCACCATGCCTTCTCCTCTCTTTGACAAGGTCTTCAATCTGAAAATAGATCGAAGTTGCAAATGAATTAGCATCACACATTTTTTTAAATCTATCTGATCATGCGTGAAAATTTATAAAATTGTCATACTAGTAGTGGGATTCAATCATGTGATAATATTTACTAGACTAAAGCCGCTTTCACACATGTCCATTTCTCGGATGCGTTTCCTTGCGTTTCTAATATTTTAACGCATCTGGAAAACGCATCGGTCGAAATAGTGAAGCTAGCCACACATGCTTGTGTAGGCTTTTTCAGAAACGAAGCATTTCAAGTCCGAGACATGAAAAAAAGAAACGCATCCGGCAAACGCACATGTGTGAAAGACCCAGTGATATTATCATTGTTTTGACCGATGCGTTTTCCGGATGCGTTAAAATATTAGAAACGCAAGGAAACGCATCGGAGAAACGGACATGTGTGAAAGCGGCTTTACTGAGTTTTTTTTCATCAGCTTATAAAATGACTTCAGCATAAGTAGGCACTATGGCCCATTCTCTTAACATATTACTTCAAAATGGCCTGAGATTAAACTTGATTCAAATTATCACTCATTTTAGCACACAAGGACTACTGTTTATGACAAATAGCACTAGTTGTCTGCCACACAATGGCCTTTGGGCAGATTTGAACTAGACATTTGACATCGCATAATATTTCTTCTCCATCAAATCTTGATTACATTTTTATTTATTCAAATGAAAGATATAATATGGACTAAGAAAAAACAGCATCATCTGATTTCATAAAATTCTGTTATTGCCACAAAGCCATTCAAGTCAGGGACGTACCTCTTGTATTTTGAAACCAAATACCATTATCTTGGCAGCCATGAAATGTCTGAAGTATTTTATTTTATTCTGAAAATAAGGAAGATAAGAAGTGAAATTCAAAATTCCAACTCAAAAACAGTCATTGTATGTAAAACATATTGCATACATAAAGCATTCTTGGTAAAGGTTACATTTATTATGCAAAGGTTACTTTCATTATTTCTACAAATGTGCAGGTATTTAGAGTTGTCAACTGAAGTACGTCATT
Organism: Siphonodentalium dalli; assembly: GCA_032622095.1. Classification (NCBI taxonomy): domain Eukaryota; kingdom Metazoa; phylum Mollusca; class Scaphopoda; order Gadilida; family Siphonodentaliidae; genus Siphonodentalium; species Siphonodentalium dalli. Next base: position 163,626,911 of record CP136061.1, on the reverse strand, counting down.
GTGATTGGAACATTTTCTCATCCCCAATGTTGTTCGGTTTTGTCACATCTATAAACTATTAGAACAAGGTACAAACTAGCAGTGACGGCACTTCCCAGTTGGACTACCCCCCCCCCCCCTCCAGCACAATTAGGCTACATGAATGGTAGTCATATTACCAATTACCAAATTTCTAAAAAAAAACAAACAAACAAACAAACATAAGGAATACAAACAGAACAAAATTCTGTAAATTGCAAAACATTTGCCATGTAAGCCAAATGAAAGTGACATTGTAGCTCAATTTGGGAAGGAAATAATTGTTTGCTTATCAATGAATATAATCATAAAGAAGAAGGAACAAACTGGATAGCCCCGAAAAGGCATACGATGGTTGGTGATAATCAAGTTAAGTATAAGGGGTGTGCCAAATTATTTAGTTATACAAAGTGTAAATTCCAAAATGGCGCTGGTGGTAATGTTTTTCAATGAATTTTGGTCAAAATAGGAGGCTCCCATCTAGAGGTCACCCCGAAGATCCACATGGATAGATCCAAGATGACTGCCAGTGGCCATGTTTTTCATTGAAAATCTCTCAAAATCAATAGCTCCTATCTGCAAAATTAGAAAACTATCTAGCCATAAATAGGGGGTGCATGGTCTGCCAACGGATTTGAATTTGAATCCAAAATGGATCCTGGCAGCCATTTTTTCATCATTTTTTTTACCTACTTTAATGATCTAGGGGCGCCTGCGGCGCAAAAGATACTATGGGTGGCAGGATGGGGTGGTGGGTGGTTATTTACATACTATTATTTCATAACACACATGTATGCCAGATTTAAGATCTTTGTTTGATTTGAGTCAATACGAGTCTGAATCTAAGTTCTGAGTATTTTTGTAGAACATTGTCCGATAAGTCTCTCAGTTCAACTTCAAGAGACAGACAACACAATCATCGCAAGTGTATATGTAGTGAAAAATACTGCGCTATTCAACAAAATGAAACAGGCATCATGCGGTTCGCTTGTCCCTATTTACGTCGACATTCGGTCTCCCATTCATGTATGCTCTTTGTATCTGTACTCAACGATTCCTTAGGCACAGAAAAAGCAAAGACATTTGTTGTAAGTGCATATTGCACTACATCGATGATCACCATTCGATTTTCGCCAGGCAATTTTAGGTATTTCTTCGACGTTCTATGTATTTGAACTAGATTGGCTCAGTAACAATGATTCGAGATTCGATTCGATTTCGAATCATTTGCCTGATTCGATTCGAAATGAAAACACCCTATTCGCAGGGCCCTAATCTAGATACCAAATTGAAGTTGGATCGGTCAAGGTCCAGAAACATGCCTATATAAGCATATATGAGTGAGATCAAGGACAGTCACACATGAAATTGTTCATGCCCATACTGTTCCCAGGATCAAAGTAGGCCTACATACCAAATTTGAGTCTTATCAGTCCTGCAGTTTTCCAGTCTACAACACATACACACAGACAGACATAGATAACAGATATAAGTTCCAAAATAAAAATTACTAGCAGGTGGACCCGACTTCGTCCGGGCTGTTTCCCCTCTGCTTTTCGGCGAATTGACCTTGAATTGTCCATTTTGAAGGTCAAGGTCAGGTGGGTCACGATTTGACCCGTCGAAAACACTGCCCTGACAAAAGTACCCGACAAAAGTACCCGTCGAAATCCATCTGGTTTTACCCGATTTGACATCGAATTGATCATTTTGAAGGTCAAGGTCAGGTCGTGGTCACGATTTGACCCATCCAAAACACTCAGTGGACAAAAGTAACCCTACGAATAAAATTTCGTGGAAATCCCATAAAAATTCGCAATTGGACCTTGAATTGACCCGATTTCAAGGTCAAGGTCACGTCGCACGGGCAAACGAATAGGCTTACGACACTCCCCATACGAAAGTATCCCCAGACACTAATTTTCATCGAAATCCCGTGATACTCAGGCATTTGACATTGAAATGACCCGATTTCAAGGTCAAGGTCACGTCGCACGGGCAAATTAACAGACCCATGCCACTCCCCAGCCGAAAGTACCCCCACATACCAAGTTTCATCAAAATGGGCTCGGCTGTTTTCGAGTCCATCGCGAACAGACACACAGACAGACAGATTTCCCAAAATATATAATAGACTAGCCGATGAGCCCGACGTTGTCCGGGCTATTCAAAAGCCAAATTTCAAGTCGATAGCTCCACCCGTTTCCGATATCTGGTCTGCGCATGCGCGAAGCTGGCGTCGCACGGGCTCGGCGACCCGATAAAATTCGTATCCGGGGCAAAATACATTCACATAGCAAATTTCAAGTCGATAGCTCCACCCGTTTCCGAGATCTCGTCTGCGCATGCGCGAAGCGGGCGCCGCACGGGCTCGCCAATACGACAACGACAACCGCCTGGTCAAACTACACACACGTACCAAGTTTCGTCCCGATCGGTCGAGAATCGTAGATTTGTATAAATGACATACATACATACAGACATACAGACAGACAGAGGTCTTCAAAATATATAGGAGACTAGCCGATGAGCCCGACGTTGTCCGGGCTATTCAAAAACCAAATTTCAAGTCGATAGCTCCACCCATTTCCGAGATCTGGTCTGCGCATGCGCGAAGCTGGCGTCGCACGGACTCGGCGACCCGATAAAATTCGTATCCGGGGCAAGATACATTCACATACCAAATTTTAAGTCGATAGCTCCACCCGTTTCCGAGATCTCGTCTGCCGGGATTTCTGAGAAGCATTATGCCTATATCCACACTAACTCCCCCCCTAAGCCCTGACCTAATACTATAACAATGATGCTGAACACTCTATTGCAGAAATGTTGTAAGAGTACTATGGCATCCAATAAATCTCCCCGCATAGGAAACCACTCAAAATCCTGTATATCTCTCTGCATATACTAATAACGTTGAATGGTAAACAAACGCTCTTTATAGCGATGCGTAAAAAAAAACGCTCATTAAATATCAACGCTATTAACCCCGAAGTGCCGATTGCGGTGATTTTGATGATTGGGAAGGGAGAAACGGTGCTCTGTGTCCGTGGGTTTTTACACTTACATACGAAATTTGAGCTCGATGGGTGCAGTCGTTTTCGATTCTATAAAGTACACACACACAGCCCTGGGAATTAAGGAAAATTTGCCTAGGCAATATTTTTGCCCAGGTGAAAGAAATCGGCCTAGACAAAAACAGATTTTACATAGGCAATTTTGCAACAATATTTCCATCTCAAATCAATAATAACCTGAAAGCTTAGTTATTTTGGAGAACATTTCCAGGCCACTACTCATCATATATATACATTCCACAAATCATCTCCAAAACTAGTGCCCTTATGGGTAGCTAGTTAATGGCCCAGTGCCATGGAAACAATTTTAGGACAATATATGTAGAGAGTGATTTAAGGAAGTCATTTTGGCTAAAGAGGTTCTATTTCTGATAGACACAAATCAATTTTAGTAACCCAATGAACTTGTTTTACCTAGGCAAACTGATTTTGCCTCTGCTTTTACCTAGGCATTGCCTATTGCCTAGGCTAATTCCCAGGGCTGCACACACACATATATATACGGAAGTCTCAAAATATATAGTACTAGAAGGTGACCCGACTTCGTCCGGGCTATTCAAAAACCAAATTTCAAGTCGATTGCTCCACCCGTTTCCGAGATCTGGTCTGCGCATGCGCGAAGCTGGCGTCGCACGGGCTCGGCGACCCGATAAAATTTGTATCCGGGGCAAGATACATTCACATACCAAATTTCAAGTCGATAGCTCCACCCGTTTCCGAGATATATAGCCCAATGTCATTTGCGGATACCTCGGCCGGTGAGGAGTTAACGCGACATCGGCCGGTTAAGAGTTAACGCGATCACGTCACAATATGTTGATGGCGTAATATATTTACACAATGATTTTCGATGAGCGAAGCATGGTCCTGCGTTCTTCCCGATAATTAAGGTAGAAACTTTAAACGTACACAGGCGTGTGATACATCATTGGAAAGATGAAGCGCCACAGATTCTAACCGTGCAAATTATATGACTGGCAATTTATTATTCGCGCTATATCGAATCGATTTGTGAGCACCGAACTGAAATATATTAGCGCAAAACGGCGTAAAAACAGATTTGACCTCGGCACGTGAAAAGTTGAGCTCGGATCTGAAAATTAATAGGCCTATGTTAACCCCCGGCCGAAAATACCCCCACGTACCAAGTTTCATCGAAATCGGGTCGGTCGTTTTTGAGTTCATCGATTACACACACACACACAGACAGATACACACACACACACAGATCTTTCAAAATATATAATAGACTAGCCGATGAGCCCGACGTTGTCCAGGCTATTCAAAAACCAAATTTCAAGTCGATAGCTCTACCCAGCCCGATAGCTCTACCCGTTTCCGAGATCTGGTCTGCGCATGCGCGAAGCTGGCGTCGCACGGGCTCGGCGACCCGATAAAATTTGTATCCGGGGCAAGATACATTCACATACCAAATTTCAAGTCGATAGCTCCAGTCGTTTCCGAGATCTCGTCTGCGCATGCGCGAAGCTGGCGTCGCACGGGCTCGGCGACCCGATAAAATTCGTATCCGGGGCAAGATACATTCACATACCAAATTTCAAGTCGATAGCTCCACCCGTTTCCGAGATCTCGTCTGCGCATGCGCGAATCGGGCGCCGCACGGGCTCGCCAATACGACGACAACGATGACCGCCTGGTCAAACTACACACAAGTACCAAGTTTCGTCCCGATCGGTCGAGAATCGTAGATTTGTATAAATGACATACAGACAGACAGACAGACAGACATACAGACAGACAGAGGTCTTCAAAATGTATATGAGATAGATAGACTAGCAGATTAGCCCGCCACTGGCGGCATTGGTCCCATGGCTTTGGTCGATCCATTAATTTTAGTTTTTCAAGGTAACCCCGTACAGGCTTAAGGTACATCGGGCGGAAAGAACTGACCCGATGAAAAATTATTGAGCCCGACGTTGTCCGGGCTACTCAAAAACCAAATTTCAAGTTGATAGCTCCACCCATTTCCGAGATCTGGTCTGCGCATGCGCGAAGCTGGCGTCGCACAGGCTCGGCGACCCGATAAAATTTGTATCCGGGGCAAGATACATTCACATACCAAATTTCAAGTCGATAGCTCCACCCGTTTCTGATATCTCGTCTGCGCATGCGCGAAGCTGGTGTCGCATGGGCTCGGCGACCCGATAAAATTCATATCCGGGGCAAGATACATTCACATAGCAAATTTAAAGTCGATAGCTCCACCCGTTTCCGAGATCTCGTCTGCGCATGCGCGAAGCGGGCGCCGCACGGGCTCGCCAATACGACAACGACGACCGCCTGGTCAAACTACACACACATACCAAGTTTCGTCCCGATCGGTCGAGAATCGTAGATTTGTATAAATGACAGACAAACATACAGACAGACAGACAGACAGAGGTCTTCAAAATATATATGAGATAATAGATAATATAATGATTATTAGTGAAGTTCAGTGAATAAGATTGAATCATAATTAGCATACCGTGGCAGACCAATTCTTTTTTGGGTGGATATCAGCAATATGGTAGAAAGCCAGCTGTAATATTTTAACACATAGAATTAATTAATTATATGTACATGACCATCAATAAATGTTAGTGTAAGCTTTAAGTTCCACTTGTTAGTAACACCACAACTGGCCAATCTGATATTAATGTGTTTATATATACCAATTGAAACTGTAATTGTCAATAATGCGATGCAATGTTGAGAAATCTACATGTATTTTGGCAAGTGAATTAAACAGAAGATATCACAAATGAAAGTGTCAATAATACTACTTTTAGAGGGGATAATTTCATGTGTTACAGCCAATGGAGCGATTAGAAATGCGGAAAGTTGAAATGACTAAGTAATGCTCGATTTCAACATGAAGAGATAAATATAAAGTGAAATCCAAGATATCCACTGGCCACCATGTTTTCTAATGAAATTCCAAAATAATTGATAGCTCCAATCTGAGGGTTGCGCCAAGGATCAACATGAAGTTTGTTCAATCAGATGAAGTACCGTTATGTGGTCTGCAGTAGTGCTAAAGGATTTAGTCATGCAAAAGATTAAAATCCAAGATAGCTGCCAGTGGCATGCCATTAAACGAAATTCAGAAAAAAAAGTTGAGTCCCATCCAATGTACATTCTGAAGATCCATATTAAGTACATTGATGTTCGGAAAAGGTATGTCGTATATAGAGGATCTCAAACGAGTTACTATTTTATATGGAATTTATCAACAGAGTTCACTAAATTTGATTTACATGTACCGGTACCTTTCAAACATTATTAGAATACAATCCAAAATTAAAACAAACATTCTGATTAGTTCTAAGCGCATCGACAATGCATGTTTTATATATATATATATATTTATTATGTCAGCTCTTGCAATTAGCCAATCAGCATCGATATATAGTGACGGTATATGAACCCGTATTAGGTCGGTGACCTAATATGAAATCAATATTAGGTGCTTATCCGCCATCTTGTTTTTTCAGAAACTCAGTCATATCGGAGATATTTTTTATGTATTTTGGCGCCAAAAAAGGTGATATCTATCGGAAAACATTTTCTGTGAATTTAAAGACATAGTACCATGTTCCAAAACCTGCATGCGATATATATTTGAGGAATTCTAAAGACTCATAAATTAACTATCAAACTCAACAAGTTGTCCTACTTCTGGTACAGGTAATTAGCCATTGACTCAATGCGTTGACGTGCAACGCCATTGGTGCGTCACTGACATTAGATACGTTATTGGCCATAGACGACTCAATTATCTTACCAAAGTACAATAAATTCCAGCGATAATTATTTAAAGGGATATGCCGGATTTTGTCCACTGACATAATAAATATGTTACGGAACACTAAGTGGTTGGTTATGGTGCCATGTGAGGCTCAGCGAGATCAATATTAGGCTCACTTCGCCTCACATGACACCATATCCGACCACTAAGCATCCTGTAACTTATAATATGTGGCTCAGTGTGGCTGCATGGTTGGAAAACCGGCCAATGTTCACACAAACAACTTAACCACTTGGATAGGCCAGTGGATATTTTTACTTAAAGAATACACGTATGTAAAAAGGAAATGTGGGCTTAAAATACAAATTTCATAGGGAAATCTGGTGATAATCAATAACTGTGGCGACAATGGTACATGTATATTTGTACTGGTAAATCATGTTGCAAACCTCTACTCTGGCTAACACCCGTAGAGATCATATTCCACCAGTAAAAAACCTGGGATATTTTTGAAGTTTTTACAGGGAACTTTATAAAGTTCAAAAAATAACGTGGGGAATATATTTGTATGGTTTAAGTGACTTTCTGAGTAATTTTGCTCTGCATCATTTATAATTATGGAATTTCTCCTAGGTAAATAATTCAATGTTTATTGCAGTATCAGCTCACAAAACTCAGATTAGCATTGATCTCAAGCTGGGACCATCCCATAATGTAAAGTAGATTATTGAGGAACAAACATTAACAAAGAAATATATTTCCTGGGATATCACCTACATTACATGTAACTGGATACTATCTCTGTGTGAGAAGACAACTTCATAGCATTGTGAACCTGATTTATTAGATACTATCTAGACAGTGCAACCCGTGTATCCTTGATATATTTTAGCGATGAATAAAATAATCAAAGTGCCATAACTCCATTAAAAAGTACCAGATCAAACCCAAATTCGAACTCGATCTGAATTTTGAGTTGAGAAACTCATATACAAAATTTGGTTCCTATCAGTTGAAAAATTGTTGATTTATCGAAGCATTCATGAATTCTATGTTAAAGGGCCATGTAACTCCATTAAAAAATATCGGATCAAACCCATATTCGAACTCGATATGTATTTTGGGCTGAGCAACTCGCATTATCGCATACCAAATTTGGTTACGTTACGGTCAGATAACTTTTTTTTGAGTTATGGCAGCATGCATGAATTCTAAGTTGAAAAAGGGCCAGAACTCCGTAAAAAAACGGATCAAACCCACATTCGAACTCGATCTGTATTTGGTGCTGATAAATTCATATACAAAATTTGGTTCCGATCAGATAGAAACTATTTCAGTTATCGCACCATGCGTAAAGTGTCCACAGACAGACAGACAGACGGACAGACAGACTAACAACGAGTGGTCAATCCGGACAATGACACTATGTTTACCATACTATGGTATGGGTAAACATAAAAAGTCAATCATATAAAATGTAACTTTCAATCTGTGATTGGTTATCACACTATAATTTATCTTGCAAATAATGAATGTACAAAATGACACCAAGTACAAGTAAATGTAACTCAACTCACTTCACTATCAGCCAGTATATCTGATACTCGATCGGCAGTCAAAACTTCATCAGTCTCTGTTAGCTCTATTTCCATGTCATCGGTATCACCATCATCCTTAGGGGGAACTTTCTTGTATTTTGTATTAATCATCATACAAGAGGCTCTTGATTTTTTCCCGACCCATGGAGACCAAGAGGTCAAACTTGGCTTCAGTTTGAAAGGGTCTGTCATATTACCTAAAATAATAAATGAAAGTGTCAATGATGCTGAAGCTCAACTGGGAAAGGGAATAATGTTATGTGTTACAGTCAATGGAGTGATTAGGAATGCGGAAAGTTCCCATCTACATGTCAATGCATGTCAACACTCATGACAAATTTCATAATGATCCAACCTAAGGTATGACCCATAGCCCGTGCCAAAGATTTAGTCATGCAAAAAGTAAAATTCAAGATGGCTGCTGGTGGCCATGTTTTTTGGCTGAATGACCTAAATATTACTTGTTCCCATCTACATGTCATATTTAACATCCATGATAAATTTCATGACCATCTGACTAAAGAAACAACCTGTAGCCCATGTGAAAGGATTTAGTCATGCAAAGAGTAAAATCCAAGATGCTTGCCAGCGGTCATATTTTTTCAGCCGAACGACCCCAAAATTACTCGTTCCCATCTATATTCCAATTTCAACAGCCATGACATTATTTCATGATGATCAGACTTGATCAGACTAATGGTACGACCTGTAGCCCATGCTAAAGGATTTAGTCATACAAAGAGTTAAATCCAAGATGGCCGCTGGCAGAAATGTTTTTGTCCGAATGACCCCCAAAATTACTCGTTACCATCTACATTCCAATTTCAACAGCCATGACTAATTTTATGATGATAAGACTAAAGGTATGACCTGTAGCCTGTGCTAAAGGATTTAGTCATGCAAAGAGTAAAATCCAAGATGGCTGCCGGCAGCTATGTTTTTTGGCCAAATGACCCCAAGATTAATCGTTCCCATCTACATGTCAATATTCACATCCATAAAAAATTTCATGATGATCAGACGAACAGTATGACCTGTAGCCCGTTCTAATGGATTGTATTTTAAAATCCAAGATGGCCACTGGCGGCCATGTTTTTTTTATGAATGACCCCAAAATGAATCGTTCCGGTCTAAATGTTTATGTCACAGCTGTGAAAAATTTCATAATGATCGGACCAAAGGTACGACCTGTAGCCTGTATTGTTGAAGACTCACACATGCACACATGCATAGATGACGGACACCAAGCCATGGCAATAGCTCAAACTTTACAAAGTAAAGCTGAGCTAAAAATGAAGCATATGCATATGTTATCGCTGGATAACATGATGGCATCGGGAATTCGGGATAGCATGCTGTTGATGATAGGGGCGATTCTACACTTGGAATGTTCCTCCATTCGACCTGCAACAGACAGTACATGTCACCTAGCATGGTGAGGTTATTGGCACGATGATAAACAGCTCTCTTCAGTTGGTCTCATAAAAGTTCTGGGCTCCTACATTCAGATTCCCATTAACAGGGACGAGTTCAGTCTTATGTGTGCTGTTATGCTCTAAAGTATGTAGGGGGACTCCCAACATAATTTTCTGACAAACTACAGACAGTGCACAATGTGTAATCAAGGAAACGATACTGTGGCCGAGATCACTCTACCTGTGTGTTTGCCATTTTTGAAAAGCACCCCTCCTCAAATAAACTGGTGCTCGGTCATCCGTAACCAGGGATGGATCCAGGGATTTTTTGGGGACACCTGTTTTGGGACCAGGATATCCCGAGGGCCGTATGCCCGAGATGGGGGTAGGTACGGGTGGGGGTCATCCCCTCCCTTAGGTGCAGCATTAAAGATCCCGCATAAGAAAATCCACTGGCTTACAATGTCAAGATAAAGGCCAATGTATTATATTATATATGCGAGGCTCCTTGGATGGGAGACTCTCATTTATATAAGAGAATGCATTCGGCCATTGGCACAGGATTTTTGCAAAATTTCAAGAAGCCCCAGTCATGAAAGGGTTAAAATATTTCTCACTGGACACTTGATTAAGCAAATAAAGGCTCTATATCAACTGTATATTGATGATTTGCATTGCATGTTGTTGAATTATAATAGAAGATTTCCTTCAAAATATAGAAAATTCAGCTTTAATAAAACTATCCACTTGCAATTTGGGGACATTTAGGCCACCAGAGTTTGGGCGCCCAAACCTGTAACAGGTATCAAAAGAGCCCTGGATCCTTCCCTGTCCGTAACACCACTTACATGGCTGTCCTTCGCACGGATTGAATCTATAGCTCCAGTAATCATTTTATGGAAAGTTTCACCAAAATCCAATATCTCCAAAAAATATTACACATTATATTAGGGGGGACTTTCTTTTTTTGATGTGTTTATTATCATAGCACTGTACAACATGGAAATCAGAAGAACACATTGACTAAAATGACAATAAACACCAATGAACAGAAAATAACACCCCAGTTTACGCTGTTAAGGGCCTAAAGGGGGCACATTGACCATTCCACATGAAATAAATGATTATTCTACCAACATCAGCTATATAATGACAACTAAAACTGATTTTACATTCTATATGAGGAAAGAGACCATGAGAGTCAAGGAGACTCACGTAAAACGTCACTCATATAGAATGTAAATTTCAATTTGTGATTGGTTATCGCCCTACAATGGACCTAGGTTTCATCGAAAGAGTGTATAAAGGAGCCCATGCATATGTTGGCATGCTATTAAGGATTGTGTCACTAACTTCTGCTATGAAATGACAATGATAGGAAAATCTACAATATACATGAGGAAACAGACTTGGTGTACTATTGACTAAAATTACAATAAACACCAATGAACAAAAAATGACACCCAGGTTTACGCAGCTAAGTGCCTAAAGGGGGCACATTGACCATTCCACATGAAATAAATGATTATTCTAAAAAACATCAGCTATATAATGACAACTAAAACTGATTTTACATTCTATATGAGGAAAGAGACCATGAGAGTCAAGGAGACTCACGTAAAACCTCACTCATATAGAATGTAAATTTCAATTTGTGATTGGTTATCGCCCTACAATGGACCTAGGTTTCATCGAATGAGTGTATAGAGGAGCCCATGCATATGTTGGCATGCTATTAAGGATTGTGTCACTAACTTCTGCTATGAAATGACAATGATAGGAAAATCTACAATATACATGAGGAAACAGACTTGGTGTACTATTGACTAAAATGACAATAAACACCAATGAACAAAAAATGACACCCCAGGTTTACGCAGCTAAATGCCTAAAGGGGGCACATTGACCATTCCACATGAAATAAATGATTATTCTACCAACATCAGCTATATAATGACAACTAAAACTGATTTTACATTCTATATGAGGAAAGAGACCATGAGAGTCAAGGAGACTCACGTAAAACGTCACTCATATAGAATGTAAATTTCAATTTGTGATTGGTTATCGCCCTACAATGGACCTAGGTTTCATCGAATGAGTGTATAAAGGAGCCCATGCATATGTTGGCATGCTATTAAGGATTGTGTCACTAACTTCTGCTATGAAATGACAATGATAGGAAAATCTACAATATACATGAGGAAACAGACTTGGTGTACTATTGACTAAAATGACAATAAACACCAATGAACAAAAAATGACACCCCAGGTTTACGCAGCTAAGTGCCTAAAGGGGGCACATTGACCATTCCACATGAAATAAATGATTATTCTACCAACATCAGCTATATAATGACAACTAAAACTGATTTTACATTCTATATGAGCAAAGAGACCATGAGAGTCAAGGAGACTCACGTAAAACGTCACTCATATAGAATGTAAATTTCAATTTGTGATTGGTTATCGCCCTACAATGGACCTAGGTTTCATCGAATGAGTGTATAAAGGAGCCCATGCATATGTTGGCATGCTATTAAGGATTGTGTCACTAACTTCTGCTATGAAATGACAATGATAGGAAAATCTACAATATACATGAGGAAACAGACTTGGTGTACTATTGACTAAAATGACAATAAACACCAATGAACAAAAAATGACATCCCAGGTTTACGCAGCTAAGTGCCTAAAGGGGGCACATTGACCATTCCACATGAAATAAATGATTATTCTACCAACATCAGCTATATAATGACAACAAATAGTGATTTTACATTCTATATGAGGAAAGAGACCATGAGAGTCAAGGAGACTCACGTAAAACGTCACTCATATAGAATGTAAATTTCAATTTGTGATTGGTTATCGCCCTACAATGGACCTAGGTTTCATCGAATGAGTGTATAAAGGAGCCTATTGATATGTTGGCATGCTATTAAGGATTGTGTCACTAACTTCTGCTATGAAATGACAATGATAGGAAAATCTACAATATACATGAGGAAACAGACTTGGTGTGCTATTGACTAAAATGACAATAAACACCAATGAACAAAAAATGACACCCCAGGTTTACGCAGCTAAATGCCTAAAGGGGGCACATTGACCATTCCACATGAAATAAATGATTATTCTACCAACATCAGCTATATAATGACAACTAAAACTGATTTTACATTCTATATGAGGAAAGAGACCATGAGAGTCAAGGAGACTCACGTAAAACGTCACTCATATAGAATGTAAATTTCAATTTGTGATTGGTTATCGCCCTACAATGGACCTAGGTTTCATCGAATGAGTGTATAAAGGAGCCCATGCATATTTTGGCATGCTATTAAGGATTGTGTCACTAACTTCTGCTATGAAATGACAATGATAGGAAAATCTACAATATACATGAGGAAACAGACTTGGTGTGCTATTGACTAAAATGACAATAAACACCAATGAACAAAAAATGACACCCCAGGTTTACGCAGCTAAGTGCCTAAAGGGGGCACATTGACCATTCCACATGAAATAAATGATTATTCTACCAACATCAGCTATATAATGACAACTAAAACTGATTTTACATTCTATATGAGGAAAGAGACCATGAGAGTCAAGGAGACTCACGTAAAACGTCACTCATATAGAATGTAAATTTCAATTTGTGATTGGTTATCGCCCTACAATGGACCTAGGTTTCATCGAATGAGTGTATAAAGGAGCCCATGCATATGTTGGCATGCTATTAAGGATTGTGTCACTAACTTCTGCTATGAAATGACAATGATAGGAAAATCTACAATATACATGAGGAAACAGACTTGGTGTACTATTGACTAAAATGACAATAAACACCAATGAAAAAAAAATGACACCCAGGTTTACGCAGCTAAGTGCCTAAAGGGGGCACATTGACCATTCCACATGAAATAAATGATTATTCTACCAACATCAGCTATATAATGACAACTAAAACTGATTTTACATTCTATATGAGGAAAGAGACCATGAGAGTCAAGGAGACTCACGTAAAACGTCACTCATATAGAATGTAAATTTCAATTTGTGATTGGTTATCGCCCTACAATGGACCTAGGTTTCATCGAATGAGTGTATAAAGGAGCCCATGCATATGTTGGCATGCTATTAAGGATTGTGTCACTAACTTCTGCTATGAAATGACAATGATAGGAAAATCTACAATATACATGAGGAAACAGACTTGGTGTGCTATTGACTAAAATGACAATAAACACCAATGAACAAAAAATGACACCCCAGGTTTACGCAGCCAAGTGCCAAAAGGGGGTACATTGACCATTCCACATGAAATAAATGATTATTCTACCAACACCAGCTATATAATGACAACAAAACTGATTTTACATTCTATATGAGGAAAGATACCATGAGAGTCAAGGAGACTCACGTAAAACGTCACTCATATAGAATGTAAATTTCAATTTGTGATTGGTTATCGCCCTACAATGGACCTAGGTTTCATCGAATGAGTGTATAAAGGAGCCCATTGATATGTTGGCATGCTATTAAGGATTGTGTCACTAACTTCTGCTATGAAATGACAATGATAGGAAAATCTACAATATACATGAGGAAACAGACTTGGTGTACTATTGACTAAAATGACAATAAACACCAATGAACAAAAAATGACACCCCAGGTTTACGCAGCTAAATGCCTAAAGGGGGAACATTGACCATTCCACATGAAATAAATGATTATTCTACCAACATCAGCTATATAATGACAACTAAAACTGATTTTACATTCTATATGAGGAAAGAGACCATGAGAGTCAAGGAGACTCACGTAAAACGTCACTCATATAGAATGTAAATTTCAATTTGTGATAGGTTATCGCCCTACAATGGACCTAGGTTTCACCGAATGAGTGTATAAAGGAGCCCATGCATATGTTGGCATGCTATTAAGGATTGTGTCACTAACTTCTGCTATGAAATGACAATGATAGGAAAATCTACAATATACATGAGGAAACAGACTTGGTGTACTATTGACTAAAATGACAATAAACACCAATGAACACAAAATAACACCCCATGTTTACGCAGCTAAGTGCCTAAAGGGGGCACATTGACCATTCCACATGAAATAAATGATTATTCTACCAACATCAGCTATATAATGACAACTAAAACTGATTTTACATTCTATATGAGGAAAGAGACCATGAGAGTCAAGGAGACTCACGTAAAACGTCACTCATATAGAATGTAAATTTCAATTTGTGATTGGTTATCGCCCTACAATGGACCTAGATTTCATCGAATGAGTGTATAAAGGAGCCCATTGATATGTTGGCATGCTATTAAGGATTGTGTCACTAACTTCTGCTATGAAATGACAATGATAGGAAAATCTACAATATACATGAGGAAACAGACTTGGTGTACTATTGACTAAAATGACAATAAACACCAATGAACAAAAAATGACACCCCAGGTTTACGCAGCTAAATGCCTAAAGGGGGCACATTGACCATTCCACATGAAATGAATGAATATTCTACCAACATCAGCTATATAATGACAACAAAAACTGATTTTACATTCTATATGAGCAAAGAGACCATGAGAGTCAAGGAGACTCACGTAAAACGTCACTCATATAGAATGTAAATTTCAATTTGTGATTGGTTATCGCCCTACAATGGACCTAGGTTTCATCGAATGAGTGTATAAAGGAGCCCATGCATATGTTGGCATGCTATTAAGGATTGTGTCACTAACTTCTGCTATGAAATGACAATGATAGGAAAATCTACAATATACATGAGGAAACAGACTTGGTGTGCTATTGACTAAAATGACAATAAACACCAATGAACAAAAAATGACACCCCAGGTTTACGCAGCTATAAAGTGCCTAAAGGGGGCACATTGACCATTCCACATGAAATAAATGATTATTCTACCAACATTAGCTATATAATGACAACTAAAACTGATTTTACATTCTATATGAGGAAAGAGACCATGAGAGTCAAGGAGACTCACGTAAAACGTCACTCATATAGAATGTAAATTTCAATTTGTGATTGGTTATCGCCCTACAATGGACCTAGGTTTCATCGAATGAGTGTATAAAGGAGCCCATTGATATGTTGGCATGCTATTAAGGATTGTGTCACTAACTTCTGCTATGAAATGACAATGATAGGAAAATCTACAATATACATGAGGAAACAGACTTGGTGTACTATTGACTAAAATGACAATAAACACCAATTAAAAAAAAATGACACCCAGGTTTACGCAGCTAAGTGCCTAAAGGGGGCACATTGACCATTCCACATGAAATAAATGATTATTCTACCAACATCAGCTATATAATGACAACTAAAACTGATTTTACATTCTATATGAGGAAAGAGACCATGAGAGTCCAGGAGACTCACGTAAAACGTCACTCATATAGAATGTAAATTTCAATTTGTGATTGGTTATCTCCCTACAATGGACCTAGGTTTCATCGAATGAGTGTATAAAGGAGCCCATTGATATGTTGGCATGCTATTAAGCAGTCTGAGTAAACTCATACCTAAATATTCATTACAACATTGAATATAATGTCTGACAGATAACATCGCTATCTCATTTCCAAGTCCTCGGGATTCCGTAATCTGATTGATTGCGTAAATTATTTTCCATCCAATGAAACCGTATGGGTTAATAAACAAGTGTTAGTGGGCGGAGACTCCCATAATGTCACCTCTAAATATAGTAACAGAGCGGAATTTCTCCGATCGAAAGCGATGCTTGCAAATACAACAGAGACAGAAACAATGGCTTCGAAATTATATATTCGGTACGATTCGGATTAATTTGAAGGATGTGCTAGACCTGATAGATAGGCCTGCGCATGGTACCAACTTGGCCTCCCATAAATATAAATAGAACTCACTCATGTCCGTGTATTTGATTTACTTTATTGTACCATGGTTTGCAAATCAAATTATTTGTCGTAAAAAAGTCATCTGAAAGTTAACACCTAGGAAATGACTTAATTTTATGCTTTTAAATAGTTCTAAAGCATCATTTTTGATGACGACCTTATTTTTTGCTCTCGGATGCAGCTTTCCGGTTGATGCAGCGAGTTCATCTCCCGAAAAAGAATAGTCGCACACACGACAAATATTATCTGCTGTAAGTTTATGTCGCGACACAGGCCATTGCTATTGCGAAGCACAACAAATAACACGTGGGGACACCTGTCAATCATCGA
Source organism: Siphonodentalium dalli (assembly GCA_032622095.1). Taxonomy (NCBI): domain Eukaryota; kingdom Metazoa; phylum Mollusca; class Scaphopoda; order Gadilida; family Siphonodentaliidae; genus Siphonodentalium; species Siphonodentalium dalli. The sequence continues at coordinate 163,609,784 of CP136061.1, read as the reverse complement.
TGTATTTTTTTTTAATCCGTGACGTCATTTTGGGGAAGCTCTTCGCTGAATAGAAATGGTTTTGGCGACATAAGCTCCAGACTCTATATTTCAAATATAGAGTCGACGTTCACCCAGACTGGCTATTAAGGATTGTGTCACTAACTTCTGCTATGAAATGACAATGATAGGAAAATCTACAATATACATGAGGAAACAGACTTGGTGTACTATTGACTCAAATGACAATAAACACCAATGAACAAAAAATGACACCCCAGGTTTACGCAGCTAAATGCCTAAAGGGGGCACATTGACCATTCCACATGAAATAAATGATTATTCTACCAACATCAGCTATATAATGACAACTAAAACTGATTTTACATTCTATATGAGGAAAGAGACCATGAGAGTCCAGGAGACTCACGTAAAATGTTACTCATATAGAATGTAAATTTCAATTTGTGATTGGTTATCGCCCTACAATAGACCTAGGTTTCATCGCATGAGTGTATAAAGGACCCCATTGATATGTTGGCATGTTATTAATGATTGTGTCGCTAACTCCTGCTGATCAATCCATTTGCATTTATCTCCCTGATGACTAATGTGTGATGACTCAGATGATGGAAGGGCGGCTAACCTTGCTCGATACCAGGGTTTCCGCTAGGGGGTAGGGGAATGGGGCCGGTAGCCATCAAGGGGAAAAATCTAGGTAAAAGTAGCCTGTTTTAGCACTGGTTGAACTACTTTCGTTATATCGGCCAATAGAATCGTGTGAGAGTAGAAATGGCAGATTGTTTTGTTCCATTTCTGCCCAAGTTCCAAGCTATCAAACCTTATAAGTGTACCTGTAACTTTAAAACTAGTAAATTTATTAGATATAAATTAATTTACGAAGTAGTCAGAACACCAGTAATTTGGATCCTGAGTTAAACGTGCTCGTTAATGTTAAAAGACTCACTGTGGAAGACCCAGCAATTTTGGATGCATAACATAATCGGAATATATACTCCCACATTTCTCTCTCGCTCTATTACAAAGTGAACAGTATATTTTGAGGTATAAAACATGACAGGTACAATTAAAATACTGCTCTTTTGCATAACATAACCGGGTACTAACCGCAACGTAACTAACCAGCATCAAAGGCATAGCTTCTATAAGCGATGTCAGTTCCGATCATTTCCTGTTTCGATTTTCTGTATAACAACGCGCTTAGAGTGTGTACACTCACAAGATATAAAATAGATTCACTTTTTAAAATTGCTTAGTACTATTCCAACAAAATTCAGAAGTTTTAAACATCTTTATACCTTTATAGACATGCAGTATGTGTCCTGGGGTATGGCAGGAGGGGGAAACTTGGCGAGGGGAATGGGGCCGTCAAGGGGACCCCCTGCCGGTATAGCGGAAACCCTGCTCGATACTAACAGTATAATGTGTAGACCTAGTGTATACTGACTACTGTGTAGCACCCCTTGCCTTGGTGACAGTGAAACATACACGTCTGTATAAAACTTATATTAAATGAAAGTGTCAATGACACTGTAGCTCAACTTTGAAAGGGAATAATTTCACGTGATACAGTCAATGGAGTGATTAGGAATGTGGAAAGTTGAAAGGCCTAGTTATGCAAAGAGTAAAATCCAAGATGGCTGCTAGCAGCCATTTTTTTGTCGTCGATGACCCTAAAAAGACTTGTTCCCATTTAAACTTCATTGTTAACATGCATTACAAATTTCATGATGATCTGACAAAAGATACGACCTGTACCCTATGTGAAAGGATTTAGTCATGTAAAGAATAAAATACTGCTGCCGGCCATGTTTTTTTGGGCGAATGACCTCAAAATGATCCGTTTGCCATCGACCATGTCATTGTTAACTTCCACGACAAATCTCATTATGATCGGACCAAAGATACCACTTGTAGCCTATTTACTGCCAAAGGATTTAGTCATGCAAAGTGTAAAATCCAAGATGGCTGCTGGCAGAGATGTTCTTTGGCAGAACGACCAAAATTACTCGTTCCCATCTACATGTCAATTATTAACATCCACGACAAATTTCATTATGATCAGATGAACAGTACTTCCGTAGCCCATACTAATAGATTAAATTTTGAAATCCAAGATGGCCGTTGGTGGCCATTTTTTTTGGCCGAATGACTCCAAAATGCCTCGATCCCATCTACATATCAATGACAATAGCCATTAAAATTTCATAATGATCCGACCAGAGGTAGGACCTGTAGCGTGTGCCAAAGGAGTCAAACAAAGAGTAAAATCCAAGATGGCTGCTGGACAGTGCTGGTGGCCATGTTTTTTGGCCGAACAAACCCAAAATGTCTCGTTCCCATCTACATATCAATATTAACATCCATGACAAATTTAATGATGATCCGACAAAAGATACAACCTGTAGCCCATGCTATTAATGGATTGAATTTTGAAATCCAAGATGGCTGCTGGTGCCATGTTTTTTGGCCGAACGACCCCAAAATGACTTGTTCCCATCTACATGTCAATGTCAACAGCCATGACAAATCTCATACTCTTGAGTGCCTAATAAACATACATGTACGATTATTAAAATCGAGGTAAAATTCCCACCTGTACGATCGTTATTTGGTCCTGTACGTTTATTAAATTAACCAAAAGAAATAATTCACCAATCTTAAATTGTGTTATTCAAAGATAAATGAACTCTGATTGTTGACAGTGATCTGCAGCACACTGTAGATTCACAGACCGGGCTATCCATCGAAGCTATTTCTGTCCCATGGCATCAGTAAACCAGTCAGATGGTGCGTTTTGTTGGGATGTATGGTACTAATATTTCCAGTCTGTACGTTTATTCCACCCTGTACTATTATTCAGTTACGCGACATTTTCCAACCTGTACTTTTATTCCACCCTGTACTTTTATTAGGCACTCAAGAGTAATGATCTGACCAAAAGTACGACCTGTAGCCTGTGCCAAAGGATTTGGTCATGCAAAGAGTAAAATCCAAGATGGGTGCTGGCGGCCATGTTTTTTGGCCGAATGACTACAAAATGACTCGTTCTCATCTACATGTACATATCAATAATAACATCCATGACAAATTTCATGATGATCAGATCAGATGAATAGTACGACCTGTAGCCCACACCAATGGATTTAATTTTGAAATCCAAGATGGCCGCCAGGCTCCAGCAGCCATGTTTTTTTTGCCGATGAACCAAAAATGACTCATTCCATTTACATGTCAATGTCAACATTAATGACAAATTTAAAAAAGATCAGACTAAAGGTACGACCTGTAGCCCACGCCAAAGGAAATTGTTGACGGACACACGCACACAGACACACAGACGACAACCCATGGCAATTGCTCAAACTTTCAAAGTAAGTTGAGCTAATAAAATTATATATGAATACAAATAAAAGACACGGGCGACTTTCGTTGCAGAAATATTCATATTTGTTCAAATTGCCATCAACAAAAGGAATATTATAATATATATAGTTTTGTTGATATGCCTAACATAATCAGCGCGTAAATAGTATATTGTCGTCAAGCCGTACGAGTGTGTACGTAAACAAGAACCTGCTTGTGTTATATAAATGTTGCTTTTGTTTACACAGCACAGTGCAATTCTTTTGGTTAATCACACACAAATGATATAAACGCTCTTTATTATTTCAGGAAAACTAACAAATAACGCTCTTTATGCTTACCATATGTCCATATCAGGATCTAAACAGAAGCCAGGAAATGTAACGTTGTTCACTTTTGTTTACATAACAAAGGTAAAACAATCGACAACATACTGCTTATGCCATATTTCTGATTGTGTAAATTAGAACAAGATCTGTCTATATGTTACTATTTTTTCTGTTTATGGCAGGTTTGATGGAGGTGAAAATTTTAACAGAATAGCCACCGCAATGCCGACCATATCTTTAAAATGGGTTTTGGCATCTTTTGAAACACCTATTGTAAATTGACAAATTGACAAATTTAATTCTAAAATAATTTAATAATAGTAATAATGTTTAAGTTAATATTTATGTATTCGATTCTGTGAATTCTGAATTAGCTTTTCAATATTATTGATTAGGCTATATAACTGATATATATATATATGATTATGGCATTTGTATGATATATGTTGATGAAACATTGAAATGAATGCAGGGACGTGGCTAGAGGGTCTCCGTTGGGGTGTCCACCTTGGAAAATTACTACTGCAGCCCCTTTTGAATTGGTGCTCATGCCTAATATCCTATTTATACATAAACCTTATGATTACATTCAGATATTTTATCCTGAAAATTGCATCAATCCTAACATCTAATGGTCTAACTCCAGACAAATGCACACGGCTACTGGCAAGAGATCAGGACACACCGGGCTGACCATGGTTGTTCGGCCTGGTGTGAGAAATTTTGAAAACTATACAAGGAAATCGCAAATGCTAGCATTTAGACAAGCCTCAACTAAAGCTTTCCTATAATGTTGGAAATTTCAAACCTCATACTCCCCCTCAGGTTGGAAAATTGTCCAACTAATGACCATTTCGGTCCACACGTTTGAACAAATGTAGTAAAATAGTGTTTTGTTAAACTAATTAGCTCTTTTGTATTGGCCACGGTGGAGGGACAATGACACATCGGGCAGACCATGGTTCGAAAATTTTGAAATCTGAACAAGACCATTGCAAAATCCTAGCATCTTGACTAGCCTCAAGCTTTCCTAGAGTTGGAAATTTCAAACCTAACTTAGGTTCGAAAATTTCCAATTGATGACAATTCCAATGACAAAATGTACGACAATATTGTTTTCTTAAATTAACCACAGGCCTATGGGAAGTCCTTTTCACATTTATTATTTATTTGCGCTTAAGCGTAAATATTTTGCGCATAAGCGCAAATAACCTCTATTATTTGCGCTTAAGTGCAAATATTTACACTTAAGCATAAAACATTTGCACATAAGCGTAAATGATTTATGCTTAAGCGCAAATACAAATTAATAATATGCATCGATCCCCCCTGAATTAATTTTAAATGGTACAGGCGTAAACACATCACTAAAATCTATATAGGCCCACCATATGAGGGAAGCAATGCCCCAGTAACCACAATATCCCTTTTATGACCATGGAACATTTTCAACCTATTGTTGGTGTGAAATTTCCAACTATGAACTAATGTTTGGAAGGTATGAAATTTCCAACCGTTGAAATTTTTTACCAAAGTTGGGGGGGGGGGTGAGACACTGTAGCATCTTTCTACACTAAAATCCCAGTGCTGTGATCTCTTACATATTACAGTTACATGTACCTTTTACTGGGTGTGACAACCAAGTCAATGAGGCTTCTTCATCTGTTATCCAGCTAATATCTAACACATGTTTCCAAAAGAGATCTAAGTTACCAACTGACTGCATGGTCACAACTAAATGTCACACCATGTGACCTCGTGGGATTAGGTGCATGGACAATAAGCCTGTGTACAGGGGCGTAGCAAGCCAAAGGCGTCAGTGGGGGAGAACAAGAGGGGGTCGCCCCCTCTCGATGGGGGGGGGGGTCCGGGAAATTTTTCTGACATTGGAAGCTTAAAGTGGCTCTCTGGTGGCTTCTGACCCATCTGACATTGTTTTCCCACCCACTACATTATCATAGATTAGATCAACATTCTTATCATTTATCAATTGTAATTTCATAAAATGGTAGGCCGATTGAAAGTGTAATGAACAAATACTCTTGGGCTCCAAATAAACATGCATGCACGTTTATTATTTTCTTGGGAAATTTCCCCCCAGCACAGTGCTTATTTGGGTCTGCACGATTAATATTAATTTTCAGGCTATGAAAATTGAAATCAGCACAAACTCAAGATTTCTATATGACTCTGATACCAAAATGATGAGTTTATATCTTTATGCATGTATATGACACGCATGTGAACATTTAAATACTGAATAAAACACCACATGACACATACCGTACTATGTTGATTCCTATACTTGACCTACATGTACACGAACTGTAAAAATAATATGTTTAACAGTTGATGTTTTGCTCAGAGTTTCCCCTGCACTATTATGTGGGTCTGCACTTTTATTAACTTTCAATGAAATCCCCCCCCTGCACTATTATTGGGGCCTGCACTTTTATTTGGAGCCCGAGAGTAGGTATATGGGAATTAATGTTGTGTTATTATCTAGTCAAATTACTCCCATAACTGGGATCAGATATTCAAAAAGTAAATATGTCACAAACAACCATGAGAAAGTAGACTACATGGATACACACATCACCATGGGTATGTATCGTGGGGTATTCATCGTGTGGGTATGAATAGTGTGGGTATGTATCGTGGGTATGTATAATGGGTATGTATCGTGGGGGTATGTATCCTGGGTATGTATAGGGGGGGTATGTATAGTGGTGGTATGTATTGTGTGAGTATGTATAGTGTGGGTATGTATAATGTGGGTATGTATAATGTGGGTATGTATAGCGTGGGTATGTATAGTGGTGGTATATATTGTGTGGGTACTAGTATGTATCGTGTGGGTATGTATAGTGTGGGTATGTATAGTGTGGCTATGTATAGTGTGGGTATGTATAATGTGGGTATGCATAGTGCAGCCCTGGGAATTAGCCTAGGCAATAGGCAATGCCTAGGTAAAAGCAGAGGCAAAATCGGTTTGCCTAGGCAATAATATTTCCTAGGTAAAACAAGTTCATTGGGTTACTAAAATTGATTTGTGTATATCAGAAATAGAACCTCTTTAGCCAAAATGATTTCCTTAAATAACTCATTACATATATTGTCCTACAATTGTTTCCATGGCACTGGGCCACTAACTAGCTACCTGTTATAAGGACACTTATTTTGGAGATGATTTGTGGAATTGTACATATATGTTGAGCAATGGCCTGGAAATAATGTTCTGCAAAATAACTAGGCAATTCTGGGCAATTCATGTTATTATTGAATCATATTGATTTGAGATGGCAATATTGTTGCAAAATTGCTTAGGTAAAATCTGTTTTTGCCTAGGCCGATTTCTTTCACCTAGGCAAATATATTGCCTAGGCAAATTTTCCTTAATTCCCAGGGCTGTAGTGTGGGTATGTTTAGTGTTGGTATTGTATAGTATGGGTATGTATCGTTTGGGTATGTATAGTGTGGGTATGTATCATGGAGGTATGTATCGTGGGGGTGTGCATTGCCGCGATTGTCGGCGATACTTCATTAGTTTGCCAAATATTTTTACTAACCTTTGGAAAATATTGGGGGGGGGGGGGACAAAGTCTATCTACATTTTGATGTTCTTTCTGTTTGTGGTACAGTTTGTAAATACCCCCCTTGCCTGCCCCCCCCCCCCCCCCCAGAGGCATTCGAGCACCTGCGCCAAAAGATTCAACCAGATGCACATCGGATGGTCACCTTTATGGATTATGTCAAGGCAACGTGGCTGGAAAGTACAGTGTGGAGTCCAGAGGAGTGGTGTGTGTTTGGGCGCAGTATTAGAACCAACAATGACGTCGAGGGATGGCACACCAGACTTAACCAACGGGCGACTAACAACAACCTCCCATTCTATTTGCTACTCACATTACTGTACCAAGAGGCGTCGGAGATTCCAGTACAAGTGAAGATGGTCAGCGAAGGGAAACTGAGCCGAAGACAAAAAGCTGAAACTAAAGAATTGCAGGGAAGAATCTTTAAACTGTGGGACAGTTACGACTCAAAAGAAATTTCATCGTCATCACTGCTGAAAGAAATTTCGAAACTATATGCACCCGTTCGGCAGAATGAACCCGTACAGAAATTTCACGTATGATTTGGGTAGAAACACGTTAGAGCACCTTAGAATTATGTTAGTTTTATGTCCTAATTGGCTGGGCTAACTTAGATCGTGTATGAAAGCATATCGCTCATTTCAATGCAGCAACTTTGAACCGGCTGTCGACGTAAACCACGTTAGAATTATGTTAGAAATCTGTCCTTTATTCTTTTCACCAACTCCTTACTTATAAGATTTAGCAGAATTCTCTAAGTCCGGCTTTCTAACGTCAGTGCACATTAGAATTATGTTAGAAATCTGTCCTTTATACTTTTGATCAAGTCCTGTTTGCTAAAATTTAGCGGAATTTTCTAAGTCAGACTTTCTAACATCAGTGCACGTTAGAATTATGTTAGAAATCTGTCCTTATACTATTTACAGATCTACTTCTCCTTTTTTTTAATTATCGGAATTTTCTAAGTCCAACTAAGAAACTTATAAATGAGTAAAAAAAAAATTACTCTATTTTTACTCACGAATAAATTATTTTATTGAAGAATATAAATCACAAATAATTTAAAGTACAGATTGCTAAATATCATAATTATATATAGAACCTGCAGTTGTGAACCCATTCTGTTATTCAATAGTTTTATTTTAGTATCAAATTAAAATTTCTTCTTGAATCATGAATTTTGAAATCTTGAATCCTTATATTATATTATATCCGCAAAAACTGGTTCTATTGGTTGCACGGTTTGAATTTTCAAACGTTGGCATTCGTGACATAACTGATCAACTATTGAGAGTATGTATGAAACAAATTAATATGTGCTAATTGTGTACTCTCTCAAACACCATGGTACAAAAATGTTCTTAAATTATATCTATCTCAAATGACAGTGCAAACATAAATGCGAATTTCGTCTAACGAACAACCACTCACTTCATAAATTCATATTATAAATTACATGTATATTGCTATCTTAGTGCGGTGTCGGAAGAGCGTATTTTCGGTCCAGCAACAGACGATCACAGACTCATGTTCAAGCCAGATTTTTTTCCTCACAGTATAGAATTATCCCTCTTTGGTGTCAATCTTCTCCGTCTGACAGACGTGATCGACGTTAAATTGCCACCAGTCCACAGCTGTACCGGCGCGGGAATAAATCAACTGTACCAATTCATTTAAATACTCATAAGTTAACAAGAGAATATATATATATATATATCTCTTTTTTTAAACTGTTTCTTGAACTGATCTGCCCTGAATGATATAAACTTATAGTACTAGCTGGTGCCGGGGCGATTAAACGAACAGGCGGGGCGAATTAAAACCCAAATCGTCCTTGCAGTTGGTGCCGTCGAATTGTCGGACAGCATATAATTTAACTCGACAAGACCCCCCCCCCCCCCCGCTGTACGAATAGTCCAAATATCCCACCCACCCCATCCACGGTATCGATGTTTAAAATACCGGGCATTTTATATTATGCGGCGACACAATTGTGGAACTTAACAAATTTTTTAAATAATACCACATTTTTCCTCAGATGCGAAATGACCAGTTTTCTGACAGTATAGAATTATCTCTCTTTGTCGACATTATAAATCTGCCAGTTCACCTAAGAAATTTTCAATATATTTCACGGGTTATAGGAACTGCTCCGCGAGGAAGTCTAGATTACCTCTTCTGGGTTTTGCCTGAGTTCACTTCCGATCTGCGCACGGTCACTGGGGATTTTCCCAACGTTAATAACGCAAGTTTTCCACAACGACGAAATATATACATGTGTTCATATGTTCGAAATAAAACTCCAAATTGGGTCCCTCAAAAAAGATTCCTTGTTTATCATAGGCGCCCGCCCCTAAAATTCCTCCCGTGCGTATTATTTTTTGTTTTTTATATTATCTCCAGAACACCAATATATGCTTTACGCGGAGCTCAATATCGGGAAAAAAACCTAATAAATAAATGCAGATCACATTGATCGCGCTGCACGAATTAATAGAGATGCAATTGACATTTCTAACAAACAAAATACTTTGAGTTCACGTCGCAATGTACATGTACGTGTATTCTTTGAATATTTAATATTCAGCGTCACCTCCTAATAAAGGTCGATAACCTGTACTGTACGCCAAGGGTCCGATGTCATATGAAATCTTCGTGAGGGTACGCTAAAACACACATGTACATGTACACGCTCGTGGGTGATCGACACATGCATATATTATATACATGTACAGTGATGCAAATAATTAAAAATATTAATTATCCATGTTTTGTACAATACCTGTAAAACAAGCAGCTCTGATTTAGTAACCATTGATTTGTCACTTTAACCGACAGACCGCGGATCAAAAGCCTGCTGCGAATGATTGACAGCGGTGTCAATGAAGTCATGCAAATACAATAGGGGCCTGTCTTCGGTAAATAACCTGGGCATAAAGTTGAAATTGATACCCTGTGACTCAAACAGAATTGTCAATTGAACACGTGCTGTCATATATACTTCGTCGGTTTTGATTGGCTAGTGACCACTCGATCGTGCGATGAATGTGGTAAATGGCGTCTGGTACATAGCAAGCACGTGTTGAAGTGGAATGAAGTCAACTCTCTCCAGTCCCTTATGGAGGACATATCCTACTCGTGCGGCGCGGTCTTGAGTGATCTCTTCCACGATGATACTGACTATCCACCCGTATATATTAAGGGAAATCTATCTTGCCAAGACAAGATAGAATTGCCTTGGTATAGTGCGGGTAATGATAGAATATGTATACATTGTGGAACAGAAGACGACCTGGAACCATTGGATGAAAGATCTTACGCAATATGCACAGCTTGCAGAGGGAGAGGACTGCCTGTTGAAAAGAAGAGAACTAGATTTGTGCCGAAATAGATTGAAATAAAACATGAGTTTTGTGAAAGTAGTTATATATTACGTTTTTCCCGATAACTTACCTTATCGGATCCCAAAACAAAAACAAAAAACAAATGTCCCTCCCGCCCCTACCCTGGAAAAAAAAACCTATGATAAACGAGTAATCTTTCTTGAGGGGCCATAGACTCAGTTTTGTTTGTAATTAATCTCTAAAGGGTCAATTGTTGCAATACGCAAGTTTGGTAAATGGTCGACTATATTAAGTACAACACGTCTATATCCGCAAAGTCATGAAATTAGTTAACAATTAATGTTTATCGGTTTTATATAGAATCTCGTACGATCTTCAGTATTTAAACACGTTCATTGTCGTGGTGTTCTATGCATGGTCTATTTTATGCCATATCTATGGAGTAATCATAGGAATTGTAATAGTAACTATCTTAATTTTCCACAAAAACTCACTCATGGACCAGAAATCGATAATTGAACTGGACCAAAATCGGAAGAAGTATATTCTCTCTCGTGGAGCTGTTAAATGTTGTTACAGCCAGGACATTTTGTCTATATGATGTGCTATATGTATATAATCATTAGCGCGTACCAATTAATATGTTCCCTTCAGTTAAGCTATCTGCACACACAGCTCACATACACAATTAGTTCGCTTACAGGTAGGCCTATACACGTACATATAATATATGTATATATCATATGTCTGTCTGTCTGTAGATATTACAGTGCAGGAACCAATTCTGGTTGTAGACGCACTGGTCCAGGTGCTACCATGGCCGAGTAACTTTATAACCCTGTGGTGACTCTACAGTAGCGTTCTTTAACGTGCACACACCGAGGCGTGTACATGGGTGATCAGCCATTGATGTCCGCGCTTGATCGGACAGCGTTCTGCACCCACGACAACACACCTGGACAAGTGTTGTAATGGGGGGGGGGGGTCGGCATTTTGACAGTATCTGACCGAGTTCTGATTTTTGTCAGAATACCCTGACCAGGTTGAGATCACCGGTCCGCTAGCACGAGAGACCAGTACGCTAATTATATACCTCTCGGCTACCGACTTCCCTAGGCCATACAGCGATAATACAACCACTATTTAGTAGCCTACTAAAATATTTGTTGAAAGTATTATAGTACTCAGGACAATACAATATAAATTATGGTTCAAAACAATATCTTTGAAATTGAGTGTACATGGTAGTTTGGCTTTGTCGCTTTTCGGTACGAAGTTATTAAAGTACGGTACTGTATATGTTTTTGTTCCCTGACAAAGATGGCTGCGCCCATTGGAATACACCGGAATGCGAACTGCCAGGAATGACATTCGTTGCACTGAAATGTTGCGTTTGATTGATCGAAACGCGGTCAACTACGTGGAAGATTAAAGCTTGACTGTCACATATGTATAACGTGGTCAATACAGTATACACTTTCCGGTAATAAGTTTGGCCATGAATTTCGGGTATTTGCATAGCAACCGTTGCCAGGGAGTGATCGTGTGGCATAATGTATCCCGATCTTAAAAAACTCAGTGGTCCATGGGGAACATACATGTAAAGTTTCAGACCCGTGACACCATTTGGAAATTTTGAACATTCAGTATAAAAAAGACTAATGAATATAGGGCTGATATTGGAGCCGGTATCGAGCGACCTTAATTGTTGTATCGGTGTCGAGATTTGACACGCCTTTGCAGGCCTGGCTAAGCTGATTGCTGTTCGCCTCAGAAATAATTCGTGCGCGAAGCCTTGTTGATTGGTGAACCATGCATCCAATGTTAATATTCATTTTCGGAACAGCGTGTCCACTGAACGGACTCAATTTATCCAGGGATCGCAGTGTTCAAAGGGTTAACTGATTAAGTAGTCATAAACTATGACGATACAATAATATGTAATATATATGTTAAATATTGTATCGTCATGATGTGTGATTACTCTCTGTTCCAGACCGACTTGCTCTCCATTCCCGGTGGAGTCATCATTGACTTGTATCGCATATCGCTATCTAGATCGATTCTAGTGCCTAGTAGGCCTACTACTACTAGTAGTGGAGTCGACATGCAATTACTCGCTTATGGTCGGTTCATTATTTCGCCATGTACAACGGGTAATTATTTTTCCAGCGAATAAATTAAATCACTGCTAGTTCTAGATTACCTTTCGTGCATGAACTTTCCCTCCCATCAATAAAACTGTCAACGTCATGATAATCGGGGCTCAAAATACATTTAATTTTGCGAGAATCAAATGCTGAATCAAGTATGGACGCCATATACGATGAAACAATTCATTTAAAAGTAAATAAAATATACCGTAGTAAATAAATCACAAATTTAACACGAAAACTCGGACGAGTTAGTATGAATGTATACTAATTGCACAAGCTTGTTATAATACATTTACATCGATATACAAACATGTTCCGTTGTCAAAGTCTTTATTATATTACTAGTTTATATTATAATATTAATATAAACTTTTAACTGCAATTTGCAAATCTGAGAGTGAGATTCTGATGATTACTTATTTACTAGGACTATAATAAAACCTATAGGCCTAGTAAATAAGTAATCAAATAGTTATTCCTATGAATCTGAGTCAATGTTCAACATTTGTCCTTTTATGGCATTTCAGCATTGGGAATATCTCTGACATTATAACAGCCAGTGATTGGGTGAATATCATTGGAATTTGAACTCTAGTTTATAATAATTAATATTCTAGATCTCATGCATTGTAGCGGGGTAGGTACCATATTTATTGATAACCCCTTCTTACTAAAGCATCATTGATGAGTAATTAACCCACAGGAAATATTCAGATAATAGTGTCCGAAGAGGCCCGAAAAAATGAGTTTGTGCAAATTTGTTTCTATTCACATTTTTGCCCTTGTTTTAAGTTGTTTTCAAATATATTCATTAATAATTGTGTTCTAAGGCAGGTTATGGCCTTTACAGACACTTAGGAACAGGGTAGGTATATTGAAGCCATCCTGGTTGAGGGCGAAGAACCTCAATGGTACGGTGGCCCGTAAGTGCCACGGCGAACAAACTTTTCAAAAGTTTGTTTTGCCGTGAACTTTTTACTCACGGCAAAACAAACTTTTCAATCACGGCAGAATAAACTTTTCACTCACGGCAAAACATTCTTTTCATCCACGGCAAAACAAACTTTTCAGTCACGGCAAAATAAACTTGTCAATCACGGCAAAACATACTTTTCACTCACGGCAAAACATACTTTTCACTCACGGCAAAACATACTTTTCATCCACGACAAAACATACTTTTCACTCACGGCAAAACAAACTTTTCACTCACGGAAAAACAATCTTTTCACTCACGGCAAAATAAACTTTTCACTCACGGTAACATTGCTAAACCTCTCTCTGTCTCTCGCAGAGGGGCCTGTAACGCGCTCCGCTGCCCGCCCCCCTTTTGCGCTGCCCATATACGCCGCTCTATATACGCGCCTGCTTCACGTTAATGGTAGTAATATAGTCTCTATATTACTACCATTAACGTAAAGCAGGCGCGTATATAGAAGCGGCGTATATGGGCAGCGCAAAAGGGGGCGGGCAGCGGAGCGCGTTACAGGCCCCTGTGGTCTCTCGCGATAAAAAATTGTTCAAGGCTGTGATATCGTGGGAGCGAGCAATAGTATATCAGGTCGTAAATCTATATCATGTGGTGATGTTCCGACTTTTTATCCGCACTGTATTTTGATACTCTCAGGTTATATGTTACTCAATCTAAATGTTTTTGTGTATAATTCGAACAAGACATTACTCATTATGCCTGCAATTTTCCCCCGTTCCGAAGGAACTGTAATCCAATTGTCCCTGGAAATTGACTCCGTACTGTGGAGAGCGTCACGGTGCCATTTGCATCAACTGGGATTGACACCGTGGAGGTACAATCCGATTTTTTTTTTAAATGTAACCCTTGAGGAAGTGGCATTTTTACTTTTGTGTTGCGTAAAACACAACTGAGTCAGAATTCAAAGAGACGCCCACGCAAACACATGCAGGGAATATCATATTCAAAACACCGAGATAAATAAATGATGTCCTTGGCATTGCAGGACGTGGTCTTGTCAAAAACAGATGATCTGACAAGCACGATTATAGCACACATCTATATTTATGCTAATGGTTGATTATGGGTGATTGGAATGAGATGAGATAACAAGCCTATTGTTGCTTTTTTGTAAGTCCTCTCCCAGACCGTTTAAATGTCTCGGACGGCATGCATATAAGGCCGGTCGGTGCGAAGGCAAATGGAATATTACCAAGGCCGTTGAATATGTAATGAGTGCAACGCGTGTATTAATAGCCAAAAGAGGTGTAGTACAGACTTCAAATTAGTTCAAATTACTACAGTTCAGCTGTCTCAATCGCGTTTGGAATACTTGAGATTTGCGACTACATGTATGACCAAAATAGTAGTAGGGGTGTGTTTATATCCAGGTTCGTACAATGTTTCACGTATGTTGGCAGTCTACACAACTCATCTTGAAAGATTTGTATGTTATATGTTTCTACAACCAATGTTAGGGCGACATTTCGCAGGGAAAATACATATATTAGGGAAACATTAATGTTAGGGGGACATTTTTGTGTCTCCCTAACATTTTAATTTAATTTTCTGGATATATGCATCAACAATTTATTCAAAATCCACGTTGTATGTACTCTGACTGACTTTGTTTTTGGGTGTTCGTCATCAGTTTTGGGTTTAAATAATTAATTTGGTAGATTTTTGCAACTGATTTTTGGCATGCTATATCTGGCATAGGTACATATATATATATATATATCTGATCATACTAAATTAAGAACACCCTCAAACACTCTATATTCTACTAGAGCGATTAATTTTACTTTTCTATAGACATTTTGGAGTTATGTTTTGTCGTGATTTCGCTTCTTGATCCTATAGAATTTAACGAAATACCGTGCCTACAACAACGTGGAAATCTGAAAAGATAATCGTGTTTGTCATGAACACTTTTGTGATGAGAGATATAATTTTTGATACCGTTCATATTTTTAACTACATTAAGTACAGCTAATGTCCACGCTATTAAAATGTGCATATTCGGTAAGAAAATGTAACTTTTGTTGAAACCACACGTTATATATATAGCTAACCATTCCATACTTCGGGGCATTACATGCTCAAAGGGACACCTGCCGTTATGCACTAGGCGAAAACTCTATAGGTGAAAATAGCAACACATAAGGAAGAAAAATCTTTCTAGTAAACGAAATTTGCAGATTCGTGCCGCACGTCGGACAGACAAAAGTCGTTATTGCTGGGCAAACGTTGGAATACAATAATACCGCTACAATAAAATAATTCCAGTTTTCGTGATTGTTGCGACATCATCACCACGAAGTCATTTGTTTTCTGTTTTCAAGTTTCACCAAAATCCAATGAATATCTCCGAAAATATTACAAATTATATTTACTAGAGTAGCTCATGGTGGTTTTGTATGCACTTGTATGCCCAGAGCTAAACTCTTCATGAGTCCACTATTGAAGGTCCAAGAACAATATTTGGATGGTAACACATTTCCCATTGAGGGCGAAATGGGTGAAATGGCCACGCCCTTTTTGTGCAAAGTACTACCATTCGACTATATCTCCAGAACCGTTGGACATAGGAAATTGTCTGACCACTCAAAATGTGCGGAATGGCCACAAACCCAAAACAATCCATTTTTTAAGGGCATGCATCTCAATTTTGGGGTTCAGCACTTTTATCTCAAAGTATATGTCAATGATCTGGAAAGTTTCATGATGGAAGCCAATGTGAACGGTTTAGGACTTCTCACACGCGAGATAGAGGAAAGACTCGGTGTTTATTTGAAAAGTGAGTGAAAAGTTTATTCTGCCGTGATTGAAAAGTTTGTTTTGCCGTGAGTCAAAAGTTCACGGCAAAACAAACTTTTGAAAAGTTTGTTTTGCCGTGGCACTTGCGGGCCACCGTACAATGGTAATATGATATGATTAAGTAATATACATGAGAAGAGAAGGGCGGGGCTAAATCGTAATATTTTTGTGCGAGACGCGGACACACGATCACAATCCATGTTCGAATATTTTTATTCCAATAATATTTTGATCGTCTGTCCGCGGCTTAAGGCTTCGCCCGGATTAGTTTTGTGAAAAATTGACATGAGACAAGTGGATAAGCCGCGGATCCTGTACCAGTGCATTCTCTTATATAAATGCCAGTGAACCATAAATTCCAATAATTTGTGTTATGTACATTTGTCTATAATAGTACATAATAGTATACTCTATAATTCAACACCAAAACTCTCATTATCCGATCATATTAAAATTGTATCGCCAAGGGATGGGGTAACATCTGCCGATCGTGATCGGCCTCTCGTTCTATTATATAGCTTTACACTAAAAGTGTACTCTTGAATATATAGCTTAAGGCTTCGCCCGGATTAGTTTTGTGACAAATTGACACGAGACAAGTCATGGATAGGGTCATTCATTACGCCACCTAGTGTGGTGTTTCTAGCTTTTGGTTTTTTGATATCGCATGGTGTACAGGGCGAATGTATTCTTGGAGATTGTTTGTACCTTACTTAATCGTACCGATATAATCACGTAGATGCCGAAATTGTAAAGTTAACGGCAGCGGTGTATAATACGTTTATGAAAATATGATAAATCCTATCGATAGAGTCAGGACAGGCTCAAATTGTAAACTTAAAGTCACCGGTGTAATAATATGTTGTTGAAAATATAAATAATCTGATAGCCTGAAAATATTGTATAACCTATTGGGAGCCCCTGAAAATATTGTATAACCTATTGGGAGCCCCCTGGTGTAGTGAACTGAATTGTGGGTAATTTATGGAGATTGTTTGTACCTTACTGAATCGTACCGATAGTCACGTAGATGCCGAAATTGTAAAGTTAACGCCACCGGTGTATAATATGTTTATGATAAATCGTATCGATAGAGTGAGGACAGGCTCAAATTGTAAACTTAAAGTCACCGATGTAATTACGCCACCTGTGGTGTATCTATAGCTGCTGAGATCTTGATATTGCTTGGTGGACAGGGCGAATGTATTCTTGTGGGGCTTTTATTTATAGAGTTGGAAATTCCGTTTATTTAAAAGTCGGAACTACGCGACCAGTAGGCCAAGTCCAGTAAAACGGTTCGTTATAGGTGCTGGTTGTTATTGTTATTTTAACGGAATTCTGAGTTGGTCATTCGCGAAACCAATATATTTTATATTCTATAATTAAAACCGTGGGTATATAATATATGATCCTCTTTATGGATATTGTAGGAAGGTAAATTTAGCTAAAGCGATGGGATATCTTGCAAGACAACACATTTCGGTGTGCGCTATAACTGCTCAATGTTTAAGGTGTTACACAACGTCTGATAAAAAGAGTTCTATCTGGAATATTCACACTATTTTTTCAGAGAACATGCATAGAGTAAACATAGTCCTATCGGACTATCGTAAAGTGGTTCCGTTTAATTCGGGATTAATTAACCCTCAGACTGCCGAAACTGCCGACAATAAATTCGCTTGTTCGTGTCCCCCGAAAATCAAACTTGCCTGTTTAGAGGTCCCATTTTCGTGGCTAATGGTGATAGAATCACAATTTTTCAGTCAAGTTCATGGATAAATTACATTACACTTAATCGGCTTATGTCCGCGGCCATAAACCTGCGTTTTGATAACAATTTATTTGAGACAAATTGTTGCGCGGGTATCAGTCGGCGCTTATCGGTTGAAGTTATTATAATCGTGCAGCCTGCACGTGTTCAAATACAACAGAAAAAAAAATACTATGTCAAATAAATAACGTGATCAATGGACAGACAAGTTTCATTTCCGTGGGACACGAAAAAGCGAATTTAATGTCGTCAGTTTCGGCAGTCTGAGGATTTTAATTAATCTCCTTTACGATATTCCGATAGGACTATGTTTACTCTATGTTCTCTGAAAAAAATATTCCCGATAGAACTATTTTTATCAGACGTTTTGTAACACATTAAAACATTGAGCAGTTAGCGCAATTTTCTGACATTTCGGACTATTTCGTCTATAAAAATACGATGAGCAACTGAAAATGTTTTTCAACATTCTGGAAGGGGTATATGTCCATGGTATATATGTTTAAAATTTCACGCATAAACTATGACAGATAACAAAGTTATAATTAGTTTTATAGGCCCACCAAAAATCCCCTATAATAAACGCATGCCTCCGTAAGCACATGGCTTTGCTGTGGATACTTTCGTTCCCAGCATGCATCATTCTCGCTATCTGTAAAATGTCTATGAACAATGGCTGTGCCATGCACTCTTAGCTTTGATCCGCATTTAGAAGCATTCTGGTGTGGCGAATGAGAAACCTGCAGTAATTTATAAGCCGTAGTTCATTGTAATAATTTGAAGAATTACTTGTCTTAACGGAATTCTGAGGCGGTCCATTCATGTAACCAATATATTTTATATTATGATTTATATTTATTGCTAATAATATGATCTTGGTGGCGTTACCATTTCTGACTATGGTTTTCTTGTTTCTTTATTACTATTAGCAGTATATATCAAACTGACCGTCCATATATATTGATCTGAAATCTGGTGCTACACGGTGCATTGAAATACAGACAACAAAAAGTCAACAATTGCAACATTCAACAACAGTCAACAAGTTTGGACTTTTGTTGCAGCCCGGTTAAATGTATACGCCGCCAGATGGTAATTAAAAATACAATGCTGATCAAATTTAGCCAAAGAAAATGCATGTCATTCCATGCATGTTCTTTAATGTTTCGACTAGCCAACGCCATCGTAGAGGCATATTGGAGCGTGTTGGCCCTGCCATAACATATTAGCCTGTCGACCACCAACATTTAGCAAATCGAAAACAGATGTCTCCGACATTAAATGTGTGAAAGATATACAGACAGCCTAAAGATTTCTGGAGCTATCTTATTAGGGCAGACGTGTTACTATTATACTAAGGTGCCGGACATTTTCATTACGATGTCTCCAGAGGGTGAATTTAATTAGGCTGTCCAGCATAGCCGGCTAGCATGAGTAAATTCACCCTCTGGGAACCTCATCTGAAGTTAGTTGATTATTTGATCAAGGAGATTGGGGTCACAAGAGGGTTAATTTGGTGCTGCTAAATCGCCTATGCGAGGGGGAAACATCACTTATATACATTCACCCTCTGAGGACCTCATTCTGCGGAAAGTTCGAGTGTTTACCGATGAAAAAACTTAAGAAAACTGCTGCGACAAGTAGTGCTGAATTCATGCTTCGGAAACTGTTTCTGTGCAATATAGAATAAAGGCATCCGATGGCACTGGCAAAGAACGAAATATTGACATAGATTACATTGGAACAGTGCAACTCATCCACAAAGGTAAGTACATAATTGATAATATATATACAACAGTCATGGGCCTATTTCACTGTTTCAGCATTTTTGATCAACACGCAGGGACGTCGCTACAGGGGGGTGGGGTGTCACACCCCTCCCAATATTTGCCAAAATGTTCAACTTTTGGAAATTCGGAGGTTAAAATTCGACATTTTTGGAATTTCAGGTAGAATTTGGTAGGAATTCTTAAGTTTCTACCTGTAATTTGAATGTTTTAGTTGGCAAATTCCGGAATTTCGGGAATATTCAGAAATTTTAGAATACTGGTAGTACATTTGGAAAAAAATTAGACTCAATGGGGGGGGGGGGTGCAAATGGAAATTCCGAAAATTTAGGGCGGTAGATTTGACAATTTGTTGATCCAATGGCGGGGGGGGGGGGGGGTGCAAATGGAATTTCCTTTATTTGGAAACCTGGTATAGTTGATTCGAAAATTTAGCTCCGGGGGGGGGGGGGGGGGGGTGCAATAGGAATTTCGGAAGTGGACAACACCATCCCTGACCTGTTCGCAACGTCCCTGTCCACGATTCGATTATGGAACTATTTCATGAGGATATGTTGTTCATTTAGAACCATTTATTTTTAAATACTATAATGTAGGTCCACACGTCACATTTAAATAGTTTCATATATATATATATTATTTAATATGTGAAACAGTTGAACTATAAGTGTCTTATATATAGGACCTAAAACTAACTATTGTCATGAGAACAAGCTGGGAAGCAATGCACTATATATATATATAATCTCTAATAGTATGGCAGACGGCAATTTCACAAGCAGATCTCTCGACAGAGACGTCCACTAACACTCAAATAATGCTTGGCTACCAATGTATCATCATAACAAAGTCCCAGATACCATACCACATGAGATTTAAACATTTTATCAGCAGGATTCACAAACTCCCGGATTTGATTGCATCTTGACATTAATAGCTGGTTTTCAAGCTGCCGCTGGTTTTAATGTGTTTAATAGCACATTTTGACATTACCACAGAGAACTATTGGAAGAACTCATTGTATCAGGTGCAAGGCAGGAAACATTTTGGAATTATATATAGATTACTTAGTAGAAATTATTTTTGGACTTTGTCTAGGCAAGGTATTTTTTCGTTGGTTTTAAAGGGGGACTGTACCGGTGTACCCTAAATCTGGCAATTTATAGGATCAAAATGTGCTATTTTAACAGTTCACCTTTTCCTGTTTTCCTGCCAAGAGCGTAACGTGGTCAGGAGCGTACGCGTAGTGGGGATGGAGGGGCAGGCAAACATTTATGGAGGACACCATTACCTGGGCGGGGTAGATTGGTTGCAGGACTACCTTATTTTGACCCAAAGTCAATTCTACTCTCATTTCATTTATAGTTGTGGTTGCACAAAAACGGAAAAAATCATGCAAATTTCAAGTTCTTTTTATGACACAAGCTTTTAACATCTTTTTATTATTTCTAGGTAAACATGTAGTATAACATCTGTGAAACACAACCATGTATATTTTATAGTTCATTTGTCAAGTTATAGGAGAAATAAAAGCAGTTGATTTTTTGCAATTATAACAGGTCGGGAAGAAGTGAAAAGCAACTTAACACGTGCTTAATCCTCTTAATCGTATCATATCACCATTGAGGCTGGCAATCAACCACACACCCCGTCCTTGTACCCTGTGTATAATACATGTGAAGTGAAGTGCAAAATCCACTCATATGCTATATGAACGATGCAATTTATGACTCATTTTCATTATAATTACCATGTTGTTTGCATTGTTATTAGAGCACATGAGACATGAGTATATTTTGCGCTCATCCATGGCTCTAGTTTATTCATTTGTTGCATATATTATGTTGTGTATAAAAGGAGATGATCCTATAAATTGCCAGATTTAGGGTACACCGGTACAGTCCCCCTTTAAAACCAACGAAAAAATAGCTTGCCTAGACAAAGTCCAAAAATAATTTCTACTAAGTAATCTATATATAATTCCAAAATGTCTCCTGCCTTGCACCTGATACAATGAGTTCTTCCAATAGTTCTCTGTGGTAATGTCAAAATGTGCTATTTTCCATGACTGCTCATAGTACTGGTGTATAAAAGTTATGTTTCACATGATAAATATGAACACGTTGAAAGAGACTGCGTTATAAACATACTTAATATGTTGCTATAATTTCTACATACTAATGATCTAACTATAGATTTTTATATGAAAAATGTAAATATGTTGTAACTCGGTCTGGAGCCATGGATATATCCTTGAAAAATTAAACACAGAAACATATGAAAATAGGCTTACATTGTATATGGTGCTATAAGTTATTCAATTAAAAATACGGATGACCTTCGCGCTGGGTATTGTGTTTAAAAAGTCATATCCGTTAAAACCGCCATAAACAGAAAGAATATTAAAATACAAACATATTTTGTTCTTATACAAATCCAAAATATTGCATAGATAGCATATTATTGTCACGATCGTATGCCTTGTTAGTAAACAAAAGCCATATTATTATACAGTACAGTGCATAAAGAGTGTGCTATAAGCAAAACACTCAACAATGGGGAGACCCCACTATGAAATCTTTGGTTAAAATTGAAGCCAGATTATTTACAACATACCGATATAGATGAGTTCTAATTTCCAACATGTTATGTTTTAAAATAAGATCCAGAAACAGTCCGATATAATGAGTCTAAAAGAGGAATAAACTATGTTTTGCTAACAGTTCCTTCAACGTATTAAGTCCGAGAATTGTGTTCCTTTTTAGAATAATACATGTGTGTGACCTCGACTCACTATGTATAGTGTCGGAGTATAGTCCCCAAATTTCACAATCACAACACTTTTATGAGTACCATATTCACATATGTTTTTTGGGGTAGAGAAATCTCATGTAGTTACTGCATGCGGACATTGAGGAAGCCGCACGTGTATTTCCGTCCTGTTATCAAACAGTAACGTCCAGACGCACATAATGATACTGACACAACGAACGCACAGCGAAATACTGTTCCAGATAGATGTATAAGCATTTTAGATAAACATTCGTATTAGTTCTTGCTTCCAGTGGTCCAGTACAGCTTTTGCATTTATTAATATCCATATATATGTACATCCTTTGACATTCAGCGTTTATCGTCACATTTCATACAACCATGCACAGCTTATATTGGGTAATTTTTCTGTAAAATTCCCGATCACTTCCGAGTCATGCATGGGAGAGCGGTCACAACACGTTTGATTTTTGCACCATTCCGAAGTGTCCTGTCGATAGCTTTTGATATTCTTTCTTGTTCGATCGAACTTATATCTGGAAAAGAGATATACATAATTGTTAATAAAATTGAAATACTGTGTATATATATGCGCACATGCGTGTATCGATCCCGACGAAGAGTGATAAGGAATTACTGAACACACTCGTTATAGTGATTATGGACAAATAAAACGTGTATCCTCAAATAAAGTCATCGATGACCACATGTGTCTTACTTCATTACTTTCATAGCCGTACGGGCGTCCGAATTTTTAGGTAGATATTCGTGCCCGAATTTGTGTACATGATATATTCATCGTTGTAACGCAGCTTTTGTAGTATATACATCTTGTATATACATAGAAATATAACAAAATACATTCAAATTAATCTTAAATTTGAATAATTTGGGCATAAATGTGAAAAATATTGCCACGATTTCCCCCTGAAATATCATTAAATTTGCCAGAAAATTGTCCGAATTTTACAGAAAATATCTCCAATTTGCCCGAACATTGTCCGAATTTGTAGCTTTCAACACGCAGTCCCCACAGCCCATGGTCCGTACGGCTATGATTACTTTATTTATATAAAGTACATTGTATATCGGTACTCGGTTAGTTGAACGTATGCAGAGTGTCGCAATATTGTAAAATTATAAAATGTTGAAATTAAATTGATAACAACAGAACGTACCTCATATCCGTGTTTTGCATCTGTGGTATAGTTCTGTGGTAGTTCTTCATACTATAGACCTGTGCATTTGTTATGGCCTCCTGTGGCTATAAAACTCTGAATAAACCACATCTGGTAATCTGCTGCGAAAGGATTTGCGTGCCCGCCCGAAGGGCGGCACGAGGACGGTGTGGGCTCACCCGGAGGTCGCCCTTACGCCCTGGTCTGGTAATCATTTATAACCGATGGTTAGATGCCTGGACATATTACATAATGTATTCACCGCTGGTATCATTAGCAATATATGTCTATGGTCAAATTACACAAGGACTGACCGTGCCATTGAGATCAAATTCAATTGATGTATATATATAATATAACGTAAGCAGGGCTACTTGCTATATCTGAGTACATATGAGAACGTGTGATATGTTCTAACTGTCGAAGTGTTTGATATATTGTAGGTTTATGATACATATATAGACTAATCTCTCATCATTATCATTGATAATAACGCTAAATTATTATATTACTCGATCCACTTTCTCTGAGTAGACTTCCTGAAGTAATGGGAATTTCTTTGTGCTCTTTCAAACTTTCCACACAAACGCTCTTCATTTTACTATACATTTCGGGGAGAAATAACACTGAATGGTTTAAATTTTGCATACTGTAGAATGTCTGGAGCGTAGAAATTTTTTTTTTTAGGCTTGGGGTGTGTGTCGCTTTAATTAATGTATCATATACAATGTTCTAATTACCATAATTTATTGAAGCGCATCTACACAAAGCCATATATACCTATAGGTTACAACATGTTTTCATTCTTTTATCTCATTTTTTTATTATTATTATTATTTAGTATAATTTCGGATAAAGTTACTTAGGTATTGATCTACTCAGACATAGCCTACATGGTAATATACCCAGGTATTCAACGATATCTTCATTAATGCATGGGACGCGAACCTCTTTTTTTAAATCGCGCCGTAAACCGACGAAATCAAGTGGGTTATATTCTGAGTAATGAACACGATACAGGCGTTGTTGGAACTACAGCATCGCCTTTCCGTGATATAGCTTAAACGCCAATATGGCTATTTTAATGGGCATTGAATAAACGCCTCGTTTAGGTTTAGGTTCTGTAACAGGCCGAGATTTTCCATCACTGTGGAACATGATCAGATACGTCAGATAACTACATCCATTGATGCTAATTCCGCGTATATTTAACTCATTTGAAATATCAGATGTAACGCATGCACATATATTTTATGTAGATTAGTGAACTCTATACATGTAACAGGCAGACCTTAATACACATGCATGATGTACTGGATATATAAGGGGCACTAAGTTAGTATTATAATCCACCAGCAGGAGGGGGGGGGGAGCGATCCTAATCAGACATCATATCAAATATAAATTAATAGATTCGAGCAATCTTACCGATGAAGTCATAGCAATTGAGATTACCATTAAACACAGGAAAACAACCCTCATTTCCCTATATATCCCACCTGGCAAAACAGGTCCCCCGCAATTAAATACTTTTAAGCATTTTGTAGATAAATATAACAACTGCATCTTCATGGGTGACCTCAACGCTAAACATCTAGTCTATAAATGCAGCAAAAAAGATAAATATGGAGACGCGCTATTTAACATAGTAGAAGAAACGGAACTGGTTCTTCTAAACATGAACAAAGGCATAGCCACTCACCACGACGCAAAAACAAACACATGGGACATGCTAGATTATGCACTAGCCACCCCATCGATAGCGAAAACAATAAATAAATGCAAAATTGGCTTCGATGTAGGTAGTGACCATTACCCAATCGAACTCTACATTAATAATGCAAAACCACAAACAAATAAAAACATCATCAAACGCAACCTAAAAAATGCAGACTGGACTAAATTCATGGATTACATAAACGTACATTTGAATCAAAAGGATATAGAATCCCCTAAGGATATTGATATAGCAGCGAACGCAATTTCCGATACTTTAAAAAATGCCATCGACATTGCGTGCCCCAAAAAGCGCATAAAACAGAACACATGGAGAGTATAAAAACCAACACTGGAACTAATTCGCCTCAAACGCAAAACATGCAGATTAATGCAAAAGCATCCACTCGATAAGGATTACAAAACCATGTATATTATAACCTATATCTAGACAAGTTAAAAAATCAATAAAAACAGAAAATCATGAATCATGGGAACGCGTAACCACAGAGCTATAGGCGACAGAAACCTAGACAAACAATTTTGGAAAACATTTAAAATTCTAACAGGCCAAGCCAAATCAAACAAAAACGACAAACCGCTTAAAGACGCGAATGACGAATCCCTTACAAGTGAGCCTGACAAAGCCCGCATCTTCGCCACCTCACTACAAAAAATCCACCAAACCCACAAAGGTGACATATTTTGCGAAAAATTCAGAACCGAAGTAATTAACCACATTAAAGATAATAAGCATACATTTGTGCACTTAAATAAACCCATTACTGAACACGATGACGACCACGTACTCACAAAATAAATCTCTACCCAGGAGATACTAGACTGCCTCAAACGAGCTAAACCCAATAAAGCTCCAGGCGAGGATGAAATTACCTTCGGCATTATCAAACAGGGACCGGATGCCCTTTTCAATAGACTTAAAGTTATTTATAACAAATGTTTACAACACGGCTATTTCCCGAAAGGGTGGAAATCCGCGATAGGTGTCATGATCCCCAAACCAGGCAAAGACCACTCAATCGCGACCAACGTCAGGCCCATTAGTCTGCTCCAAACGATCGGCAAACTTTTTGAAAGTATAATCAGCACACGGCTTTCCGAATATCTTGAAAATCAAAACTTCTTCAATAAATTTCAAAGAGCCTACAGAAGGGGCCGCGAAGGGACCGAACACATTTACCGCTTAGTTGAAGACATGCGCACGGCACTAAACCGGGGATGGTATGGGGCTGCAACCTTCCTCGACGTCGAAAAAGCCTTTGACTCAGTATGGCATCATGGACTTCTCTATAAACTCAAGACCACTACTAGTATCCCAACAAAAAATGCTAAGACTACTCTCTTCATTTTTAATGAAAAGAACAATCAAAGTCAGAATAGGTGACGAAATATCGGACAGTGTAAATCTCAATGCAGGAACTCCCCAAGGATCAGTACTCAGCCCGCTACTATTTCTAATCTATATCAACGATATACCCAATAATCCGGTCTACAATGTACAAATATCGCAATTCGCGGACGACTTGGGCCTCTGGACCACGGGAGGCAACCCGAAGCAACTAGAAAAAAGGCTCCAAAAACAACTGAACGACCTCGAGAGCTGGTGCTCTTAATGGCGCATCAAATTAAACGCGAAAAAAAACGCAATTAATAATTTTTAAAAGAAAACGCGCGAATCCTAAATTCAAACTGTCTATTTTTAATGAACATTTTGAGCAATCCCAAGAAGCCACACTTTTGGGAATAACATTAGACCACCGACTAAATTTCAAAGCTCATATCGGCAATATCGCATAAAGGCCAATCAAAGAATAGGACTGCTCAGAATGCTCAGAGGCACCACATGGGGACTTAATCCCGAAACTTTAATTAAACTTTAATTAGACCAATTATGGAATACGGGGCAATAATAACGGCTAACCTACCCAAAGCAACGATAAATAAACTTCAAGTTATTCAAAACTCAGCGCTGAGAATGGCACTCCAAGAAAATTATCGTACCCCAATCAGGGCACTTCACGAATCCGCAGATATATATCCTCTGAGCGATAAATTTAACATTTTACCATCAAATAATCTCATTAGATTACAGGGGAGCATTTTAATAAAAGAATTGGAACTCCGCACACTACTATTAACAAAACGATAAATCTATGGAAACCATTCTACAAGTACAACACGCGATACGTTTGTGGTACCATGCAAACGTCTTTTCTCCAACTGGCACGTCTGCCCTCAAGCTCGGTAACCGTGGCGATGCATCGGTTTCTGAGAGTAGTCTTACCCTGCCGTTGGCTAGACCGTCAGTTGGGACTAGGTGCACTTTGTAAATTTATATCTATCAATAAAACAAATCGAATAGCGACAACAGCCTCCAGGCTCGGTAACCATGGTTATGCATCGGTATCAGAGAGTAGCCTTACCCAGCCGTTGGCCATATTGTCAGTTAGGGACAGGTGCACCGAGCAAATTAATGTTCTCAATAATATGTAAGACCAGAAAAATAAAATTACCCTTGACCTGTATTATTGAATTATATGAAAAAAACAGTTGTACCTATCTTAACATATGGATGTGAAGTTTGGGGTGTAGCCAACAATATAATGATTCAACGCACAGAACTCTGGTTTCTCAAATTTGTATTAAAATTAAAGAAGTCAACTCCAACGGCCATGATATATGGTGAATTAGGAATTTTACCTATAACTTCCAAAATTGAACATAGAATCCTGAATTATTGGGCACGAATGATAAGCGGAAACACAAATAAAGTCTCCTACATACTCTATGCCACAATGCATAACATGATGGGAAGGTGTAAAACTGGGCTAAACTGGCCCCGGTATGTTAAAAAATCCTTAAATAACCTCGGTATGTCTCACATATGGCTCTACCATAATATTAAAACTAAGTGCTGGTTTCGCGAAACAACGCGTTTAAAAATCAAGGATTCATATATTCAAACTTGGCGGACCGCTATAAACTCGTCGACAAAATACCAATTTTATCGGCTAATTAAAACAGAATTTGAACCCGAAAAATACATTGAGAAATTGACAACAAACGAGGCATTAACTCTTATTAAATTTCGTACCCGAAATCATCGACTTGCGATAGAAACTTCTTCATGGAGAAATTTCCCAACAGATACAAAGTGCACATTATGTGGAAAATTTACCGGAAATGAATACCATACTTTGTTAGTGTGCGAAAGTATAAATAATGCCCGATCTAAATTTGTTGCGAAATTTTATTATACTCATCCAGATGAACGAAAACTTGCACTTCTCATGCAAAATAATAACAAAAAGCTCATGCACAATGTCTATCGTCTCGTAAAAGAGATAAATAACCTTACCGAAAAGCTAAACTGAATTGAACGATTGTAACTCACTACCCCCCCCCCCCCCCGTCACACCCCATGTATGGGGAAACCTGTTGTACTGCAGGCAATGGCAAGCCTGTGGAGATGAAAACCGACCGCAAAGCGGTTGCTTTTATATACCCCCCATAATATCCTGTATTATGTGTTGAAAGTATAAGCCAGGAATATCGAGTCCACCCACCCGGTATTAGTTGTGGAGTCGTCCCCCCCCCCCAATCCACCCGTGACAAACACCTGATATGGGTCGATGCATGCACTATGTATCTGTATACATAAATATAAAATATAATACGTGTCTATGCCATGTATGTCCGTATATATACTCAGAGTTTACACTTAATTTTTTTATTCTCGATGATTATCGATACATTATTTTAACCGAAATACAAAGCCACATACATGGCTGAAGAAAAGAATCATACCCATAGCACTATCCTTTCTACATCATACATGGTTGTAAAACGCAAATCCTAATTCTCAAATATATAATAATCGTATATAAAGCTCACCTATATACATGTAATAATCCGAGTAATTTATCCAGAATGCAAAATCAACGGAAATCAACAGAACAAACTTGCATCGCACTCATCCATTCCGCATCGACGATTGACCCATATTTAGCGCACGGGTGAATTTAATATCAGGTGACAAATCATAACGGGATCGCTATAACCTGTACGACGTCCTGGCGTATGCACGCACACCACATTTACGTGATCGCAGAAAGCATGCGAGAAACACCTCTCTGAGGATATACAGGCATTGTTTGATACTTTTTTCGCCAACATACGGTGCGACGGAACCAGTCCGCCTTTAAATGTATACGAACAGTATTTAACTGAACCAATTACATTTCTTTACTATTACTATATATAAATTGTGCATGCGGTCTTGGACTATATACGAAAATCATTATGTGAATCAACGATCGACCCCTTACGAATTGCATATCGCACATGAACACTCTATACTAACCGATAAGTATATACATATATCAAATCATATTTATAGCCAGAGAGTTTTAATGGCATATCATTATTAGAAATATATATATTGCTCTCACTTCCAAGAACTGGGACAGAAATTCTACTACATTGTATTTCTAGAACACTACGAATACTGATTGAAGACAGGTCTGTTGAACTAAATATTTGTTCCACATGACTATATTTTAGGGATTATCTGACTTAGCCATTTTCTAAGAAGGGCCTATTAAACCGACTCCGTCGCATCGTATAGAGCGAATACATGATAATAAATGCCGATGTTAATGGCGAGAATTGGTTGTGTTTCTTGTATATATGTAATGTGCTTGATCACTTGTAAATATTAATTTCACATGTAAACTTATTCATATATTTTATCT
Source organism: Siphonodentalium dalli (assembly GCA_032622095.1). Lineage (NCBI taxonomy): Eukaryota > Metazoa > Mollusca > Scaphopoda > Gadilida > Siphonodentaliidae > Siphonodentalium > Siphonodentalium dalli. Next base: position 163,579,207 of record CP136061.1, on the reverse strand, counting down.
CAAATACTGTATTCATATGTACGGTTTTTATTGAGATTAAACAAATTCAATTTTTTTTTTTATATATTTAATCATATTTAACAATACGACAAATCAAATTACGGCAAAACAGCCTCCAGGCTAGGTAATCATGGCTCTGCATCAGTATCAGATAGTAGCTATCGGCATATAATGACATTTAGACCTAGGTGAATTAGGTGCCAATAAACAAGTAAATCCCGCAACTATGTACTGAATTAACTACGAGTATCCCCTCTCTACCATTTCAGGCACCACAACACCAAGATGCATCCGCCTCTTCAACCTTCCACCTCATCCTCTCAGAGACGCCAAGTACACCTCCTGGAAACAGCAGAGACGTCCAGGTAGCTCATCCCGGCTACACACAGCACTGACTCCTCCCATTGACAACAACAAGACACAAGACACAAGACAAAGAACAAAAAACAAACCACCTACCACCAACAGCGTCCTGCTTCCTGCTTCGGGGACATGATAACCAACAACGCTCTTCAGCGACAAACCAGAATCCAACAAGAAGGTTGTAGGGAAGGGCATACTGCCCTACCAAATTTTCCTGGGAATCATCCCAAACTCCAAACTCTGTTTCTCCTCTGTTGTTAGCGTACGCGTTAAGAGGTATGGCCGATCACAGGACTTATATATCTTTATTCCTTCCAGTATAGAAGATAACAGGATTATATACATTAAATCGGAACATGGAACATATATACATACTGGTAAAAATAAATAAATAAAATAGATTAAACAAACACCCTAATCAATCCATAAGACAATGACACAGAAGAATGTGAATGTCTAGTATTTCTGATTAGCATGGTGAATTACTATATCGTGAGCAGTAGTATACTCTGCATCTAGTTTTCACATCGCATCCGAATGGTCTCACATACAAATGGACTAGGCTCAAGGAGGACCATATAAAATAATTTACTTTAAATGACTATATCATAATCATTTATGACACTGTATTTGTTTACTCGATCTCCCATCCGGCTGAGCTCGCATAAATAAATGCACACATTTATTTTTTATAATCATAACATGCAATATGTCTATTTCGTTATAAGTTTCAAATTAATTTTGAAATATATAACACTTACGACATATTGCATGTTATTCCAAAAACTCTGTCAACAATCATAAGTGTACATATATACATCAAATTACTTTTATTATAGGGCCCAAATATATAATGTTCCAAAATTCCGTTAATCCTCATGCATGTACATAAGACCGGCTCATGTATATAAACCTTCAAGTTTTAGGATGATGTTTTTTTAAAAACATTCATTAATGTTGAAAGAAAAACTATTATTAATTCATATGCTAAATTTAAAATTGGGTTTATATTTTGTTCCGATATCACCGAGGGACTCAATATAGTACAACTTCGTGAAATTGCCCACATATATATGTCTTTAACGAGTATGTGTAACTTTTGTATTTTATAGTATTTTATGATTATTGATGTATTATTATGATGTATTTTACGTATTTATTTATTGATATATATCATTTCATTCAATTTTGAAAAGCCCGCCCAATAAAATCCAAAAAGCCCACATAAAGTAATACAAAGTTGGCAAATTGGTCTCCTAGGTGGGTGACTAGTTGAAAAGTTCCGAAATATCTGGAATATCCTGTTGGAAAATTTATCCCAATGATGGGTTGTGCAAATGGAACTACAGAATTTCCAAAAATTGGAAATATTTTAGAATAGTAGATGTAGATTTGGAAAATTTGGACCCCAACGGGGAGGGGGTGCATATGGAATTTCCGAAATTTGGAATTTTTAGGGCAGTTGATTTGGAAAATTTGGATCCAAGGGGGGGGGGGGGTGCACCAAACTTTAAATTGATCTCAGTCTTTGATAATGAGAAGGTAGTTTTTCTCCTTGAAAAAGGCGACAGATTATATATGAAGTCGATACAGGTACGTGTCATAACTCGCAAGCCAGCATGTCGACCCAATGGACTGTCTTCTGTCTTCACATTGAACATGCACGTATAACAAAACTCCCTCCATATCAGTCAATAACTGTATATTGTATGCCACAGTCGTCACAATAGTTGTGTCCACTGAGCTCATCTGCTTCCACGTTCTCCTCTCTATGTATCACACACTCCAAACTCCATACAGCGCCCTCTACGCTATCGCTGCGATATGATATCCAGCGTAGCTATGGGAGATAACTCTGCCTGGAGTTTGTCACACACTATGATGCTGCCGCATAATCGATGGAATTGTGCATTAGTGGTGGAACGTGGTCATTGTTGATAGACCAAGTGTGGTAACTCTACTGTTATAATGACACCAATCGCAAATCATTTGGTCCAAGAGCATGCAAGATTGATAACTCTAAAGTTGTTGAACCACGAATACATGAATTATGTGTCTACGCATTGCTAAATGGTACAATCAGCGGATGTGCACTGCATTATAATCGGCAATGATTGTCTACATAGTGTGATGCTATTTATTAATTTAGAAACATGTTTCAATTAAGTACGGTACGATAGTGTTAATATTTAGAAAATGATGAGGTATTTTGTCATAAATATATATAATTCACTAGTATACTCGTCACGTGTGTATAAAACTGGCTGCAAAATAACATGCATGCACTATGTAGATAATTTGCAAAATAAAATGTCTAATGCAGTACACATCGCTGGATAGCACCATTTAGCGAAGCGTAGAAAAACAAGTGCAGGCCGCACTCCCGATTAATTTACATTATAATTATATCTCAGATGGATACATGCATATAATATGCATGCATAGTTGCATACACACGAGTATTGCAGAAATCACGCAGGCCTATCACAATTGCACATGACTGCAGCCGTTGGAATTTCTGACAAGATTGTTTCTAAAAAAATATAACACAACAAAAAATAAATTTTTATTTGTTTTGTGCGATATTTTTTTTAGAAATGATCTTTTCAGAAATGCCTGTGATAAAATATAGCTGAGCGCGTTATGACAAGCTCCTGTGCATGATTCAAGCCATACAAATTATATATATGTCTCTAATGAAAATTTCAAAGTAGTGTTATTAACATAATGTAAAGTGTACGTATATACACATACATACAACAAATCAGATTTCTATTAACTTAAATATGCATAATTCGGTCATAAATGGGAAAACCACTTATATAAATTGCCTAAATTTTGGCAACAAATACAATCCAATTTCAGGAAGAAAAACAAAACCGAAATGCCCAAATTTAAGGAAACTATATCGAATGTGATCAATCAACTGTGGAGGAAGCAAAATATTTAAAGTTTCTCCGCTATATATAAATTAAATCATATTAAGTGCAATGTGTTGTTGGTATTGATTTGTTATGTATATTCCATGTATTTATTATATTATTTATTATATAGTCTTGAAAAGCAATATATATTGTATTATATGTGAAATTGTTTTTGTTACATTATAAAGCCAGCTGCATGGTATTTAATATATTTAACCTATCGAAAGTTAATTAATCTGTGTTCTGCATCACTCGACACCTTCAGACACATGTGCGATTTTGTCTAACGTAGAACTAAGGTAGAAATTTTCTAACATAAAGCATACGTGAAATTTTATAGTTCTTTTAATGGGGATTTTCTAAGGTAGAACTACTGTGCAGTCTTCTAAGCTGAGCACACGTGAAATATGTTAGTTTTATAGCTCCGCCCATCTCACTTTTGACAGTTAAATTTCGACGTTAGATCGTCGGTGACCGTCTTATAAGAATTTCAGATTAGATCTAACTTAGTTTTATGTTAGCCGTTTTTGGTGAGGGAGAGATCAAGCGACCAGTAAGATGTATGCTATCCACCAGTTCAACGACCAATGAGATAATCAAATACCATCGTTATTATTGTTTCGTATTATATCATTATTATATTTGTTAATTCCGTTACATAAATAAAATTTGATTTTAAACTAATAATAATATACCGTACTTATAATTTCTTATATATAACTGAAGAAATCAATTACTCAAGGTCCCAATCATCCTGACTCAAGGTCCCAATCGTCCGAGGTCCCAATCGTCCAAGGTGAAGGTCCCAATCGTCCGAGGTCTCAATCGTCCAAGCCTGAACAAGGTCCCAATCGTCTGACAATCGACCCACACACCCCTGCGACCACGTCTCTGAGTCTGATTAAATGATGACTCATGTTCAAATTTGAAGATTGAAAGTTGAACACAGTTGTTGAAATTGATAGGCCGCTATTATTAATAGTCTGATAGTACCGATACCTACAAGTTAACTTCATTGATTGATCATTTGATCAATGATTAGTTGATTATTTTTTTTTGCTCAATTTTTTCCAAACATCCAAAACAATTGTTTTTACTTTTGTCCAAAATTTGTTGTTGTTGTATTCATTAATCACTTAATTGAAGGTCCCTGGTGTTGTAATAATGTGCTTGGCCATTGGTACGTTAAACACTTACTGGAATGTTAAAACAAATCTCCATTCACATTGGACCGGTGTTCGATCGGCTTGGACACGGAAGCGAAACCGAAACCGCTTGCACATCCATGAAAGACAACTCTACTATAAGTATATTATCGGGTAAATGGAACACACCCCACATTATATGTGAGGAGAGCGACAATATATGTGAGATCTCTGCGCTCGAGACAAACCCACCTCGAATGGTTACATGTCTCGTCCTCATTGATGGCACAAGTGTTGCACCATGTAAAAACCATTTTCTTGTTACAATGAATCGGTAGAACTGGAATATACAATTTCGATGGTGGTAAAATTGTACATTTAACAAGTCCCGCATAGTCTCTAATGTGTTCTTGATCGATCTGCTCTTGGCTCAAAATTTCTGGATGTCCAACAGGGTAGAATTTATATTTGTTGCAATATGGATACAACGAACAGACAACGATGAACTTGATTTCTTTTGTGGAATCTTGATCAATTTCCTCGTACAATTTGATGGCATTTGTACGTCCACCAAACAATGCTTCTCTTGGCAAAATGGGGTCTCGATTTTTGTAGAAAGATTCCATTTGTTGTTTGAATTTCACATCCGATTTCATTCTTTCGTCGATCTGATGCACCCAAATTGATTCAACTCTGTAACCAAGACTTTCCAGTTCATCTTTCTTCTGTTGAGTTCTTGTATATAATTCTTCCATGGTGAGCATCGTATAGGGATTCTTGTATTGTCTGTTGTTGTAACATTTTGGACATCCATGAAACAGACATCCATTCATCTCAAAAACTGTTCTTGTGGCTTCCTCATATCCATCGACGTAGTGTCCACCAATCTTGATTTCTCCTCCATTCAAAGCATGCTTAATTGTTATCATACGTGACAATGATAGATGTTGAAGCCAACGTATCGCTTTCATGGAATAGTTTTTAGCACATGGGTATCCACCATCTGGAATGATTCCAATTGTTTTCTCTGGCATTGAATTCTTCCTCCATGCCAAATTGCAAACTTGCGCCAATGTTATTGACTCAATGAACGGGTCAATCTGTTCTGTTTCCAATATGTATTTCTTGAAATTTCCACATCCACGGCGAAGAATATCCACGTCTGATTTGCAGTACTTCTCCATCTCTTCTTGGAAGTTGAATATCACGTAATTTTCTATTTTCTCATTGTACCATTCAAAGAATTTCTCTCGATTTTCCACGCTCATCATGTCTGGTTTGTAGTAATCAGAAGCCAAGTAAGGTCCAATGTAATTTTGAAACTTTGGTGAATTCGCCCAATGTGGAAAGTGTCCTTTCGCCATCTCATTCAGCTGAAAAGTTTGTGGAAACTTTGAAAGCGGCATCATCAGAAAACTCAGAGAATCAATAACTTTCACGCTGTTGCATTTTAAACTGAGAATTTTGTTTCCATTCATGATCAGTTCTGGTTTATGAATTCCACTTTGTATGAGTGCTTGAAGTAGAAACTGCGCATCGTATCCCTGAGCATTATGTGCTATTGCAACACATCCTTTGTGATCTTGGTGGAATAACCAGTTTGTGAAGTCTGTTAAAACGTTGTCACCCTTGAATACAAATTCTCTGGAATCCGGTCCGCATGTTTCACATTTTTCTTCGATTGGTTTGCACATGCAATCTCCACAAGCGGTATGTGCAACACACAAGTTTGGAATATGAACACCTGTGTCTTGTCTGCATTCAAAGTCAAAGAATACATATGGAATCTTTGCAGGTTTCTTTTCCGGTGATTCATATTTTGGAATGTAGCACCTGTGATCTGCTTCAACGATTTCTTTGCAATGTTTGCATTTCTTCAACCCCGCACATATATGTCTGCTTGATTTATTGGTGAGAATTTCTTCATCACAATTGTTGCATAGTTGAACCAAATCACATATTTTTCTTTTCTGTTTTCCTTCCGTCTTCAAATGGTTGTCGAAACAAGATTTACTTCTGAATGATCGTCGACAGGTTCTACACTTCACCCAATTTGTGAAATTACACTGTGTCAATGACCAGCATGCACAAACAAATCTGCATCGATGATCGCCACGACTTTTGAATCCAATGTCACAGAATTCGCAGTAGTAGTTGGTGCCTAGAAATTCTTTGATTGATGTTATGGTGTCGAAGTGATTGTTGTTGTAGTAGATGTGTACACATTTGCTCTCCGAACACATTTCTGCAGGTTCAAATAGAAATCCAGCGCCAGCAAATTCATTGTGAATTTTCACAACATATTCTGGATACAATATTTCTTGAATCTTGTGGAACTCATTGATACTGCAAACTGTATCGTGTGGAATGCCAGCACGGTTGAGTAGATTTTTTGCTGCATCTGTTTGTGCTGTGTATATTAATTGTCTTATTCTTTTCCATTTCTTTGACCAGCACACAGATCCATCACTATCTGCCTTACACATTCCGACGACAATAGATCTTGCCATACACATAACATCATCAGCATTTTCAATCCGGACAACACTTCTTTTTACTTTTGTCAGCTTGTTCTTGTCTGCAAATGGTCCATAATGTAGTGAGTGTCGTGTACCACCTTCCGGAATATCTGTAACGAAGATTTCGAAATTGAGTGCACCGTCATGAATTGTAAAGTCTGCATTTGATTGAACCACATTTTGAATATTATCCATGAGTGTCCCACCATTCAATTCACTGGCTTTTGTGAATGGAATGAAAATGCTCATATCAAGTCCTGGATGATTTATCGTAACTCTGATTCTTGTCTTCTCATTTGCTGAACATTTCTGTTTCAATTCTTCTGTCAACTTCTCAAATATCTCTGGAATGTTCTCGATTGGATCTGTAAATTTCTCGAATTTCACACCAAATTGTCGTGCTGCTGATTTAAATTTTCTGGAAAATTTCTCCGAGTTCAGCTCCAATTTGAAATATCTCTAGCCAGACTTCTCTTTCTCTTCCCACCAATTTCTCTATTCTGTCTTCGACCACGTCCAATCTGCCCATCACTAGAACTTTCTTCACTTTCTGCCCCATCAGTTTCCATATCGCTCTCTTCAATAACTGCAGGCCTTGGTCTTTTTCTAACAATATCTTCTTCGCTGGTGGCGTCGTCTGAAACAGGTCTTTTAATTCTCTTAAACATTTTTGTCTTGAGTTTTGTCAGCAAAAAATATTGCGACTGGCTTCTTCGGAGTTGAAGTGTAAAGTGTAGAATTACACCTGCTTTTATAGCATTTTCATCGCGAATGCTATAAAAGCAGGTGTAATTCTACACTTTACACTTCAACTCCGAAGAAGCCAGTCGCAAGACCATTCTACATTCCAAAAACAGATAAACGAATCGACACAAACAATTGAAAATTATGTTGTGTGAATAAATTATGAATTGAACAATCGTGTTTTGTTTTTTTCAGCTATGAAAGAGTAACCTTTTGGGGAATGTGTGTGGCCCTGAAAAGGGCCGTTTTCTCTTTTCCAGGATTCATAAGAATTCTGACAAATCAGGATATATCCCGTTGGGATTAATTGTCACAGACCAAATAGGATTTGATCTGTGCGCTGCACCAGCCTGAGCAAAGCTGTCAATCACTGCATTGCACAGATCTTTCTTCTTGATCTGTGACAAGATCTCCACGAGATCAAGATTGCTTGATTCTTGAACATCACATACTTTAGGCAATGGTCGTCGGCGAGCCAAAAAATCTCTTATCATCTGCTTCTGAACCCTACTTTGTTTAGGAGAATCCTGCCATTTCTTATACCTTCTTATTTCCGTCTCCTCTGACGAATCTCTCTTCCTCCACAACTTCTTGAAAAATTTCTTTAAAGACGGCATAATGAATGAAGTTCACTGAAAAAGTGAAAATATTTGTATACATTTGACACGGGCGACAATGAAATCACATGTCGCGTTGGCGTTAAAATTGACAAATATTTCCTGACGTTGTGTTTTTTCAGAGACGGATCAACATGCATATTTTTCTTGATCATTATTGCATAGCGATCAAACAAATGTTTTTAATTTCGTTAGATCATTATCTATTATTTGGTACACATAATTTGATATATTTGTTACCTCGTTAGGAAAATATGGAATGTTTTTCTAGTTTTTGTTTTGGAATTGTACATATTTTATACATAACAAACTGAACACAAGAAACATACTGAACATTTTTCTTGATCATTGCATTTGATAACTTTACTTGGTCATCGTTTATGAACGAAGATGAATTCATATGTTAAAACATCTTAATTATTTGCATATACTATCATGAATTTAATCTATAACATATCGAAATGGTGAAACTAACAGATAATGCACTGAAAAGAAACACGTCAGGAAACATTTGTCATTTTTAACGTCAAAGCATTATGTGCATTCTCTACCGCCCGCGCAATCGTGATACAAGTTCAAGACGGATCTTCAGACTTATTCTGCATTCAAAGATGACTGCAATCCTCGAACCCTTGATGGCGATACTGAGAGGAACTATGGGGATGACACCGCAGATAATGTGGGGCAGGTACGCAAGAGAAGTGACCGCCCGTTCAAAGCTGATCATGCAAAAAAGAACAGCAACCATACCAGCCGAGCCTAGCTGTCCTATTTTATCTGAGGCGGGACAACAAAAGCAAAATTCTCACTCTGAGAAAATTGGGGCGTGAATTTGATGTCGTACAAAACGGCCCTTTTCAGGGCCAAAACAAAAACGGTCCTTTTCAGGACCAACCAATTTTTTCAAAAAGAAAAACTTTTAGCATTGCTTAAGAACTAATAATGTTCCTTGTACCCTATGTTTCGTTTTGAAAAAATCACGCCACGAATAATTTAAAAACAAAATATACTTGCAAATATTTGTTGTTGAATAAATTATGAATTGAACAATCGTGTTTTGTTTTTTTTCAACTATGAAAGAGTAACCTTTTGGGAAATGTGTGTGGCCCTGAAAACGGCCGTTTTAAATTTATCATCTGACTTTAACACCGTTTTGTGTTTTTCTTATATCTTGACATATCTTTCCCATGAGAACCGAGAGCTTTTGCGAATTCATCACATTTCTCTGTATCTCTAGATTCTTTACAAGGAAGATGAAATCTGACTTTTGTCTCAGTAGAAGCCTTCATGATACTCTTAGGTTGTTTTTCTTTCGTCGCCGATGATTTTCTTTTTTGATCTGTTTCTGCTCTTTCGATCTCTGAACATCATGAACCCTGATTGGGATATCTATCTGTTCTGCAACGAAACGAAGACTCACTTTCACTTCATGATGCGTTACTTGCGTTTTCACGTCAATATCCCTGTGAAGACATCTCAGTTCATCTAAAATCGCTTTTAAAATGAGTGTATCACCACCTATAGTCATTGTCGTATTAGCTTGGACTGTTGACTGTGGCGCAGCATATGTATTCTGTGCAACAGGATCACTGTATATCTCACTCTGAAGAAATTCTGTTAACGGATCCATCTCTTGATAGCAATGCAATGTAAGGTTGATCAAATTCGAAAATATTTGTATACATTTGACACGGGCGACAATGAAATCACATGTCGCGTTGGCGTTAAAATTGACAAATATTTCCTGACGTTGTGTTTTTTCAGAGACGGATCAACATGCATATTTTTCTTGATCATTATTGCATAGCGATCAAACAAATGTTTTTAATTTCGTTAGATCATTATCTATTATTTGGTACACATGATTGATATATTTATTCCCCCGTTAGGAAAATATGGAATGTTTTTCTAGTTTTTGTTTTGGAATTGTACATATTTTATACATAAAACTGAACACAAGATTGTTACACGGGCGTCAATGAAAACACAACGCATTGGCGTTAAAATTGACAAATATTTCCTGACGTTGTGTTTTTTCAGAGACGGATCAACATGCATATTTTTCTTGATCATTATTGCATAGCGATCAAACTAATGTTTTTAATTTCGTTAGATCATTATCAATTATTTGTACACATAATTTGATATATTTGTTACCTCGTTAGGAAAATATGGAATGTTTTTCTAGTTTTTGTTTTGGAATTGTACATATTTTATACATAACAAACTGAACACAAGAAACATACTGAACATTTTTCTTGATCATTGCATTTGATAACTTTACTTGGTCATCGTTTATGAACGAAGATGAATTCATATGTTAAAACATCTTAATTAATTGCATATACTATCATGAATTTAATCTATAACATATCGAAATGGTGAAACTAACAGATAATGCACTGAAAAGAAACACAACGTCAGGAAACATTTGTCATTTTTAACGTCAAAGCATTATGTGCTTTCTTTACCGCCCGCGCAATCATGATATATGTTCAAGCACGGCAGCGAACAATTTATTCTGCATTCAAAGATGACTGCTGTAAACATAACCGATCTTGACGAGATGATGGTCCGTGGGGTATACTGTAAAGCAGTGTACGGCGAAGAAATATCTCTATTTTGGAGGGCACTCAGCATTGGGGTTTACGGGACGACCGATGGATGGATGGTTCTGAGAGATGCGGTAGTTGACCTGTACTACACAGAGAGGGACGAACTTGGTGCGTCGGCACAAGACTTACGGCACTCACCACTTTTGGCCGAATCAAGATTGATGGTTGAATTAGCGGCGACTGTTATACAGCGACCTATCGTCATGTTTGATGCTACCAAAGGCGGCTACAAATCAACACCAAGATTCAAGTCATCAATACCTCTAGTGTGGATCCCCCACGCTTGCCACGAGCATTATTGTGAATGCGAAATATGGATGAGGAGAGGAGACAAATCAATTGAAGTTTTGTCGAACAAAGAAGTTCAATGTGGCGGATTCTAAACTATAACAAAAATAAAACGGCCCTTTTCAGGACCACCAACTGATCGAAAAGAAACTCTTGGTAGCTAATTGATATTTTCCAAAGTGAGATTTTCCTTTTGAAAAAATAATTCTAAGTCCATTTTCATTTTTTCGATCAGAAATGTCACATCAATGACAGGAACATCTATCCTCAGGGGGCAACTATGGCCCAGTACCCCCCAGACATGGCCACTATGGCCCAGTACCCCCCCCCAGACATGGCCACTATGGCCCAGTACCCCCAGACATGGCCACTATGGCCCAGTACCCCCCCCAGACATGGCCAGTATGGCCCAGTACCCCCCAGACATGGCCACTATGGCCCAGTATCCCCCCAGACATGGCCACTATGGCCCAGTGGGCCATAGTGGCCATGTCTTTGGGGTACTGGGCCATAGTGGCCATGTCTGGGGGGTACTGGGCCATAGTGGCCATGTCTGGGGGTACTGGGCCATAGTGGCCATGTCTGGGGGGTACTGGGCCATAGTGGCCATGTCTGGGGGGTACTGGGCCATAGTGACCCCCATTACTACTTGCGCCCCTGACGAGACCCGGTCAATAAATAATAGGTCGAAACAATGAATGGAGCCGCCGAATAAAGTGTGTGATATACCACTTGTGCGGTTAAATGATGAACATCTATGATCATGTAATAGCGATATAGTTAGCCATTCATTGTCGGGCGCCGACCAGAGGTGATTCAGCCTGCTGTGTCAGACTTTTAGGTAGAAAATGATTTCATTTACATACACAAAACTGGAGTTATCCAGAAACCTCAAATTTGGAAAATCCTTACTCTACAATGGGCCAGAACTCAGTAAAACTTATTCGAAACAAACCCTTATTATAGACCTGTATTTTGCACTAAACAGCTAACATACACATTTCCTTCAGACCAAACAGCCCAATTTAAATTTATCGAGAAACCTCATATTTGAAAAATTCTAAGTAAAAAGGGTCATAACTTAGTAAAAAATGATTCGGGCCGAACCCATTTTCGAACTTGAATTGTATTTACTCACTGAACATATTTATAAGATATTTAAAACATGCGCAGAAAATTAATACAATTTTAATGTTACTAAAGTTATCGTTCGCAAACCAAAATGCGCATGCACGGACGAAATGACGCACACTCGGACAGACGCTGTTGGTTTCCGTAGTTTTCCTGGGACAAATATAACTTTGACATAATGCTTATGTTGAGCCATATCCAAATTAAATCGGTCAATGGTTCACCACACAGTTCGGATGGAAGTGCAACGTATACTGTTTATTTCCCATTTTATCTCTGGTGCCGTATCAGGATTAGTGAACATTCATCATTATCGGTGTCCTGTCTACGTCATAATTCAGAAACCCCTCATGTGCCACAAAGTAGTCTAGTCATGTCATGAGATAGAAGCTATCCAGTTGTACGTTTAAAGGTACGGCAGGCCTTGGCGGTGGGTATCCTGTCAAAATGTTTCCACCCGTCAAAAACCGCCACAAACAGAAAGAACATCAAAATGTAGACATATGTTTGACCATTGTTATGTAAAAAAAAAAGAGGATAAACAGTTACTTTTCTGGTGTTTGTCTATATTATTATGGTAAACATAAAGAGCGTTCTTTGTTTGTGAATTCCTGACATGGAACTAATAAAGAGCGTTTATACCATTTGTGTGTGATTAGCCAGCAGCATTGTGCTGTCTTCTGTAACACAATCAGGCTCTTGTTCAGATAACATATAGTAGATCTTTATGATAACATACTGTTGTTTACGCGATTGTCATGGTATATATATGAACTGAACTCTACGCGTGTTAATGTTTTTTCTGTTTACGGTGTTTGGAACAGATATGAATATTTTCGACAATTAAGGCCCCCCGTGCCTTTAAGTTATTTGATTACATGTTATGTAAGTCGTCATCATTGTTTTTTTTTTATAAAATCGTCATCATTGTTATATTTTCATTTTGTTCTGATGATAATCCATGTTCAATAAACATCTGAATTTGAATTGATGTCCTGATATCTTGTCATGGTACTCCGACAAAACACCATCAGGAAGAAAACAAACAGTATATATAGGACAAACCTTTTGGGACCAAACGACATTATTACAAAACGCCCTCGGTTGATATAAGTTATCTGGTTGAGGGAGCAAACAAATAACTTGCATTTGGCGTCGTCCGGCAAAACATGTTCTCTGGTGCATATCTTGGTCGGATTTTGTCGTTAAATAATTTAGCACGGGATACAATCCATACAATTGGGACATTGGTCATGGCATGGTACATGCAAGTTGACATCAGCATGTTTATAGGGACAAGCACATTTGGTATAATTCGGCCAAAATAAATCATTAACCAAATGATGCAATACCGGTAAATGCTCTCGTGCAGAATAGACATGTATGTATATATATATATACAGGTGTTCCAATCTCTGTAGCTCGAGTGAAAATAGCATTGTTAACCTACGGCCGGTTCTGCAAAGTGCGCAACATAAACATGACACGGACCGCACCTTCCCAAGCTGCCTTCACAAGGACAATATAATATCATGCAGCCAATCAATCGTCACCCTCGTCGAATCGGCTTACCTATTTCAGAGGAATCGACGGAAAGTACCGAGGATTCCGATTGGCAGCCAATTGCCCTGTGTGCATTTGTTGGCAATCGTGCAAGTTGTTAGCTAAAGCGGAAATGAATATATTAACCAGTGCACATGGGCTTGCAACGCGCTCCGCTCCCATTCCCTGCATCCAAACGACCTCTATGCGCTGTCCCTATATACATGTACTCGGATAGAGGCAGTTTGGATGCATGTTTTACGTTAATAGTACGGTAGTATTATTAAAGTCAAGAGGAACGATACAATTCCCCCGTTTACCATCACTAGAAAATCTGGCAAATTTAGCCCAGTTATCCAACAATGGCATCTATATCGCCATGGGTGGGTCGGCGATTGATTCTTTCATTTTAAACCATAACATGTACAAACGCTCATCAATTTCATTTCTATATGCAAGCATTTAGTATTTTCTTCTGAATATTGTCTCCCAACAGCGTCAAAAAGCAAGGTATGGGTGGCGCAAACGATGTGGCCCGGCACGCATCCAGCTTATTACAAGAAACCCATAGTCAGAAATGGTAACGCCACCAAGATTATGGTATTACATATAAATAGAAATTATAAAAAATACAATTTCGGCATCTACGTGATTCTATCGGTACGATTAAGTAATGTACAAACAATCTCCAAGAATACATTCGCCCTGTCCACCACGCAATATCAAAATCTCAGAAGCTAGAAACACCACAGGTGGCGTAATAATTATGTGTGAAAATCAAAACAAAATAAATTCCATGATGGGATCCAATATGGACTGCCTAATTCTGCTCCAAAACATGTATATTCAATATATGGATGTTTATTGGGGGAAACCGATTATTTCAATGATATTTTCATTAACTGTGATCCAAAACCCGACTTACGGGAGCGTGCGACTGTATCTTAAGCATATGTGCCTATTTAATGAGCCAACAATTGGAATCCCAACAGAGACGATTGGCGTGGGTCCGTTGCGCGATCTGTCCATCGAAAACTATTTAGACATCTCAAGACACGTAAGACCCAATAAGTTAATATACAGGATAGATACATCTATTGCCTGAGTGACTAATATTTATATTTGTTACAATGAGGTCAAATAGTTGCGAAGCCAGCACCACAATTCTTTCCCTCCATAGTAAATCTTAAAACAACTTCTAAAGAATTAATAATTCACATTATATTTGGTATGAAGCGTCCTTGGTTAACTGGAGTTCATATTTGTTAACATCACGTCACCAAGGTAATTACTTGCGAAGCCACAGCCACAACTATTTCCCTCCATAGTAATTATCAAAACAACTTCTTAAAGGGGTACTGTACGCCAAATATTGTTGTTGGTTTCTATAGTCTCCGAGTCGGAGAATAAGGTAACAATTTTTCCATTATTTGAAAGTCTGTTTGAGTACGAAGTCATGTTACGGATGACAAATTTACCGGAATGCAAAAATACATATTGTCGTTGTCGAGTAATTTTTGTAAAGTTTTCAACCAAATGAATCAAATAAAAGTTATATTGTAGGCATACTAGTCCCATATAATCATTTAAGTTATTGTATCGTCGCTAGTCAGTGAGTGGCTTGAGTGTTCTCCCCGTATCATCATAATATTTTAAGCGATCGTGTGTGCGATCGGTTTAACAATCCAGTATCCCTCAATTACTTTTTTTGATTACGGTAATTTGTAATTTAATTGACGCCATTTTATGGCTCCAGTCATAAATTCAATTTATATCAAATTATTAACTTTTAAATTAAAAATTTTTAAGATAGCCTATTAACCTGAGCGTTTACAGAATACATCTTCGACTCAAATTACTTATGTTTCTATATATTATCGATATTAGATCGTTGTTGTCACCGGAAATTTAATGAAAATGGCGTACAGTACCCCTTTAAGAACAATTGACCAGGTCAGTCGCGCAATTATTGGAAGAGCCACGGTCAATCATTTTTTTTAAACCAAATGTTACATTTAAATTATTGCTTTATTTAACCAAAACAAAAATGAGAAAATTTAACTTTTACTACTTGCTAAATTTTATCTTTTAATTATTTCATTTAAATTTAGTATTTACAGTATACTATGTCCAAGTCTTTATAATCTGTTGAGTGACCCCACAGTCGTTTACTTTGTTAGTAATAATTTGAAGGATTACTTGTTTAAACGCAATTGTTATCAAAATATTTTATGTATTTTTTATAATTTCTATTTATATGTAATACCATAATCTTGGTGGCGTTACCATTTCTGACTATGGTTTTCTTGTTAGTTATATGGATGGAGTTCTCATTAAACCTCACATCCTTGTATTGGTTACAGTTATACCCAAAGTAATTGACCACTTAACCACATCAGAATTATTGGAAAATTTTAAGGATTTGAAATCCTGAAAATTTACCAATAATTTTGCTGTGGTCAATTACTTTGGACATTACTGTATGAGGATTGAGTTATCATTAAACCTCAAATCCTTATATTGGTTACAGTAATGCCCAAAGTAATTGACCACTTAACCACAGCAGAATTATGTATTTTTTCAGCATTTACAATCCTCAAATTACCCATTATTCTGCTGTGGTTAAGTGGTCAATTGCTTTGAACATTACTGCATGATGATTGAGTTATCATTAAACCTCAAATCCTTATATTGGTTACAGTAATGCCCAAAGTAATTGACCCTTTAACCACAGCATAATTATGGGTAATTTTTCAGGATTTAGAATCATGAAAAAATACACACAATTTTGCTGTGGTTAAGTGATGAATTACTTTGGACATTACTGTATGTAGATGGAGTTAAACCTCACATCAGTGTGTTGGGGATTTGGACCTTGACTTGGGACCTTTGGTTTTTAACGCAACAAATGCGCGTACACCGTATACACAAATTTGTTTATGTAACCAGAGTTTTTCTTGGATAAGATGAGTTTGAAGCCTGCTTACATTTCAAAAAGCGGATCTCGACGCTTTGAAGCAAAAGTTACAAAAGATAAAATGTGTATGTGACGAGACTATAATACAAATGAAAAAATAAATTGAGGGAGGGGTGGGCGATACAGGGAACTAAGGGTTGAACCGATATAAATTTGTAGAGCAATAACGACCAATGTTGACATATTATGCATATCAACTCTACTGTTGCAACAAGGCTATAAAATAGGGGGTGTCAGAATCTTAGTCATCTCTATATATTGCCAGAATAGTCATTTATGGAGTTCTATAAGATGTTGGGTTGGTTATATGGACTCGGAGAAAAAAGGGGTTTGTACCGATGAAGTTGATGAACTGACATAAATTAGTGGATCGATGTTGCCATGTAATGCATCGTGACTGTACTAAAGCAGCAATTATATAAAATTGGGGGGGGGGGTCTGAAATTATCTCTATAGTTGGCACCAGGATTAAATAGAAAGGAATAGCAATTGATATACATATACGGTATACTATAGTAATACCATAGACATATAAGTACAAGTGTCACGAGATAAAATATTACGTAACATGACTATATACCGATGAAAGAAATAAATAAATTGGACCGGGATTAGAGGTTGGGTTGGTTATATGTGGATAATTGGATATGGAATTCATACCGATGAAACGATACAAATTAGTGGAGCGATAAAGACACTTAGTCAGGCTACGCGGGGGAAATAGGGGTTGATACTGATACGATAGACCGAAATAAATTTGTCGAGTGATAATGACCAATGTTGACGTATAAAGTAACGCGACTGTACTGTCACAATTATCAGGTAAGATGGCGGAGAATCACAATGAAACTTCCCACAATGCACTTCACTAAACCAGGGGTTCTCAATGGGTTACACATTATTTTCAGTCTATCAGATTATTTATATTTTCAACAACAAGTGACTTTAAGACAGGGTACAGCACGTAATTATTTCCTAGATCGAAGAAATTTTTTTTTTTTTTCGATGATAAAATTTAACATGGGATTTGCCATTAAAATCGATTTATGTCTATAAAACAGTCATTTTTCAAAATTTTGAGCTGAAACTTGGTGTGTATGTGTATAATACTACTATATTCTTAAAATGACAGAGTTCAGCGCGTAATTATGTTTTAGATGGAAGAAATTGAATTTGTTTTCGATAAAAAATTTACAGCGTGTACGGCCTACGGGTCATTGAGTATGCTCAATTTTTGTAAACAAACTTTTGTCAATAGCCGTTTTGGTCAAACTAAACCTTCTTCGACCGGGACAGCAGATCCGAATAGTAGCTAAGATGTATTTAGATAGAATTATCAAAAGAATATGACCGATCAGGGTACATTTTAAGAGAATAGAGTGGAGAAATCATGGTGATAATTCCAGAAAATAAAGATGGCGGAGAATCACAATGAAACTTCCCACAATGCACTTCACTAAACCAGGGGTTCTCAATGGGTTACACATTATTTTCAGTCTATCAGATTATTTATATTTTCAACAACAAGTGACTTTAAGTTTACAATTTCAGCCTGTCCTGACTCTATCGATACGATTTAACATATTTTCAAAAACGTATTATACACCGGTGGCGTTAACTTTACAATTTAAGCATCTACTTGATTCTATCGGTACGATTGAGTAAGGTACAAACAAGAATACATGGGTTATATATTATTTTCAGTCTATCAAATTATTTATATTTTCAACAACATATTATTACACCGGTGACTTTAAGTTTACAATTTCAGCCTGTCCTGACTCTATCGATACGATTTATCATATTTTCATAAACATATTATACACCGGTGGCGTTAACGTTACAATTTCGGCATCTACGTGATTCTATCGGTACGATTGAGTAAGGTACACAAAATCTCCAAGAATACATTCGCCCTGTACACCACACAATATCAAAATCACAGAAGCTAGATACACCACATGTGGTGTAATAATTATTGGGAGTGACTAAATAGCAGAATGGGACGATGGGACGGGACGGTATGGGACGGTATTTGGGACGGTGCGGGACGGTATTAGAAAACCGGCTGTTTATCAATAATACAGCGTGTAGCGGCATCAAAATGGTTATATATAGTCGGTATTAACATGGCGTACGGGGAGCAACAATTCAATAGTCTCATTCGCCAACACAAAGCTCATATTATCGGCTAAAAATAGACACGTCGGAAATAGGCGATTACGGTCAAACGCAGAACGAAAATGTAAACACCAAATTACCCCATACATTCATATTTCCCTATCCCACGGTGATATTTTTGCATAAAATGTTAGATTAACATCTTTTCGACATCACTGTAGCATTTTATTGACCATAATCAAGATGAAAACAACTTATTTCGACGATGGGACGGAAGCGAAATTGCAGAACGAAAATGTAAACAATCACCAAATCATCCCATGCATTCACATTTCCCCGTCCCGCGGCGATATTTTTACATAAAATATTAGATTAACATCTTCTCGACATCATTGTAGCATTTTAATGACCATAATCAAGATTAAAACATGTTTTTTTTGCTAATGGGACGGAAGCGGTAAAGCGCAGAACAACCGTAGGAAATTGCAGAACGAAAATGTAAACAAATACCAAATCACCCCATGCATTCATATTTCCCCGCCCCGCGGCGATATTTTTGCATACAATGTTAGATTAACATCTTTTCGACAACACTGTAGCATTTTAATGACCATAATCAAGGTTAAAACAACTTTTTCTGTCGATGGGACGAAGCCTTTGGAAATTGCAGAACGGGATGGCCCCGGGACGGTATTTGATAGGATGGGACGGTATTAGAAAACGCAGAACAGCTAAGATAGACCCCTAAACTTGCTGTTTATCAATAATACAGCATGTAGCAGCACCAAAATGGCTCTATATGGTCATCAGTGCAGCATTTTATTGGTGATCCCATTTTATTGACAATAATCAAGATTAAAACATGTTTGTTCGTCGATGGGACGGAAGCGGTAAAGCGCAGACAACCACAGGAAATTGCAGAACGAAAATGTAAACAAACACCAAATCACCCCATGCATTCATATTTCCCCGTCCCGCTGAGATATTTTTGCATAAAATGTTAGATTAACATCTTTTCGACAACCCAGACTAGCATTTTAATGACCATAATCAAGGTTAAATCAACTTTTTCTGTCGATGGGACGGAACCTTTGGAAATTGCAGAACGGGATGGGACGGTATTAGATAGGATGGGACGGTATTAGAAACCGCAGAACAGCTAAGATAGACCCCTAAACTTGCTGTTTATCAATAATACAGCATGTAGCAGCACCAAAATGACTCTATATGGTCATTAGTGCAGCATTTTATTGGTGATCCCATTTTATTGACCATAATCAAGATTAAAACATGTTTGTTCGTCGATGCATGGACGGAAGCGAAAATGCAGAACGAAAATGTAAACAAACACCAAATCAACCCATGCATTCACATTTTCTCGTCCCACGGTGATATTTTTGCATAAAATGTTAGATTAACATCTTTTCGACATCACTGTAGCATTTTAATGACCATAATCAAGATTAAAACAACTTTTTTTGTCGATGGGACGGAAGCTTTGGAAATTGCAGAACGGGATGGGGCGGTATTAGATAGGATGGGACGGTATTAGAAAACGCAGAACAGCTAACATCTTTTCGACATCATGACCAATGATTAAAACTTTTTTAGCTGATGGGATAGCAGCGGCAAAACGCAGAACAATCTATGGAAATTGCATAACTGGATGGGACGGTATTAGATGGGATGGGACGGTATTAGATGGGTTGAGACGGTGTTAGAGAACTCAGAACAGAAAATGGGACGGGACAAAAAAAGTTAACACAGAACAACCTTTGGAAACAACAAAATCATTCAATGCATTTACATTTCCCCGTCCCATTGTGACATGTTAAGATGTTACATTTTCTCGACATTTGTGTGCCACAAAACAACTCGTCGTGCCGACGGGACAGCTTGCGTCATCGATATGGGACTGAAGAGCTATGGTAAAACGCAGAACGAACATAACAAAATCAGTTTTTACTTACAAATTGTGTGGTAAATCCAAATATCACATGCGAGTACTATAATAATTCACTATTAATGAACGTACAAGGAGAAACCAATATCAAAAATGTTTGACACGGCGTTCAGTTGTTCACACTCTGTTCACGTCGGCACTGAGCTTGAGTTTACGTTGGCACTAAGCTTGTGTTTGCATAACTGGTGGCAGATGACACAGACTCTTTAGGGTGATGATATATCAGCGGCGGGAGCACCCGAACGAGGAGCACCTGGAAAATTCTCTCGCACGATATTTTAATATTTACTTGACTCTTTTTAACAACTATTTCTTATCCAATACTGTATTAATGTGTAATATTACTTGTTGATGCCGTACAGCTCGGTAGTGATACATTATTAGCAAACAACTTGAGAAAAATAACGTTTTTTCGACTTCAGAAACCGACCACGTGAATTTCTGAGCGCCGCCATTTTGAGATTTCGGCAAACTTGAATAATAAAACTTAAAGCATACAGCTTTCTTCCAAAATAACAAATACTACACAAATTATTTACTACATCTATTATATCAAAGTATAATCTCCACACATTTAACCGAAGTTAAAATAGACTATTTAGATCATTTGGCATAAATTCTGACTGATAGTTTTCATCCATATTAATAACAGCACGGTAATATAATAAATATTCGAAAAGGTAGGACTGCAGGGTGCCTCTGCCCCCGGCCAGGATAGCCTAGCTGAGGTACGTGCCACATAAAAAGACCAGGTCCTCCCCATAGACCGTGCTGTTCTGTTCTCTAAGTATTGATAGAGAACCTTATAAAGCTGAAAAAATAACAAGGGGAATATATTTCTTTATTAATACCTGTCGCTTAATAGTTTATTCATAAGTAGGTGAAAGTGCCAACTCGAGATGACATTATTTAACAGACTTGATGGGTGAGTTTGCTATTAGTGCAGCGGCCAAATCGAAAAAGAGCTCTAGTTTTCGAGATACCCCTACCCACGGTAGAACAAGTTAAAGCCAACTTTTTTAAAAGGAGAAATATATACTCTTTACGAAAATGATAGTGAAAAATAACGGAATTGGTGGTGGCTATTCTCAAATTGACGATGAACGATACCCACCAGTGACTTTTCCCAGAAATTAACGATTTTGGTAAAATGAGCCCTGCGGCTATGTCCTAAGTTATTTGCCCACAATGTTGGTGTTAAAATGACTAGAGCATACCATATTTGTACCTGAAATGCAAGAAGTGTTGGTTAATTTGGATTTTCGTGCTATTTGGAGCCGAAACATTTATTTTTTGTCGAAAAATCGCTCTTTTTCAAAATAATTATATTTTTCGAACATTATCATTCAGTCGTATATTGCAATAGTATTGAAATATTTAGTTCATAGGTGTAGTAGTTATCTAACAAGCATATGAAGAAAGAAGTTAACAAAAATTTTGAACGGTTTGCGAGATATTGGATTTTAGCTACCCCTCCCCCAAACACGTTTTTGGTCGAAAAAAATACATATTTTTGATAATGACATTACAAACATTTTCGAATTGATCTGAATGGGACCCAATATGAATCTTGTACTGAAAGTGTTGTCCAGAGATGCCGTTTAATCGATTACAGATGTGTTCAGGCTTTCATACCCCCAGTTACAACAACAACAATTATTTTATTGATGACAGGTAATTTTGCATGCATTAACATCGATGTTAAGTACTAAAACCTTTGTTATAAACAACACGTGACCAACTATATAACTCATATGGCTCATTAGTTATCTGGACATCACAAGTAGAAAGAATTTGACAGAAATTGAAAAATAACGGAATAGGTGGTGGCTATTGTCAAATCGACGATGAGCGATACCCTCCAGTGACTTTTTCCAGAAATTAACGATTTTGGTAAAGCGAGCCCTGTGGCTATGTCCTAGCCTATTTGCCCATATTTTTGGGGTTAAAATTACTACATCATACCATACCTCTACCTGGTATGAAAAAAAGTGTTGGTTAATTTAGATTTTCCTGCCATTTGGAGCCAAAACATTTATTTTTTGCTGAAAAATCGCACTTTTTCACAAAAATATTATTTTTCGAATATTATCATTGAAATGGATATTGTTATAATGCCCAAATATTTATTTCTTATGGCGATGCAGTTATCTGCCAAGCATATGCAGGAAGAAGTTAACAGAAATTTAGAACAATTTGCGAAATAATGGATTTTAGCTACACCTCCCCAAACACATTTTTGGTCTAAAAATTACATATTTTTGTTCAGAACTTTATAAAATTTCCCAATTGATCATACTGGGACCCAACATAATTCTTTTGCTGAAAATTGAGCCCGGGGACATTGCTTAAGTGATTAAAGACGTGGTCAGGCTTCCAGACCCCAAATTACAACAACAACGCATTGTATTTGCTATTACATACAATAAGTGTCGCATATCAATCAACCAATCAATAGTTTATTCTCAAAAAAACAATAATGGTATACAGAGATTACAATAATTGGACAGCTGGGGAACCCAGCATGTCCGACGTATAGATGCACAAGTACTCCATTCGCGTTTAAGATTGAAATGCAGTAGTTTGAATGAACTATGGCCAATTGAGTAATCACATTAAAACGTCCCCTCTCTGTCATTGTGGCAAATAGAAAAGGCATATCATTACTTTTTGGAAAACAGTGGTCCTAAGACTGAACTTCTAATTTTATCAGAAATACTCTTTTTATGTACAGCAACTCAAGTTATCGCGAACATATTAAAATAGTTGACGGGGTTCAGACAAAGCGATTTCCATAACGCTGCCACTTGTTAAAACTTCGTGAAAAGCATTGAAACCCTGCTGAGCGCGAAATTTACCACCACCAGATCGTCTGCAATCTCACGGCGACGGGCGTATCAATGACGAAAACAACATTATCTGTGTAGCATTGCGTTCCAACTGGATTACATCCTAATTTTCCCCATCCAACTCTCTCCCAGATAAATTGTTTACCTCCGGATAGAACTACCACATACTTATATATCGCATAGTTTCGGCCACAATATATGTTGATATTGAATTCATAATCCCTTCAGTACATGATGTGTTCAAGACTTCAAATAGGGTAGGGGTACATACAACAGTGAACATTTGCCAGCCGCTTGTTGTGGAGTGCCACATGATGCAGACTTTCGGGAACCAACACATATGTATATTCTGATAAAAACTAACCTTTGGTCAAGCCCTCAATTAATATTGGGGTCATATCATTTCACCATGTGATGTCTTCCAAGACTTCAAATAAAGTAGGGGTCCTCAAACATTTGCCTTTCTTATTTTCCAGTCACTTTTCGCTAAGTGCTCATTCTTTCAGAACCCAAATCCATCTATTTACATTGTTTACGTCCTTGTACAATTAACTCGCCATTGTCCATACACGCAGTCAATGATGATATCGTTCCAGTCCGTGGTGTGTTCTAGTCTTCAAATTGGGAAGGGGGTAATACAAACATTGAAAAATCGCATTATTTATTTTTCAGTCGCTTTTTGTAAAGTGTCCCTGACTGTCGGGTATTAACCCATCTATAACAATTGTGTATTTCTTAAAAGAATAGCCATTTGTCCAGATCGTCGTTTCCACCCTGAGGGCACATCCATTCAGTTCGTGGTAGGTTCAATGGTTTACATGGGGTAGGGGTCCCTTAAAATTCGCCTTCATCGTTTGCCATCTGTTTTGTGTAAGGTGCCACTGTGTTCTCGCGAACGGCGGGCTCGCGAGACCATTGCATCTTTTCTGACAGAACAGCCATTCGGCCACAATCTCGGGTAATATGGATAGCTTATGCCTTGAGCTTGTGGTGTGTTCAAGACTTCAAATAGGGATGGAGTCCCCTGAGAGTAAAATTTAGCTCTTTCATTTGCTGACCATTTGTTGTAAAGTGACATAGGCTTTCTGGAACCTTCTCATCCATAACAGATTCGTATTGCCAGATAATAATCCCATTTGTGCACAACTTCAGTTAACATTTAGAGAATATCATTTTGTTAAGACTTCAAGTTGGATAATGGGGTCCTAAAGACATAGAGAATTCGCCTTCTTGTTTGCCAGCCGCTTTTTGTAAACTGTTCCAGGATTTCGGGGGAACCAAATCACCCATATATATCAATTAATAATTCCAAGATAGCAATACCTTTCGATCACACACTCAGCTAAGTATGAGAGAATATAATTTCAGTTCATGCTCTGATCAAGATATTAAATGGGTTAATGGGGTCCCCCCCCCCCCAAAACAGTGAGTATTCGCCTTTCTCTTTCATCAACAACTTTTTGTAAAGTGACCCAGACATTCAAGACCCTGGTATACTATACTCTTTATATAGCGTCCATTTCTCTACACACGCAGTTAATACTGGGAGCACATCCTTTCGGTTCATTGTGTGTCCCAAGACTGCAAATGGGGCAGTGTGTCCTAACACATTACATTTCGTATTTGCCAGCCCCCTTTTGTAAAGTGTTCCAGGATTTCGAGAACAAAACCACCCATACAAATTGTAAATAATACATGAGAGCATATAGATTCGGTTCAGTGTGTGCTAAAGAGTTTCGAAGGGTTACGGGTACCCAAAACAGTGAGATTTCGCCTTCTCTTTGCTAGCTATTTTTGTAAAGTGCCCTAGACATTGGGAAGCCAGCCAACCCACCCATCGTGCCATGAAGAGGTATATTTCCTGAATTACATACCATTTGTCCACAGCCCAGTTAATATTGAGAACATGTCCATCCATTAGTGTGTTTAAGACTTTTAATGGGGTAGGGTGCTCAAAGAAAATATTCAGCTTTGGTTTTTGCCAGCCGCCTTTTGTAAAGTACCCTAGGATTTTGGGAACCAAACTACCCATATAACGTGTATATTCACTGATAGCACTACCTTTCGTTCACACTGTGATTTAATAATAAAAGCATGAATATTCGGCGCATGGTGTGTTCAAGAGTTTAAATGGACATATAAAGTGGTCCCACAAAAAAAACATATTCGCCTTTGGAGTTTGCCATCCGATTTTCGTAAAGTGCTAAAGGCTTTCGGGATCCAACCAACCCATCCATCAATACCATGTATACGCCCCGATATGACTATTTTTTGCCCACATCCTCATTTAATATTTACATCAATCATTTCAGTTCGTGAGTTGTTCAACTTTAACACTTCAATTGTGTAGGGGGGCCTAAAACAGCAAATTCGTCTTTCTTATTTATCAGCCACTTTGTTTAAAGCGACACATGCACAACCCATCCATACAAATTATGTATTCTCTGATAGAACTACATTCCCGTCACATTCTCGGTTAATATAGAGAATTAGAGATCATATAGATTAATTTCGTATTGCTTTGAAGTCTTTAAATTGGGTAGAGTGTTCTTGTAAAATATAGCAAATTCGCCCTTCATATTTGCTAAGCAAAGTGCCACACTGTTTCGGGAACAAACCCATCCATAAACATTGTATATTTCCTTATGTAACTGTCCTTTATAATCACATGATTCTTAATATTGAGATAATATATTATTAAGTTCGTGGTGTGTTCAGGACGTCTAATAGGGCGGGGGAGCCACAATAATTTTGTTTTGTATGATTATGTTATTCTATATTATGTGTCCTTTAGAACAAATACTTCAGTTGATCAAAGTCGATATGTGTTAATATAAAATTACATGTCATAAATAAAATATTGTGTTGTTGTTGTAACTGGGGGTTTAATTGGAAACCTTAGGTCATCTAAAACCAGGCTCGCGGTGTCTACGGATCATGTTTTCATCACACGAATAATGATTAGATGCTCGTTAGAATAATTTAGAAAGGTCTGTCTTGTTATCATAAATATGTAGTTTTTCTACTAAATCGAGTTCGGGGGAGCGGTACCTAATTCCAATATCTTGAAAACCGTTGACAATTTCTGTCAAATTCTTTCTACTTGTGATGTCTAGATAACTACTGAGCCATATGAATTATATAGTTGGTCACGTATTATTTATAACAAAGGTTTTAGTACTTAACATCGATGTTAATGCATGCAAAATTACCTGTTATCAATAAAATAATTGTTGTTGTTGTAACTGGGGTCTGAAAGCCTGAACACATCTGTAATCGATTAAACGGCATCTCTGGACAACACTTTCAGTACAAGATTTATATTGGGTCCCATTCAGATCAATTCGAAAATGTTTGTAATGTCATTTACAAAAATATGTATTTTTTTCGACCAAAAACGTGTTTGGGGGAGGGGTAGCTAAAATCCAATATCTCGCAAACCGTTCAAAATTTTTGTTAACTTCTTTCTTCATATGCTTGTTAGATAACTCATACACCATATGAACTAAATATTTCAATATTATTGCAATATCCGTTTGAATGATAATGTTCGAAAAATATAATTATTTTGAAAAAGAGCGTTTTTTCAACAAATAATAAATGTTTCGGCTCCAAATGGCACGAAAATCAAAATTAACCAACACTTCTTGCATATCAGGTACATATATGGTATGCTGTAGTCATTTTAACGCCTACAATGTGAGCTAATAACTTAGGATATAGCCGCAGGGCTCACTTTACCAAAATCGTTAATTTCTGGGAAAAGTCACTGGTGGGTATCGTTCATCGTCGATTTGAGAATAGCCACCACCAATTCCGTTATTTTTCACTATCGTTTTCGTCTACAGTATATATTTCTCCTTCAAAAAAAGTTGGTTTTAACTTGTTCTACCGTGGGTAGGGGTACCCGACCACTTTTGGGGTTTGGCCGCTGTACTATATGCGCACTTACAATCATGGAATTTCTGCAGGGTAATTAATTCAGTGTTTTTGTGATATCAGCTCACTAAAGCCACAAAAAGCATGCATTTTCGAGCTGGGACCACCCCATACTTTGAAGTTGATTATCGAGGAACAAATATAAACAAAGAAATATGTTCCCTGCCTTGTTTGTTCAATGTTATAAAGTTCATTATCAAAACATAACAAAATTCCCAAGTTTTGTACTGATGGAATAAGATCTCTACAGGCACTAAGCAGAGTAAAGATTTATGACATGATCTAGGGGAGGGGGTTTCTGCATTTTCAACAAGATAGCTCCAGGCTGTTGACCCAACATTCAACAATAATTTGAACAAGGACTAAATCATGCCAGAAGCTCCCACAAAAATATTCATGATTGCCAATTACTCAGTTAATAAATTCAATTGCAAGTCTATCACAGCTAGTGACAGTCAGTTGTGGTATTCAGTTATTAACAGACTTGTAATTATATTAAATTTAATTCATTAGTGAAAATTCATACATGTGTTAAGTACCTTATTAATAAATCATTTAATATAAGTCTTCTTAAATATATCTCTTCATGATATTGATGATGTCCATCCCTCTCATGGCAGACCCCAGACTCCTATACTGAATACTAATAACAAATAGGTGGTTTTTCTGTTTACCAGCATGTACCAGATAAGAAAATATGTATAGTGACAATGGAGTGAAATCTCCTGGAACTGTAAGATTTATCTCACAGTTTGTCATTGAGCATCAAATTGATTATTTTTTTGTCAAAATGACATATTTAGATATAATTCAGTCTCATACTTCTTGGTGAGCTGGGGTTATGGACAATATTTCAGCAGCAAAAATGTAATTATTTTCATATTTATAATAGTGTGAAATAACCATGGCTTCTATCCTATATTTTTTATCTTGTACCCATGATTCACCTATGTTATTCAGGATTTATAGGAGGTGCTAGTATACCATGAGTAGTCAGAGTAATCAAAACTATGTGGTTCATTTATGAGACAAAATACCGAACCTGGAGGGTCGGAACTAAAACTAATTACAACAAAAATTGTCTATTTAGGAATAAAATCAATTAACCCTTTCATTATGGGAGCAGCATTCACCCTTCCATGATTGGAGCATTGGAAATATTGCAAAAAAAACCTGTGCTAATGCATTCTCTTATATATGGTAGTTTCCAGTAGGGATTCTAGAATATATAAGAGAATATATTACATTGGCCTAACAATATTTACCTTGACCTTGTAAGCCAGTGTATTCTCTTATATATGTGAGGCTACCTATGGTACCTGCAGATATAAGGGAATGCACTGGCACATGATTCAATTCTCCACTAGCGCAGCTCCCATCAAGAAATGGTTATATTATATATTTGAGTCTCCCAAGTTCTTCCAACTGCATATTTTGTAGATTTTATTTTCCTGCTTTACAGAAGAAATTTAATCATTTACAAATTTCCAAATTCACTAAAGATGGATTATCTCTTCCTCTAACATGTGTTGTATAGTTTACTGGTTATAAAATAATAAAAATAAGCCGGAGATACCTGTCTGGAAATGTTACTATCAATTAATATTGATTTTAAATCAATATGTATTTTTTAATGCGAGAATTAAGTGGGATATATATTTGTTCCTATTTTTTTTAGAAAAAGTTCCAATAAACACGAGCCCTAAAATACTGGACATTGATTGTATGCTTATTATAATACTAATTGATAGAAGTGTTTCCAGACAGGGGTCTTCGATTCATATTTATTATTTTATACACAGGAAACTATAAAATACTTGTTATAGAAAGAGATAATGATTAATCCATCTGTAAGAGTAAGGGTTTTTCAAGTTGTGTGTCTTCAAGAATTGGAGTGTATCACACTGAGCTAAATTCAATATATGATGGTCAGGTATTTCAAAAACAAGAAACAAAATTAACAGCTTTTTCATAGTTTTAGTAATTTTCTGACTAGATTGTGTACAAAACATGATTTCTTATTAGTCTATGGTGAAGACAAAACTATTTTTGAACAAATTATGTGTTAGACTTACAAACTGTGAAGGGATTT
Organism: Siphonodentalium dalli; assembly: GCA_032622095.1. NCBI lineage: Eukaryota > Metazoa > Mollusca > Scaphopoda > Gadilida > Siphonodentaliidae > Siphonodentalium > Siphonodentalium dalli. The sequence continues at coordinate 163,549,378 of CP136061.1, read as the reverse complement.
CCAAACACATTGTGATGCTATCGTTTTACAATTGAAAGTGTTCTAAATAATTTTGCACATTTCATGACTGGAGCTTCCTGAAATTTAGCGAAAACACTGTACCAATGCATTCTCTTATATATGACAGTCTCCCATAGGCAGACTCACATATTTAAGAGAATTCATTGGCCTAACAACATTTATCTTGACCATGCAAGCCAGTTGATTCTTTTATATTTACAACCTGCCAAGGCTGCCATATTGGAGACCATTATTTATGATTAATCCTTCCATAATTGGAGCTTCATGAAATTTTTTGAAAACTTGTGCCAATGCATTCTCTTATATATGCGAGTCTCCAATAGGATGCCTTGCATATATAAGAGAATGCATTAAGCTAACAATACTTATATTGAACTTCTAAGCCAGTGCAGTCTCTTATATTTAAGATTGTATATATGCGAGATCCATATATATAAAAGAATGCATAAGCATGACTGGTTGTTTTTTCTATTTATGCCCCAACATTTGTTAAACAGACAAAAATGCCAAAAAATGGCATTTTTGGAAAAGTATCAAGACTGAAGGAGTAATCTCAGTCATAAGTTAATTTTATTCAACAAAACACCAAATAAAAAAATGCCATGAGAAAAACAGGGTATATGGATTTAAATTTATTTCAATTTGCTCTGGAGGTGGGGGGGGGGGGGGTTAATATATATTCAGACACATATGATACTTTTTTACATTTTACCATTTCTGCGATTCACCCACCCCCGCAACCAATTTCTTTCCCTCTTTACAATTGTTTTCCCAAAGCATTTTTCAACACCCCTCCCCATCTGTCTGTCTGAATATATATGTGGAGATTCTATGAGGAAACAACTAATTTTTACCATCTTACCATCCGCCCAGAACATTAAACCTTTCTAAGACTGAAGGGGTCACTCTCACCAAAAAAAGTGCTGAAGGGTACACATGGTTTAAAAATGTGCTGAAGGTTTGTGATCGCCACTAACACCGTTACTTAAACTGTGTTTCTGAAAGTCTGACGCCCATGAGCAGTTTGTTTTCAGTTCATTTTCTGTTCATTGGAACGTAATCAATTATTTTCTAACAGAAATCATGGCAGATACGAAATTTAAACGTCATTTAGAACGACATTTCAAACCCTGTATACCATTCAGCACATTTTCAAATCCTGTGTACCCTTCAGCACTTTTTTTGGTGAGAGTGACCCCTTCAGCCTTACTAAGTTAGATACATGTACCATTACATATAACGCTGTAAGGCAATAAAAACCAATTATGCTTTTAAAGTGTAATGGAGTTACGCTTAAGCATAATCAGCCATTACATGTTAGATTGATCTCCCATATAGTACTTAATATTTACAATGACAATGTTGTTGTTTGAGCCATCCAAATGATTTTGGAGTATAAATATAAGCAGCAAGCGAAATAATTGAAAAATAATTTATTATATATGATAAACAAGCATAAATTATAAATAGTTAAGCAATAGTTCCTTGTTAGCATTGTTGAAAACACCCCATACTGTTGTTCCCCTCGCAGAGCAGATAGAAAACCGTCAATGTCACTGATATCAACAACCGACTATTCCAGGTGGTTCCACTCCACAGTTGTTTTAACAAAGAAGGAGTTTTCGTATTGTGAGCTGCTAGTACGCAGAAGTTGGAACGATTCTGTGTTGTTACACACCTCCTTCTCCACCGGATTTTGACTGACACTTACAGTCCTCAAATTTTGTTGGCTGTAGCCTGTATTTGCCTTGTGTTTTAGATAATCAGGCTTAGGAAGTGCTGGGAGCAACCCCATGACTATTTTGTGGTATTTAACCAGTCGCTGTTCTTTCCTTCTGCGAGCTTTACCTCAGACAGCATGTCTGTGACTGATCCATCATCTCGTCTGTATATGTTCTTTTCTGTATCTGTTCTTTGAGTTTAAGAGAGATCTCGAGGTCAAGTGACCAATTTTGAATGGGGATTTCCATGCAAATCTGCAGAGCAAAATTTAGAGTTGCACATACTTCTGAGTGTGACTTGATGTAGTATTGAAAACAACAGGTATTTACAGGGACGCCAGAAGCATCAAAGGGCAAGGGGGCAAACCAACCAGGAGGGCACTTTTCGGGTACCCACTGGCCTCACCTGAGTCAGGCCAGCAAGGGGGGGCAAGTGCCCCCGTATGTCCCCCTTCTCTGGCATCCCTGGGTATTTATCTGGCGACTGGCGGGTCCAATTGGAACTTGTTCCATTATAAATTATAATGTTGGTGTATTTATTTTTGAATTTTATATTGATATTTCGAATCTGACAAATATAAGTTATGTAGGTCAAGTGATATGTAATTCCAGAAAAAAATTCTCAAAAATATATTTATAGTAAAATTTTATAATTTACGAAGCGGACCCACCAGATAAATACCTGTTGTCTAGTACCACATCAAGTCACACTCAGACGTATATGCAACTCTTTAAGTTTAACTTTTGCTCCGCAGATTTGCATGGAAATCCCCATTCCAAATCCACCACGGCGGAAGACACAGACCATTCGTTGCTCTTTCCAATTTTTCGGCATCTTCCCGCTTACGAAAACTTCTTATTTGATCGCATTTTGCCAATTTAAAGGTACTCAACCCGAAAAGAGGGTCCCCATCTCAACAGATTCCAACAACAACAATCCGATCAGAGGGTCCTATATTACTATTTCTTTGGCTTTGGGGGTAAAAAATATTTGATTCGAGTCGAGGAACCCAACAAACAAAGGTCAGAGTTATTAGATATTGATTTTTCAAATTTGTTATGTTCTCGAGATGAGTACCAATAACTGCCGTAATCTGCTCTGGATGTGTACTCCGAATCTATTCAAACAGACAAGGATGAATAACTCTAAAATCAAGTGGGCCAGATAGTATTCCCGATAATGAAAAATAATAGATTTCTAAAATCGATATCTAACAAATCTGAGCTTTGATGGGTGACTTCCTCGACTCGAATCAAATATTTTTGCCCCCCGAAGCCATTGAAATAGTAATTGAGAGGAGTTTTATCGGGTTGAGTACCTTTAAGCTCAATATATCTCAGTCTTTTTCTAACGATATCCTGACAGTGAAACCATTCTTGACAGAACACAGGGATATCCCCAATCTATTTATAGCATATCAGGCTGTATCGGGGGAGATAAACCATGCATGCAGTTTATAGAAGCGTTAGGAACAGGCAGTAAACAGCTGATTTCAACAACAACAACATGGTGGCGATTATTTTTGAGTCCCTTTAAGTTATCCAGGAGAGCAGTTTGCAGTTTCATTAATAAGTCTGATAAACTTACATAACTTTCTCATAATATGTGTCTTACTATTAGCTAACAGAATTTTGAATTTCTTTTCATTGTGATTTCTGACATATGATTTTGGTAAATAAAGATGTCTTTCACGGGCAAAAAACTCGCATTCAAAAATAACATGGTATTCATTCCCAGTGACTTTCTTCGTACAAAAAGTGCATTTCCGATTAACGTACGATGTGTTGTTCCAACGACCAATTTCCACTGGCAGGAAATGATTCGCGGTTCTAAACCTTGCTAATGTATAAATATCTTTGTGGTTCAATGAGCCTAGATAATTTTCCATTGTAAATTTATCTTTTATAAATTGTCTAAATTGGTCGCTCAGCTTTCGCTTTAATGTGGATTCTACGTGTTTATCGTCTAAACCGTTTCTTTGGTATAACCATACATATGATAAACCAGTATTATCTAAAATTGCTCGGAGCGATTTAAGCCATGAAAATTCATGTATTTTTTCATCTGAAAGTGAATACATTAAATCGTATAATTGACTACTCAATCGGTTACATTTACCTGCTAATAATTTCATCCAGAATTTCACTATTCGAAATTTGATTTTCACATGTAAGGGTTGTCTTCCCAATTCCCCATACACCATGTAACTGGGCGTTGAGGGTTTCAGATGTAGAATCAGTTTGCAGAATTTAAGATGTACTCGTTCAATCATTTCAGCCAAACCTTGGCTGTTTATTTCACAGCAGTTTCTGGGATAACCTGTGTGTCGGCTCAGAACATGCGTGCCAATTGAGGAGAACACGCGAAGGATTTGTGTAAATGTTAGCCCAAACGACATTTCGAAGTAACGACTGCTTTGTTGTTTATTTCGAGGAATAATACCGCATCATATGAATTCAGCCCAAATATATTGACAGGTGTCAAGGGTCAAACTCAAAACTGAGCAATAAAAAACTAATATTAATAAATACCGAGTATATTTAATTTAACGCCAATGGGTCGTTTATGTGCGTTCAAGAGTGTATTTATGCTTAAAGCAAAGTGAAATAACGATCTTAAAATGAATTGGCCGGTATATTGCATTAGTTATCAGGGTTACCAGGGTCGTAGTTGCATAAATTACAATATAGTTTATGTTTATGCTAAGATAACTTGGTCGGTATTGAGGTTAACACAGATGCCATATATGGCAATTCCAAATATGGAAAGTGACGTGCGCAAAACAGCTGCATCTGGGTCAGATATATTTATAGCGAAGAAATGTTGTCAAATTCCACGTCTGAATACGCGTCTTATTCTCACTTATACCGTGTTTATATCAGTTTTATTCTATGTGTTGTTGTGTATTGTATTACTTTGATCAAGGTTGCGCTTTTGTTATTCTCACAAAAGGTAAATTTGATGCGTGTTTGATGCGTGTTTACATTTCAAAATTTCGTCGGCCATGTACAGTAACACTAACACTAGTTACAGTGCTACAGAATTCCATATCCTTAATTACGAGACTAATTTATCGAATGAGGTCAAATTTTCGCATATAAGAAGACTCGTATGTTATTCTGCACCATTCTGACTAGTGCTGAAATTCGCATTATTTTCGTTTTTATCGAAAAATAATCGTTCTCTATGCCTATCGACTGGAGATTCCCATGTAAATTTTTTCAACCAAAAAAAAATTCATTGTTTTGCCAATTTCAAGCTAGTTTATAGCATGGTCATGGCATAATTTGACATAGCGAGTGTCGGTAGACGTTTCTTGAGTGTGCACAACAAATTTTGGTCCCAACGAAGCAGGCTAAAATCCTGAAATTTGTCAATTTTACTTTGCGTGTGAAGAAAATATTCATTTAAACTTCCAAAATTGGTTGAAATATGCTCAACAACATTCAGTTGAATGGTGACATTATTTATAGTCACCGACTAACGTCCACGATGAATCAAATTTGTTTTTATTGGTGACAATTATGTCGCGAGAGATAAAAACTTTTTTAAAGAAAATGTAAAATTTTAGCTCATTTTAAGACTTTAATTGCTTGTAGATCGGTGTTAATTATCTTCGTCAATGATGTCATGTCACGCTTGTTAATAATTCATTTGTTCGGAAATACTTATTGGGGGTCGAAATGTATAAAATTTAACTACCACCACTTCCAAAAACAACACCAATAAACAATAACGCTCTTTGTTCCATGTAATGGAAATGGCTATTTATTGTCCTGATATCAGTGATATAAATGAATGCCTAAAATTAGTATTATCCTGAAATAAATTTATGCCACTTTGGCGAACATGGGAACCATGGTACAATTTATGCCATTTAGGCACACTTCAGAGTGAAATCAGGGCTTATATTTCGGCGAGAATCCAAATCTAGATTCTCGTAAATATTCTCGCAAATTACCCTGGATTCTCGTGAAAAAGTATATATAAGGATTCTCGCAAAATCAGATGAAATATATGCCTTGGAAATATAGCAAATCGTTTAATGCTTTAGAATTTTTGTTTTCGGAGATTTATATATATGCTTAAAGACATATTATGGACTTGTTATGGACTTTTTCGGGTGCGAGAAATTGATAAGTTAGTGCTCAGGCACTTTGCCAACCTGGGGAATTTTATCATTCTACTAACATCACTGAAATTTTCCAAAAAAATCTGCCACACCACTTCATAGAGAACATCGTCTGAACTACTCCAAATTGTAAATATTTACATCTCGATTCGGGGCGCAACTATCGGCTATAATTAAACAAAAATGATTTCGCCATCGAGAGTCATTGCATTTAACTAATATATAAGAATGACGTTGTGTATCATCCATTTGGATTAATATTCGTAACGAATAACTACTTTGAGAAAGATTATTCTTAATTTCTATTTGATCACTCTGCCCGGTGTCTGCCGGAGTGTTTCACATCACTTTAATCAAGGAAGACTGTTCAGAAAAACTGTATTTCAAGAAATCGTTTAATGCTTTAGAATTTTGGTTTTCGGAGATTTATATATATGCTTAAAGACATATTATGGACTTGTTATGGACTTTTTCGGGTGCGAGAAATTGATAAGTTAGTGCTCAGGCACTTTGCCAACCTGGGGAATTTTATCATTCTACTAACATCACTGAAAATTTCCCAAAAAATCTGCCACACCACTTCATAGAGAACATCGTCTGAACTACTCCAAATTGTAAATATTTACATCTCGATTCGGGGCGCAACTATCGGCTATAATTAAACATAAATGATTTCGCCATCGAGAGTCATTGCATTTAACTAATATATAAGAATGACGTTGTGTATCATCCATTTGGATTAATATTCGTAACGAATAACTACTTTGAGAAAGATTATTCTTAATTTCTATTTGATCACTGTGCCCGGTGTCTGCCGGAGTGTTTCACATCACTTTAATCAAGGAAGACTGTTCAGAAAAACTGTATTTCAAGAAATCGTTTAATGCTTTAGAATTTTGGTTTTCGGAGATTTATATATATGCTTAAAGACATATTATGGACTTGTTATGGACTTTTTCGGGTGCGAGAAATTGATAAGTTAGTGCTCAGGCACTTTGCCAACCTGGGGAATGTTATCATTCTACTAACATCACTGAAAATTTCCAAAATAATCTACCACCCCACTTCATAGAGAACATCGTCTGATCTACTCCAAATTGTAAATATTTACATCTCGATTCGGGGCGCAACTTTCGGCTATAATTAAACAAAAATGATTTCGCCATCGAGAGTCATTGCATTTAACTAATATATAAGAATGACGTTGTGTATCATCCATTTGGATTAATATTCGTAACGAATAACTACTTTGAGAAAGATTATTCTTAATTTCTATTTGATCACTCTGCCCGGTGTCTGCCGGAGTGTTTCACATCACTTTAATCAAGGAAGACTGTTCAGAAAAACTGTATTTCAAGAAATCGTTTAATGCTTTAGAATTTTGGTTTTCGGAGATTTATATATATGCTTAAAGATATATTATGGACTTGTTATGGACTTTTTCGGGTGCGAGAAATTGATAAGTTAGTGCTCAGGCACTTTGCCAACCTGGGGAATGTTATCATTCTACTAACATCACTGAAAATTTCCAAAATAATCTACCACCCCACTTCATAGAGAACATCGTCTGAACTACTCCAAATTGTAAATATTTACATCTCGATTCGGGGCGCAACTATCGGCTATAATTAAACAAAAATGATTTCGCCATCGACTCGATGGCATCGAGAGTCATTGCATTTAACTAATATATAAGAATGACGTTGTGTATCATCCATTTGGATTACTATTCGTAACAAATAACTACTTTGAGAAAGATTATTCTTAATTTCTATTTGATCACTCTGCCCGCGTTGTCTGCCGGAGGGTTTCACATCACTTTAATCGAGGAAGACTGTTCAGAAAAACTGCATTTCAAGATCACCAAACAACTTTCCTTTTTAGGGCCACCACATCTTTCCAAAGATGTACTTCTTCCATTTTGCTATCAAAGACCGAAAAATGTCGTTAAACTAGAGATCCAAATACCCACTAAGGGCCCCTATATCTTGAAATATTAAAGACCGAGAATGTCGTTAAACTATAAAGACCGAAAAATGTCGTTAAACTATAGAGATCCAAATACCCCCTATATCTTGAGATATTATAAAGACCGAAAAATGTCATTAAACTATTAAAGACCGAAAAATGTCGTTAAACTAGAGATCCAAACATCCCGATCCCCTATTTTTTTTAGACAATTAAGAACGAAATATGTCGTTACACCATTAATACATAATTTGTGTTTATGAAAGTCTGGCACCCATTAGCAGTTTGTTTTCAGTACATTTTAATATTCATTGGAACGTAAACAATTATTCGCTGACAGAAATCATGTTAATATCGCCTTTCGTTACTGGTTTCCTCTACTCAAATATTTCTCACTGCTCAATACTTATAATTTAAACAAATGTTCTGTGTTGTGTGTCACTTCTTAATAGCATTATGTATTCTGCTATTGGCAAGAAACAAAGTTGCAGTATACCTTAAAGGTACGGAAGGCCTTGGTGGGTATCCTGTGATAAATATTTCCACCTGTCAAAAACCGCTGCAAACGAAAATAATATTCAAATATAGACATACTTTGTTAATATACAAATGAGAAATATCTCATAAACAGTATGTTATTGTCGTAAATTTGACGATTGTTTGACAAAGCATAAAAAGTTACTTTCTTGGTGTTTCTTTATATTATGATGGTAAACATAAAGAGCGTTCTTTGTTGCTCAATTCCTTATTTGGAAATAATAAAGAGCGTTTATACCATTTGTGTGTGATTAGCCAGTAGCATTGTGCTGCCTTCTATAACACAATCAGACTCTTGTTTAGGTAAAATTTAGTAGGTCTTTATGTGAGCATGATGTTTACGCGATAGTGATCGTATATTTGAACCAATATGTATGCGTTTTAATATTTTTCTGTTTACGGTGTTTGGAACAAATATGAATATTTTCGACAACTAAGCCCCCTCGCCCCTTTAATATAATTAATATAACATCCCTCATCCAATAATCTCCAAATTGCATATCTAAGTTCAATCCTGGTTACACGTCACGCCGCCCCTCATCATTTGCCAATTGTACACCCTTTTTTTTGCTGCTGCTGCAACTGTTCAATTTCTTTTAAAATTATTGAAAAAATGGCCCTCCCGCCCGCCGACATTTACTTCTGATTTTTTTTTATCATCGGTCCGCACCAAAATTGACCACACGTCCCTATATAATATACATATTTAAACCGAGTATACACGGTGGTGTAATAGATCAACCGTTAATTTAACCGTTTAGGTAGCATATTTCCACGTATACGTTATCACGACAAATCCCTGCTGATCTGTTATTAATGAACCAAACACTTAACATGTCAACACACTCTGGCCCGCCAATGCTACAGTGTATAAACGTAACGGGGCAAATATGCACATTATATTGGCAGCTAACGAGAGCATTCATCATCGGCAATCTGCTCACCTCTTTTAGCCGATACGTTAGGAACTAAACGATTTGTTACTTCTAATTACCCGTACTTAATTACACTACTTGCGTGTTAATAAAGTACGACCCCATTACCACTAAATGTGAAACATGGGATTTAGAACATTAATATTCACTCTTACATATTTCCACATTCAAGGTGTAATCGTATGTCAGTTGTAACGTTGTGAAACTGCAACCGAACTGAATTATTCTATGCTAAATAGTTCATGGCTGACCTGATGCATGCATCTTAGTTTTCTTGTAGAGTTATCACCCGTACCCCATACCTCACAGCCGTATAAAAGAATCGGTACAACTAATGAATCGAATAATTTTAGCTGTGTCGAAATTGAAAGTTTGTTTGTTCGCCCAATTTTTATTACTTCGTACATCGCTTTGGTGGCTTTGGTCGATACTTGCTTTTTCATTTCGGCGAAAGATCCTGTTCGATTTAATATTACTCCCAAATAGTTAAATGTGTTTACGACTTCAAGTTCTTTGTTGTTATATCTGAACGATACATGCTTCAATTTCCGTTTTGAGAAACAAATAATTTTAGATTTTGGTATATTAACCCTAAGCATCCAGGTTGTACAGTAATCTTCAAAATAATTAATTTGTAATTGCAAATCTGCTTCAGATTCTGAGAATAGCACCGTGTCATCAGCATATAGTAGCGCGAAAAGTTTCAAGTATCGATCGAGTCTATCTTCACACTCTTGAGATATTGATTCTACACCTTTGATGTCAGTACTCCCTAGAAAATCTTGCAGGTCGTTAAGGTATAAACAAAATAAAAATGGTGATACATTGTCTCCTTGTTTTAGGCCCGTATATGAAGGGAAATACTCTGACGATTGACCGTTGTGGACAACTTTTGACTTGATACTGGTGTATATGTCAAGAATAATTCTATGCATTTTACCATTAATGTTATTCAAAATAAGTTTGTGCCACATCGCCTCTCTACATACAGTATCGAATGCCTTTTCGAAATCTATAAAAGCGCAATATAATTTCTTTTTTTTAAATTGTGTTAATTCTATTAGAGACTGTAGTATGAAGACGTTGTCGACTGTAGAGTGGTTTTGTCGAAATCCACTTTGGTTTTCGTGAATTATGTTACATTTATCAGAGTATTGATTTAATCTCGTATTTAAAATTGACGTGAATAACTTGCCCATACAACTGAGGATAGTTATTCCCCTGTAATTATTTGGGTCACCAGTGGACCCTTTATTTTTGTATATTGGCACAATCGAGCCTGTTTTCCACGAATCAGATGAGGCTTTACATGTCTTTAATTTGTGAATGCAACGATATATTTCAGTTTCAGATATTTGAGAATTTAACTGGTTTAATTCGTTGACACCACCCGGTTGTTCATTCTCAGTTGCTGTATTGATGGGTGGGCAGTTTGGGATTGAACAATTCATAGTTTTAAAATGTTCAGTTAAAGGTACTCAACCCGATAAAACTCCTCTCAATTACTATTTCAATGGCTTCGGGGGTCAAAAATATTTGATTCGAGTCGAGGAAGTCACCCATCAAAGCTCAGATTTGTTAGATATCGATTTTAGAAATCTATTATTTTTCATTATCGGGAATACTATCTGGCCCAGAACTCAGTCAAAATTGCGTGAAAATTACCACTTGATTTTAGAGTTATTCATCCTTGTCTGTTTGAATAGATTTGGAGTACACATCCAGAGCAGATTACGGCAGTTATTAGTACTCATCTCGAGAACATAACAAATTTGAAAAATCAATATCTAATAACTCTGAGATTTGTTTGATGGGTTCCTCGACTCGAATCAAATATTTTTTACCCCCAAAGCCAAAGAAATAGTAATATAGGACCCTCTGATCGGATTGTTGTTGTTGGAATCTGTTGAGATGGGGACCCTCTTTACGGGTTGAGTACCTTTAATGTGTCTATTGATATACATGTGTCGTACCTTTTTTTCGATTTGTTACCTCTAATGTCTTGCCAGAACTTTCGGGGGTCATTTTTAATACATAAGTCCATTTCGCTCCGGATTATGATTTCATAATCATTGCTCGCTTTATTAAGGGCCGTTTTGTATTCTCGTTCTGAACTTCGTAGGGCTTGTTTTGTTTCGTTATTTGGTGTTCGCTCATGTTTACCTTTAGCCACACGAAATCGTTTGCGGTATTCTCGACATATATCATTAAACCATGGTTTATCAATTCGCTTCGATCTTGAATCTTCATTGCTTCGTGGACGTATTATTTTGTTACCAAATGTTTTCGTTGCGGAATTAATTAAAATATCAGATATCTTGGTAGTAACGAGTGTAATGTCATCTTTATTTGGGGCATTAGGTATTTTATCAAACATTTCGCTTACTTCGTTTATGCACGTTTCGTCAAGATTGTTTATAAAATGTGAGGTCAAGTTTTTATCCCATTTATTCACTAGTGTTTTTGGTCCACCACAAGCATCACTGCATTCGAGCATTCGTTTTGGAATCATTTTAGATTTGAAGTTAAGGGACAGGGATAGTGCCGTGTGTGCATCTGAAAATAAGAGTGAAAATTCTAGAATATTAAAGTGGGGGGTCGGTGTGTTTCTAGGTGGTATTTGGGGCGGGCCACCCACTCATGCCGTCATATCGATCGAAATCCTTACCGTTCTCGAAAATGGTCCATATCCCCATTTTCACCCCCTCGGGGTGGCACCCCCTGGGGTGATGGGTGGGGTGTCGGGGTGTTTCTATGTGGTATTTGGGGCGGGCCACCCACCCATGCCGTCAAATCGGTCGAAATCCTTACCGTTCTCGAAAATGGTCCATACCCCATTTTCACCCCCTCGGGTGGCACCCCCGGGGAGTGATGGGTGGGGGTCGGGGTGTTTCTATGTGGTATTTGGGGCGGACCACTCACCCATGCCGTCAAATCGGTCGAAATACTTACCGTTCTCGAAAATGGTCCATACCCCATTTTCACCCGCTCGGGGTGGCACCCCCGTGGTTGATGGGTGGGGGTCGGGGTGTTTCTAGGTGGTATTTGGGGCGGGCCACCCACCCATGCCGTCAAATCGGTCGAAAGCGACATTTTTGAAAATAAGGAATAAGGAATAGTGAATAAGTTCCAATTGTCATGTCTGTGCATGCTGTTGTTTACGCAATCATAGTACACATTGAGGACAATATACTATTTACGCGCTGATTACGTTTGCATATGAACAAAACTGTACATATTTTAATATTCCATCTGTTGGTGGCGATTTGACCACATATTAATATTTCTGCAACGAACACCGCCGTGCCTTTAATTATTATAACCAATACCATGTACTGATATACATATACATATAACTAACAAAATTAACGACATTAGGGAGACTCTTGAAATAATTCGACCTTAGGGAGACATCTCGACACAGCTATATATATTTTAATATTCCATCTGTTGGTGGCGATTTGAACACATATGAATATTTCTGCAACGAACGCCGCCCGTGCCTTTAATTATTATAACCAATACCATGTAATGCTATACATATACCTAACAACATGAACTACATTAGGGAGATTCTTGAAATAATCTGACCGTACAGAGACATTTCAATATATCATTTTCCATGCAACGCGCAGCTTCTGGGTATGGTGAGAGCATTTGGTATCAATAATAATAAAAAAATCTTTTATTGCTCATATTAAAGATACGGGCGGTGTTGGCGGTGGGTATGCTGTTAAAATATTCATCTCCGTCAAAAACCGCCAAAAACAGAAATAGTAAAATATAGGCAGAATGTGTTGTTATATCATACAGAAATATGGCATAAACAGTATGTTATTGTCAATTGTTTTCACTTTGTTGTGCAAACAAAAGGACAAAACCGTTACGTTTCCTGGCTTTTGTATAGATCCGGATATGGGAAGCATAAAGAGCGTTATTTGTTACTGTTTTTCTTATAATACAATACAATAATTAATTTGTATAGCGCTCAATATTATGAGTACATATTCAACGGCGCTTTACATTACATCGAGCTCATTGCCTAATCAGCATAATACATGTACATGCACATATATCTAGGAATTAAATGCTACATCAAAGAGATATGTTTTGAGGCCGGTCTTAAACATATTTAAATCAGTGAATATTTTCAAGTGAGGTGGAATGCTATTCCATAGATGTGGACCTGCAAATGAAAATGCCCTATCGCCAAACGTTTTCTGTTTGTTGAAAGGAGTGTACAAAAGCATACTGCTATCAGATCGTAATCCATATGTACACACATTTCTGTCTTTGATCATATCCTGTATATACAATGGTGACATGTTATTACGAGATTTGAATACAAGCAAAATAATTTTGAACATGATTCGATACTCCACTGGCAGCCAGTGTAATTGCTTGAGAACTGGAGTTATATGTTCATGCCGAGGAGTGTATGATACAACTCGCGCCGCAGCATTTAGCACTTTTTGCAGGCGATCACACTGGTAATCCGGTAGTCCAAACAGTAAAGAACTAGAATGCACTCAGAGAGATGCCAACGTGCGCAAAAATGTAATAAAAAATAATTAAAAAAATAATTTCACTGTATTTTACTTAATTTATTTAATTTAATTTAATGTTAGCAAAAAAAGACAATTACCATTTCTCATTTCATCACAGATAAAAGGCAAATTACTATATTAATCATTTAAGTAATTAAAACCAATTCCATGTTGCCGAAAGGATGAGACTTTAAAGGCACGTGAGGCCTTAGTTGTCGAAAATATTCATATTTGTTCCAATCACCGTAAACAGAAAAAAACAGTAAAACGCATACAGTTTCGTTCATATATACCAAGACCATCGCGTAAACAGCATGTTATCATAAAGACCTACTATATTTTACCTAAGCAAGAGCCTGATTGTGTTACAGAAGAAAGCACAATGCTACTGGCTAATCACACACAAATGGCATAAACGCTCTTTAGTAGTTCCGTATCAGGAATTCACCCACAAAGAACGCTCTTTATGTTTACCATTATAATATAAACAAACACCAGAAAAGTAACTTTTTATGCTTTTGTTTACATAACAATGGTCAACCATATGACAATAACATACTGTTTATGCGATATTTCTTATTTGTATACGGACAAAGTCTGTCTACATTTTGATGTTCTTTCTGTTTGTGGTGGTTTTTGACGGTTGGAAATATTTTCACAGGATACCCACCGTCAAGGCCAAACCGTACCTTTAATATTGATTACATTTTTTTCAGCGGCATATTTTCATTTTCATTTTCCGATAGTCAAAGTTGACCAAAGGAGCAATTATAAGAAATAATTAATACCATTTGTGTAAATATTGATAGCAGCCAATATGCAACAATAAATATGAATAATTAATCAATAATTAATCAATAACGATCATTTTATGTAATAATAAACTCTTCAAATGGTGTTTGTGTCAACAAATGCGTTTTGTTTTGTGTTACGTCATTCGTCGTATTTGACCCGGAACTCGGCTGAAGGTTGGGCTATTCAGCCTATTGCGTCGAATTACGAAATCGCGTTTTGAATGTCTCTCTTTTCCCGCACGATAAAAACAGGTCTTCGCACGAACCAAAAATGATAAAAACTTCCCAATTATAAGTAAAAATACCCAAAATGAAGGAGTCTATGTAGGTCCCGAAGGAGTCTATAGACTCTTTGATGTAGAGTTCTAATGTGGAAAATGTAGGTCGATCTATTTTTGTCATAACTCTGACGTATTTTGACATGGGAGAAAAAATCGAAATCGAGGCTCACTACGAGCATACCAGTTTTAAATATAGAAACAGGGAATCCCGACAAATGGCGATATCGCCGACAAACAAATAATCGAAAACAACACATAAAATAAACATAGCAAAAACGCGGCACAGTAAAAATGTCAGACCGCCACGAGGTTTTACGTCGTTTTTGGTGACGTCATGGAGTGAAACGGAACAGAGTGACACCAAGCTACGAACGAATCTGTCTGATCGCCATACTGTTGCGCGAGCGCACGTAATTACAGTAATCTAAGTGTGACGTGACAAAAGCATGGACCAATGTCTTAGTTGAGTCTACATCGAGGTATTGTCTAATTTGTCGGATTTTGTATAAACCTCTGAACGCCTTCTTACACATATTAGAGATATGGTTATCCATTGTCATGTGTGTGTCAAAATACGATCCCAGGTTGCGAACAGTGTCCTTTGTTGGTATGTCGGCGTCTCCCACATGAATTGAACTGATGTTGACTTTCTGAAGTTGTTGTCGAGAACCAATGATTATGAATTCAGTCTTATCGTCATTTACCATGAGTCGGTTGGTAATCATCCACGCTCTAATGTCCACAATACAGTTCTCCACAATTTGACGTGCTTTAGTTTCGCCTCTCTCTGTCGGTCGAAATGAAAAGTAGATTTGGGTATCATCTGCATAGCCGTGAACATCGGGGAGGTGACTTTCAACAACAGAGAATAATTTTGAAATGTAGAATAAGAACAGCACGGGTCCAAGACAACTTCCTTGTGGAACTCCGCGCTCGATGGGGAAATTTGTAGACTTTGAGCCATTAATGGATATTTGCTGTGATCGGTTCGTGAGGTAAGATTTCAACCAGATAGCTGCAGTGCCGCGAACACCAAAGTCAGATTGTAGAGTATCTAGAAGAATATCATGGCGGACGGTGTCGAAAGCAGCACTCAAATCTAGTAGCACAAGCAGAGTGACCTTTCTTGTTTCCATGCTGCAGAGAATATCATTTTGGACTTTAAGCAGCGCGGTTTCAGTTGAATGGTGTTGACGGAAAGCAGAAGTGTTTATTGGAAGAGGTGCATGTTGTTCGCTGTGCCGAATGAGTTGGTCTATTACTGCCTTTTCACACAATTTAGAAATGAAGGATAGGTTGCTGACGGGTCGGAAGTTCTTGAAAACAAGGTCAGCACCGGATTTCTTGAGAAGAGGGTGAACTATGGCTGTTTTCCAGCTACTGGGAACATGTCCTTGGCTTAATGATAGGTTTATCAACTGGGTGATGATAGGTATCAGGGAGTCACATTTCTTGAGTAGCGTTGTTGGTATAGGATCGAGTTCACAAGATGCATTTGAAGAGCGTTTGATGATTTTAACGACATCGTCAAGGTCGAGATCGTCGAATGTTGTGAACGTTTCCGTGGCTTCCTCTTTGTCGACACAAGGCGCTTTCACGGTGATGTTGTCAATCTTCTTTTGGATAAGTTCTATCTTTTCAGAAAAGAATTCACCAAACTGCTCCGCCAATTTTCCTGCGTCATCATGCGGTGGTAGTGTCTCATTCGGTTTCTCCTCACACATTTTTTTCACAACTTTGAAAAGTTGCCTGGTGTCACCTTCGCACTTGTTGATCGAGTCGGTGTAGTGTGACTTCCGGGCTTCCTTTAGTTGATTGGAGAACTTGTTTCGGGCATCACAGTACGATCTTTCATGTTCTGCAGACGTGCCTCGGGTCCTGAAGGAACATGAAATAATGAAGAGCGTTCATGTAATGTTTGTGAGATTAACCAATATGACTGCGTTGTGTTATGTAAACAGAAGCAAAACTTCTGTAACACGAGCAGGCTGTTGTTCACACAACCATCGTACAACTTGAGCACGATATACTATTTACGCGCTGATTATGTTTGCATATGAACACAACTATATATATTTTAATATTCCTTCTGGTGGTGGCGATTTGACCACATGAATATTTCTGCAACGAACACCGCCCGTGTCTTTTATTATTATAATCAATGTCGTGTACTGATATACATATACATATATAGCTAACAAAATTAACGACATTAGGGAAACTCTTGAAATAATCCGACCTTAGGGAGACATCTCGACACAGCTATATATATTTTAATATTCCATCTGTTGGTGGCGATTTGAACACATATGAATATTTCTGCAACGAATGCCGCCCGTGCCTTTAATTATTATAACCAATACCATGTAATGATATACATATACCTAACAACATGAACGACATTAGGGAGATTCTTGAAATAATCTGACCTTATGGAGACATCGCAATATATCATTTCCCATGCAACGTGCAGCTTCTGGGTATATTGAGAGCATTTGGTATTAATAATAATTAAAAAATATGTTATTGCTCATATTAAAGATACGGGCGGTGTTGGCAGTGGGTATGCTGTTAAAATATTCATCTCCGTCAAAAACCGCCATAAACAGAAATAGTAAAATATAGGCAAAATGTGTTGTTATATCATACAGAACTGTGGCATAAGGGTGATTCTACGGTAACTGAGCAATTTGAGTATCCCGATACATCAGAAATACAAACTTCGTTCTGTGGTGTATGATAGGGCACATTATGTGTAGTTAGTCAGAAATATTCGAGAAATGTGGTTGGCAAAAATTATTTGCTGATTATTTTCTCATTTTGTCTGTTTTAGACCGTTAGTGTAAACCAGAAACGTCATTACACTAACGCACTTTATCATCATTTCAAGCAGGCACCACATGTATAGTTACGAAGATATGGCCATTTATTATGGTTATTCGCGTTCCTTAGCAACTTCGCAATTTTCCGAGTGCCGGGGAGGTTCTAGTTCTGAAAATAAAAGCTTTATCTGAATTTACGAGGCACAAACATGTGTATTTTTTCCCCCATTCTTCTGAATACTTCTTGAATATTCTCGGACGTAACCACTTTCATGGGTAATAATGATTCATATTATATTAAAGGTACTCAACCCGTAAAGAGGGTCCCCATCTCAACAGATTCCAACAACAACAATCCGATCAGAGGGTCCTATATTACTATTTCTTTGGCTTTGGGGGTAAAAAATATTTGATTCGAGTCGAGGAACCCAACAAACAAAGGTCAGAGTTATTAGATATTGATTTTTCAAATTTGTTATGTTCTCGAGATGAGTACCAATAACTGCCGTAATCTGCTCTGGATGTGTACTCCGAATCTATTCAAACAGACAAGGATGAATAACTCTAAAATCAAGTGGGCCAGATAGTATTCCCGATAATGAAAAATAATAGATTTCTAAAATCGATATTTAACAAATCTGAGCTTTGATGGGTGACTTCCTCGACTCGAATCAAATATTTTTGCCCCCCCCCCGAAGCCATTGAAATAGTAATTGAGAGGAGTTTTATCGGGTTGAGTACCTTTAAACACCCACGAAGAATGAATCGATGGAATGGGACATTCATTGTGTTATATATTTCGGATAACTCAGCTGATAATCCTTAGCGTTAGTGTAATGACGATTTTGTTAGTGTAATGACGCACCGTTAGTGTAATGACGCTATATCCTCCTGTTGGACAGTAGATGGCTGATGAAATGACCATGCGACACCAGTGGTGCATGTACATATTATACGATATATAATATGACCATATATATATGTTGTTGGGGTAAGTGTGGACATTATGATGAACAGAGAGGTATATTGCTGTCAGATGTGTAACAAGCCCGTATCAAACCGATCCTTCTACTGATGGTCAGTGGTCGATATTGGCCACCCGTAGAAGGCTTTGTTTTGGATTATCCCGTAGCCAGCTTTTATGGTGGGCGGTTACGAATCTGATGCCGAATGCGCGTAGTGTAGAGTAAGAGGTTGTTCGTTTGGCCCCATCCGGTGGAATGGGTCCGGTGCCCCTGGGGAAATATATGTATACTCAGTGCACCGAGAGCGAGTCTGGGCCTCGATTTCGAATCTCTAATTGAGAAAAACAAAGATCAGTTTAAGGTGCCAATATAGAAGCTAAATTCCTGGGCGGCCTCCAACGGGGAACTTTGTGAAAATTCACTGCTTTGATATGATTCTGGAGCCCATCGGTGTCAACTTAGATTTTGTATGGTTCATTGAAAATGCAATCAATTAAAGATGTCAATGAAGCCAAATTGCGTCAGTGCATGGTGCGCGAAATAAGAGTCCCGGTGTGGGCCTTCCCTGGAATTTTTTTAGTAAATGTCAATGCTCTGACAACGATTCCGGACCCCCTATGAAGCGTGAACTTCGAGTTTCTAACTCAGGAAAAGATATAAGTTTAAAGGAGACAGGGTTTCACGTTCTAGACTTATGAGTGTTCGCAAGAGTTACTTCATGCGGATTGCCTTCTCCCTTAAAGTGCTGAAAAATCCTTTGAGCTTCCACCCTCCCCTCTCCAACAAAAATCTGGTGATGAAAGGGAACAACTGGATACATAGTTGCGGAGACACCCCAACCTTCCCATGATTTATTCCCGTCCCTGCCCGCCAAACACAAGTTAATTGTTACATGTAATTATCTTCGAGGGTGGGAATAATTTTCCCGGGTATAGGTTGTCATAACATTTGCTGGTCTTCTCCACACGTAAACAGTGATGGGCGAAATCAGATACAGCTCAGGATATGTTGGACCAAGAAACCTTATGAAGATACAATCCAATTATTATGTGTGTTATATGAAAATGACAACACTCTTCTCTTTTTTGCGAATTTTAAATGACAACTTGGAACTAGGTATATTAGCAACTAACCCGAATTGTTTCTGACCGCAGAAGGACCATGGCGCTGTTACATGGTGTAAATACCCAGGTGCCCATAGTTAGGCCGTGGAGTCAGCTGCCTATATGTATATCATGCACATTGTCTGTAGTATATCATGGAGTCATAGGATGTCCATATGTACTTTAGGCTATGGACATATCGGATAGTTATGCCACGTATCCACCTACACATAGATATTGGACCAATGCCCTATATAAAGATCATGGGTGGTGGTCCCTTTGAATATTCCATGCACCAATGCCACCATGCTGCAGGCTGGCCATGGACCGAGGGTCATATGTGTAGGGCATGGGATACAGGTCGATAAAGGTATGGAATGACATTGTACCAAGAATGAGCAGGTGTCTATACGTAGGACATCTATGGACCCAGCCCCGTATACATGATATATCTACGGCATGGACCGAGAAAAGTATGTTGACGATGCCTTTGTGGAAAGAAAAATAATTGTTTTCATCGACAAAATGCTACATGGTGCAGTTTGGTTTGTTAAAATTGCCATAATAGCAGTCATATGTACGTTTTTCGATTTCTGGTATGTCCCTAGCAACCGTTATCACCATTGTAAAATATGTTAATTTTCCTGTCAGATCCACACTGACAACAACTATTATAATTGTTTTCACCACAAAAATGATACATGGCGTATTTTAGTTTGTTAAAACTGCCATACTATTAGTCATATGTGCTTTTATTCGGTATTGGGCAGTTGCCTAGCAACAGTTGCTATAGAAGGACCTGCCGCCATTGCCTCCATATTTGAAAATGATGAGTAGTGCACGAGGAACATATATGCCAAGTTTCATGATTGTATCACATTTTGCACAATTGTTACACCTTGAGCCTGAACTATAATGAAAACACGTTATTACACCAACGCAGCGTCATTACATTAACGTAAACAGCGTTAGTGTAATGACGCGTTAGTGTAATGACGATTTCGCGTTCATCATGTGATAACATTTTTGAAAATCGACAACCAAACCAATCAACTAGTTTATGAACACGCTTACCTCAGACGCTTTTATCAAAGCTGTTTAATGTTCAGTCAATGCATATAGTATTTTAGTGTTCCGCGTTAGTGTAATGACGGTGAATAAATATACGGTACAAAATCCGGCGATTCAAATGTTAATTTCCGTGATAATTTCACGAATACTCAGGAAACATATTTTTTTTATTGTTAAAATGGAAGTTTCCGTTCACGTTGCGACAGATGTGATATACAACTGATACCAAAGGGAAACGTGGCAACACATTTTAGGCTCGCGTTAGTGTAATGATTCTGGATCACGGGACAACGTTTTTGGGACAACTAAATAGCTTTTTGTATGATTCTTCTTTGGTATCTCTGTATAATTTTGGTGGCATCAGATTCCTTGCAAAATTCCACACCAGAAGGTGGATTTCGGTTTGGAATATACACCCGCCAGTGCATAAGAAAAATCGGAGAATTTGGGCGTGTCTGCTCTGGGACATGCAGTTTCGTGGTATCTAGTCGGTTATCGTCATGCCTAAGACCCATACCGGAGTATGGTAATCACTTAATTTTGGTATCTAATTAATGCCTGGATTCTCAGTTTAAAAATGATGGCCATTTTACTTGCTCGTCATGAGCAGTACTTGTCTTGTGGTGAATTGTTCCCATTGGACAGTGTTTTGCTCAGTTACCGTAGAATCACCCATAAACAGTATGTTATTGTCAATTGTTTTCACTTTGTTGTGCAAACACAAGGAAAAAAACCGTTACGATTACTGGCTTTTGTTTAGATCCGGATATGGTAAGCATAAAGAGCGTTGTTTGTTACTGTTTTTCTTATATGGAAATAATGAAGAGCGTTTATATAATGTTTGTGTGATTAACCAATATGATTGCGTTGTGCTATGTAAACAGAAGCAAAACTTCTGTAACACGAGCAGGCTGTTGTTTACACAACCATCGTACACATTGAGGACAATATACTATTTACGCGCTGATTATGTTTGCATATGAACAAAACTATATATATTTTAATATTCCTTCTGATGGTGGCGATTTGAACACATGGATATTTCTGCAACGAACGCCGCCCGTGTCTTTATTTATTATAGCCAATGCCGTGTACTGATATATATATATATATACATATATATATATATATATATATATAGCTATATATATATATATATATATATATATACACTAGAAGGTGACCCGACTTCGTCCGGGGTTTGACCTTGAATTGTCTATTTTGAAGGCCAAGGTCAAGTGGGTCACGATTTGACCCGTCCAAAACACTGCCCGAACAAAAGTACCCGACAAAAGTACCCGTCGAAATCCATCCGGTTTTACCCGATTTGACCTTTTAACCCGATTTGATTTCCACTCAAGTATATAAACGCGCCTCATATACACACGCTCATTAATTATCAAGTTTCAACGTAAAGATAAATTACCATCGGTGCCCGAGATATCGCCAAGACGTCTGTAACAGTCAAATGCATCGACCGGTTAAGCGTTAACCTCTTCGCTGCTAAATGACGTTATGACGTCGTGTGCTGGGCTGTTGACGTTATTGGCATTTTCCAATGGGAAAATATAGCGGGAATGTCAAATGAACCATAAAAGTGACTCAGCTGAAAGGCTTTTATTGTTCACAATCGTGGAACATCATACACTGTTTGAAACGTCGAGATACAGTTATTCCGATGCACTAATCTCTCAGTTCCAGTTATGTATGATGGCCTACTTCTAGTGTGCTGAAGTAGGTCCGTAGTACCTACGGACCATATAGCACACGGCGTGCACTTTTACGTCCGTAATAGATACGGACGTCATAGCAGCGAAGAGGTTAACGTGATCTAACGTTATGAACTCTAACGACGTCATAGAAGTTACGCATTGTTTGTATCCTGATGGAAGATAGTACCACTTCTTCTTGATAATCGAGGCTGATAACTAAAACGGATACATACTCATTATATATCGTTGGAAAGAGGAAACACGAAAGATTCTCACAGTGTCATTATTATGACTGGCATTTTATTATTCGCGCTGTTTCGAATCGATTTGTAAGCACCGAACTCAAATGAAAGTCCCGTAACACAGCGTAAAAACAGATTTGACCGCGGCACGTGAAAAGTTGACATCGGATTTGAAAATTGATAGGCCCATGCCACCCCCCGGCCGAAAATACCCCCACATACCAAGTTTCATCGAAATCGGCTCGTTCGTTTTCGAGTCCATCGCGATCACGCATTGTGCAATTCCATTCACCCTTTCTTGATATTTTCGATGAAAATCGATTGTTGAGGCTGTTGTATTTGGAGGAATGAGCGTGCGTATATGAGGCGCGTTTATATACTTGAGTGGAAATCAAATCGGGTTAAACTGGCGGATTTTTACGGACGAAATTTGATGCATAGGGTATCTCGGTATCCGCTGGGCCGATTTCCCGGTATCCGCTGGGCCGATTTCCACCATTTTTGGGGTGTTGGTGTTTGACCCCCACCTGACCTTGACCTTCAAAATGGTCAATTCAAGGTCAAAGCCCGGACGAAGTCGGGTCACCTTCTAGTCTATACTATATATTTTGAGACTTCGTATATATGTGTGTGTGTGTGTGTGTACTTCATAGAATCCAAAACGCGTTTAAAGATTGAGCTCAAACTTCCTATGTAAGTGTCAAATCCCACCGACACGACCGTGGTCGTGGTTTAGAGAAGCTCAGAGCACCCGTTCTCCAATCTCAAATCACCGCAAAGGCACGGCGGGGGTTAATCAAGTGATTATTTAATGAGCGTTTATTTTTGACGCATCTCTATAAAGAGCGTCTGTTTCCCATTCAACGTTATTCGCATCTGCAGAGTTATACGGGAACGCAAACGTTATCGCTCGAAATTTATTCCCTGCGAGCACGGATGGCGCGCTTTGTTTATACAGTATATACCTTCGATATATACCGAAATCATCCCAGATAATCACGAATATAGCATCAGATTTCTCCCCAGATATACCGTTATAAAGCTACTGGAATCTGCCAATCTACGGGAAATTCCAGGGAATACCGATTGAGCTCAAACTTGCTACCTACGGGAAGTGTCATATATATGAGTGTGTCCTTTATAGACTCTAACCGATTGAGCTCAAACTTGCTAAATAAGAAATTAGCCCCCAAGCCGTAAATATCAACAACAACGATATTACTAAATACACGTTTTCGGCAATGTGAGAGTTTTCGGGGAGCCGTGATGCCAACAAGTAAATCTGTCTTCGGGTCGTTGTTGTTGCCAACAACAACGACCCGAAGACAGATTTCCCGACGGGAAGCGTTTGTTTTAAATTCAATGCAATGTTATCGTAGAGAGCTTTCACGAAACAAAGAATGCGTTGTCTGTCGTTCCTAGGAAGGGGGGATTTCTACGGGTAAATTTTTCCGCCAGAAACAAAAAAATTAATTAAAACAATTTACAATTTAATTAAAACAATTTAAAATTAAAAAAAATTAACAATAAAAAAAAAATTCAGAAACAAAATATATTAAATTTAAAAAACATTAAATTCATATTCAAAAATAAAAAACAAAAATAAATAAAAACAAAATAATTACAAAAATGTCATGTTTCTGAAACAAAGCCATGGGACGAATGCCGCCAGTGGCGGGCTAACCTGCTAGTACAATATATTTTGAGAACTCCGTATATATATATACTTTATAGAATCGAAAACGGCTGGCTCGATTGAGTTCAAACTTCCCATCTAAGGGTAAAAACCCACGAACACCGTAGTTGTCGCGTTTTGGAGAAGCTCTGAGCACCCTTTATCCACTCCCAAATTACCGCAAAGGCACGGCGTGGGTTAATCAAGTGATTATTTAATGAGCGTTTGTTTTTGACGCATCGCTATAAAGAGCGTCTGTTTACCATTCAACGTTATTAGCATCTGCAGAGAGATAATGCAGAATGAGCTTTTATGTACATGTACAAGCATGTTAGATCAGCGTTTCATTTTGGATATGTATTTATACGTTATGTGTTTCTCCATATGACATTCATGTAGTCAGTAGATAACCATTTTTCACAACTGGTCAATAAATTTTTAAATTGGTCATGATTTCAATTTGCAGAAATAGTTTATGAATTTATAGTATTAATTTCATTGGCAGCCCTAGTTGCAGTGATGTGTACCAGTACTGGTGTATGGATACCAGGTCTAGGTATTTCTGATACCAAATCTTATACCTGTATCACAAGTGTTTTCACACCATGATTATTACAATTGTTATATCTGAATTTCTGAAACAGTTAGTTTGCAGAGCAAATGGGCCTGTGAGTAGTATTTTCTTGAAATTTCAATTATAACTCTGTTAAGTCTGGTCTGGCATAAAACCATGAGTAGCATGAAGGTTTTGAAATAACCGCCAGTCTTTGAAATCCTATTATGCAGTTCTAATCAGCCTTTATGTATATATAAGTTTGTCTGACCAGTATTTCATATTTGATATGTATTTGACATGTTATACATTTCTCCACACGACTTTCATATACATGTATATGAACATTATTCACAACAGATCAATAAAGTTATTAATTGATCATCATGAAATAAAAGTAATTTTTTTTAAATACTGATGTTGCAAAATTGTCTGGATATTTAATCGTTTTAACTTTTAAACAGTCAATAGTGAAGCTGAAGCAGCTACATGATACTTACCATGATCAAATTACACTCATTGACTTGGGCCGTACTGCACATGTGCATGACAAGATCCTTAATTGTAATGTTGTCTGTTTCATGTAATTACCTGCATGTACATGTACTGTGATTACATTACATGTATTTCACGAATTGATAATTTGCTACATCACTTGAAGATTAACAATGGTTTGACTACGATGGGTAGTTACATAATACATGTAAGATTTAAGAAATTGATGCGTATATCACTATTGCTAATGAGATTCACCTGATTCAGGTTTGTTCTTTACAGTGATGAAGTGATCGTGGACCTTATACATATGACAATGGTTTCATAATCCTATTGTGAAACACCATTTCACAATCATTATAGTGCACACATTTAGACTCCATTGATATGTGAGTTAATTTTGACAAAAGTAATGGGAGATACAGTATATGTATTTTAAAGAATTTGTTGATAGGTGTCCTAAACGTCTGAACAATTTTTACCAGCTCTCACATCAGTGGTGAGTGGTATCTCATTTATAGTGATTTATTCATATCTTCATTTAATTGCACAGCCTTATAAGGAATTTATATAGACATTATATGTATGTGAACGTCTGTATACATTCATAAGGTCACTGTATGTCTGGTATACTAGTATGTATTGGCAACGTACTTATTAGAGGGTATCACACCCCCCCTCCCCCTGAATCCTGAATACCAGTTAATTTTGGGGGGTGAATCCTGAATACGAGTTAATTTTTGGGGGGGGGGGGGGGGGTGAATCCTGAATACATGTTAAGAAATAATACATAGAAGTTACATAGACACATTATGATGCCGGTCGCGTTATGAGGCCGTTATGATACCATTAATGATACTTTATGATCAGGGACGTGGCTAGAGGGTTTCCGTTGGGGGGGGGGGGGGGTTTCCACCTTGGGAAATTCCAACTGCACCCCCCCCCCCCTCCTTGAGTCAGAATCAGACCGAACACAAGTTTTGCATAATTCCATTTGCACCCCCACCCCCCCCCCCCCCCCTTGCACCTCAGTGTTTAGGCCTAATATCCTATATCTTCATAAACCATGGTTCTATATACCCGGTATGAGAAAATTCAGATATTTTAACCTGAAACATTGCATAAATCCTAACATCTAGTGGTCTAACTCCATACAAATGCACACGGCTACGGACAAGAGACCACGAGACACCGAGCTGACCATCGTTGTTCGGCCGGTGTGAGAAAATTTTGAAATTTGAACAAGAAAATCGCAAATCCTAGCATCCATGCAGACTGGCCTCAACTAAAGCTTTCCTATAGTGTTGGAAATTTCAAACCTCATACTCCCCTTCAGGTTGGAAAATTCTCCAACTGATGACCACAAGTTTGACCAAATGTAGTAAAATATTGTTAAACTTACACTCTTAAAACGACTGTGTGGTAGAACCACACAGTTTGTGTAGCCATTTGATCGACAACAACATTGTGTGGTGAATTGTGTGGCAAATGACCACACATCTGTTGTGTGGTGGTGGCGAACATACTGTGTGGATCGACCAAAACAACTTGTTCTTTGTAGACACACATTAAATGTGTGCTAAGTTGCGCACAAGAATGTGCGGATGCAGATGAACAGTTTATGTGTGGTTACTGACCTACAAAGTTGTGTAGTTGACACACACAAAGATGTTTGGGTCCAGCACATTTATTTGTTCGTTGAATGGACACAAATATGTTTGCACTAAGGAAACAATATGTTCGCCGCTACCACACACGTTTGTATTGTTATTGTACACAATGTTGTTGGGCGAGACTACACATATGTGTTAATCACATGCGTACACATTTGTGTGGTTGATCCAAACAATAGTGTTCACCGCCATTACACTATTTTGTATTGTTCTTGTACACAATGCTGTTGGGCAAGACAACACATATGTGTTCATTACATCTGTACAAAAGAGTGTGGTCGATCCAAACAATAGGCTGCTAATCCTGCAAAACAAAATCATATTCAACGAAGAGTGTTTACCGATATTTATTGGCCAAACATATAGTTCGGCTATCGTTGGACCTTTTTTTCCCGCCATACATATGAAATGTTATAGTCTACTGATGCTTGACGTGCTGCGCTGGACGTTTTCGAATATTAACTTATCAAACAGCAAACATGCATATCCCGGGGGTCCGCGGCCTTCTTTTGTGTACACAGCAGAAATCGTGATTGTCGAATGATATAGTATAGCTATAGTCTTTAATTTCAATAATACAAAGACACAAAACAAACAGCCGTTTAACACATTCACGTAATATTTTGGTCATCCTTTAAACTATAAGCGTGCATGTTTCAGTTCCATTAATGGGTTTCACATCAATAACTAGAATTTTCCTTCAACTTGAATGTATTGGAACAATTCGAAAGTCAGTCTCTGCTATATATACATATATATTGCTACTGGTTGGCTGTCTTACATCAGACTCACCCTCACGTGTGTAGAACAACAAGCTCTAAAACTAACTGAAGCTTTCTGAGATCCCTTGAACTATACAAGAAAATTAAGGGCTCCAAAGAGGATAGTCTTTTTGAATGTAATCGCCTCTTGCACAGAAACCAAATTACAGCACATGACATCATATGCATGTATACCAAAATCATTGATTGTCCAAACGTTCCTTTGACGATAGACGTGACAATAACTACCATAACACAACTGAGGATATACGTGGGAAACATCAATACCAACGACAACAACAACAACAATAAAATCAACTCGCATAGCAACAAATCAAATACCAAATCTTGTGCCTGCATATGCATTTGAACCTTGAATCGCTCAACCATGTTACACGTATTACGTAATTATGCTGGTGAATCTAGCGCTTGCCACTGTTTGTGCAACTTATTGATAATTTTCATAATGTTGTTGAATATTTGCACATGGAACGCTACTGGGATTTTCGGTAGCAGTTCCTACCTCTCGAGCCTTCTCGCACAGGAAAATGTTGGTGTAATTGGAGTGAGTGAGCATTGGCTCTGGGAGCACAATTCTCATTTTCTCAACACATTACACCAAAATTATCGCTACCATATAGTTTGTGACTATTCACAAAGAATACCGTTACAAATGAGAAGGGCGGGAAGGCCGAAAGGCGGAGTTGCCATTATATGGCATGCTAGTTTGGACAGTGCCGTTTCAGTCATCCAATACGACGACGATCGCATTTGTGGCATTCAAATACAGATATCAGAATCACAGTATGTATACATCTTTCAGGTGTACCTCCCTTCCAGCAATTACCCAGTCACAATGTATAGAGACTATATAAATCGTGTGCAAGACCTTATCGATATGTACACAGAAATAGGGCACGTCATTGTAATGGGTGACTTTAACGGCAGTGTACAGAGATCGGATGCCAGAAATAGAAGTTTATCCAAACTTATCTCACAAAAATCACTGGTGTCTGTCAACAATACTGACGCTTGTATTGGGCCTTCTGCGACATACGTACCCACCGATGGTGGACCAGGTACCATGATAGACCACATCCTCATTCCCGAGGAAGAATCGTACCTAGTACAGAAAATCGAAATCATCGACGACGATTCACTGGATGTCTCTAATCATAGGCCAATTAAAATGGTCATAAATTACCCACATAATAATAAAATGGGTCGCTCAGAAAACCAAATTTCAGCATGCAATTGGAAAAAGTTCACTGCCTCGGAAGACTTAATCAATGCTTATCAAACCGCCGTGCAGGACAGTCTTCCGAACTTTGCCATATCTGACATCGATGATCTCGATTCGTACTACGATTCTGTTGTTAGTGCGATAAACAAAGCTACAACGCAGCACATACCAAAAAAGTCTTTCAAATCTTTCGCCAAACCGTATTGGAACGACTCTTTGGAATCACTCCACTGCGAAATGCGCAATACTAGAAATAGATGGCTAGAAGAAGGGAGACCGAGAGGTATTGTAAATATCAGCTACGGCAACTATAAAGAAGCTAAACGCAAATTTCGCCGCGAACTTCGCAAATGTAATGGGCAATACATGTCTGCTCAAAATGAACAAATTGATAATTCAGCTGAGTTAGACCAGGGTCTCTTTTTCAAGCTCTTTAACAACAAAAGATCGAAATCAAAACCGGATAGTAAATTATTCAATGTAAATGGCAAAATAATCCGGAATACGTCGGACATCACCGCTGCATGGGCAGATTACTATGAACAACTATATTCACCTCTACAATCGCCCACTTTCGATTCAGAACATCTGGAGAAGATACAACTTTTGATTGCAGATATTTCTGAACATAAGTCACCTTCTAAAGTAGACCAATCTCTCATTTATGAGATATCACACAGAGAGCTCAATAACGCTATTAGTAATGCCAAAAAGGGGAAAGCCCCAGGTCCCGACCGCATATGCTATGAGCATGTGGTACATGGTGGCGATACATTGCTCAACTGCACAGCATACATGCTGTCTATGATGTTGAAACTCAGACATGTTCCAAAAATGGCCAAGACGGGATTAATGATTTCCTTGCATAAGGGTGGAGACAAACCAAAGAACAAGTTCGATAGCTACAGAGCAATTACACTCTTACCCATATTCTATAAGCTCCTGGAAAAGGTTCTGCTCAATCGCTTCGAAATTAATACACCATATCTCGTTAAAGTTCACCCCCTTCAGAACGGGTTCCAGAAAGAAATAAGTTGCTTAATGTCATCATATGTTGTTAGCGAATGCATCAATTACACATCAGAGCAGAATAGTAAGCTTTATGCATGTTTCCTAGATGTCCGTAAAGCCTTTGATACTGTGTGGTTAGACGGCCTATTGATCAAACTTTACAATCGTGGTTTCCGTGGACATATATGGTTCATACTACGGGAGATGTTGTCGGGCTTTTCGTGCTTCGTCAATTATGGTAAATCAATGTCAAGGGAAATCAAAATACTACAAGGGACGCGACAAGGGGAAATTTTATCCCCTCTTTTATACATGTTGTATATAGATGATCTGTTATATGAACTCGAGGCATCGAACTATGGTCTTCGGATTGTCTCCACAAACTGCGCGTCGCCAACTCAAGCGGATGATATGACGCTCTTTTCGCTCACAAACGTGGGCCTACAACGCCTCTGTGATATTTGCACAATGTATAGCCGATTGTGGCGGTTTACATACAACGCACAGAAATGTAAAACCATTGTATTCAATGAAAAAGTGAAGAATATGCCTGTGCATCCAAGGAGATGGAAACTTGGTGACGGGTATGTAGACGAAACTAATCACATAACCCATCTTGGCATAACGTTGCATAGAAGCGACTTCGCTCGTGAGTTCATCGACTGTATTGTCAACAAAATAAGATCCACCTACTTCATGCTGAGCAATGCTGGTATGTATGCAGGTGGAATCACCCCTCAAAGTTGCGAAACTCTTTACAGATCCATAATTATTCCAAAGGGTCTATACGGATCTGAACTATTGTGTGGTCTATCAGAAACCCATTGGTCAACTCTTGAGAAAATTCATCGCTTCTGCCTCAAGCATATCCAGGGACTTCCTGTACGTGCTCGCACTGATATCGTTTTGGGGATGCTTGGCATCCATCCTATCAAGTCATTGATTGATGCCAGGAAACTCAATTTGTTTGGAAGCCTATGCCGTATGCCTCCTGGCAAAGCGTGCAAGGAAATTTTTGTCACAAGACTTCACATGTACTTCACGGGACAACTGGAAAACCCAAATTCCTTCATCAGCGACATTAACAACACTCTTGTTGAATACAACCTATCCGAGCATATGCATCAGTATGCTCATTTCTGCTCATTTCCTCTGAAATCCGAATGGAAACGCATTACAAAAACCGCGATTAACGACAAATGCGTACAGAAATGGACAGAGAGAACAAATTGTGACACTTCATTTGCGCGTTTTCGAGAAATTCAACCAAACCCTACTATGTGTCACTTATGGAGAACATGTCGTAAATACCCTATGCATAAGATTGCATTTATCACAGTCGGTCAGCTCATCGCAGGAAGCGCATTCTCTCAACAAAACACATGCACATTATGCTGTCAGTCACACTCTGATATTATCGAGCACGCACTTATCTCATGCAGTAGCCCACTTATGCATTCCCACAGAAACGAAATGTGGTACCAGATGATTGATCGTTTCGGCATACCGCTATTCGTATGGGCCACGAGTCTCAGCAACAGCGACCTCGTATTGCTCCATCTCACACATCTTCCACGTGATATATTCACATTTCTTGAGCAAGTTGAGGATACATCAAAGTTTACGAGATTCATTGTTCTTCACACAAACTTAATTTGGAGGCGCTATGTCGAACTCTCAGCCACTACGCATGACGGTTTGTGTTAAACAACCTTTGATCTTTGAAGTTTGAACGTTACGGGTGTTCACCATAAGTCGTACTTAAATGTACCACATTCTGTCCTGTCCATAAAATCCGAAGACGACAAATTAAATAAACATGAATAAATTAATAAATCATTATATATATATGTATGCATAGGTATGTGTATATGAGGGTGTGATGGTGTGTGTGTGTGTGTGTGTGTGTGTGTGTGTGTGTGTGTGTGTGTGTGTGTGAGGGTGTATACGTGTGTGTATATGTTTTCTTGCGCTAGCGTTTGCACTGTCGCAACATCATCCTACATATAGTCTATTCCACTTAATGGGTGCATACATTTATAGGGGAGCTATTGTCGAGCAAGGGCATTGCGTTTGCTGACTCTTTGGGGAGAGAGATTCTTCTAAGCGAATCCAACTCCAACTAGAGTTCCTTTTGTAATTGTATGCACCTGCTTATGGTGTGCTGTTGTGACAGTGCATCATAACGTATGTATGTACGGTTGTGTTTGTGTCTGCGCCATGTGTTAGATTGTATATGCGTACGGGTGTGGTCGAGAGGGTGTGTGTTTTCTGTTGATGTGATATGTAAGCTCGTGTTCGTGTACATACAATTAGAATGGTATTCTTTTCCTCGGTAGTTTGTTCTCTTGTCTGTCTTTTCATTACTTCTTGATTGCTAAATGTATTTATGTTACATTCATGTATACTATGTCTTGTTAAATCTTCAATACTGGAGGCAATAAAGATATATATATATATCCCGGGGGTCCGCGGCCTTCTTTTGTGTACACAGCAGAAATCGTGATTGTCGAATGATATAGTATAGCTATAGTCTTTAATTTCAATAATACAAAGACACAAAACAAACAGCCGTTTAACACATTCACGTAATATTTTGGTCATCCTTTAAACTATAAGCGTGCATGTTTCAGTTCCATTAATGGGTTTCACATCAATAACTAGAATTTTCCTTCAACTTGAATGTATTGGAACAATTCGAAAGTCAGTCTCTGCTATATATACATATATATTGCTACTGGTTGGCTGTCTTACATCAGACTCACCCTCACGTGTGTAGAACAACAAGCTCTAAAACTAACTGAAGCTTTCTGAGATCCCTTGAACTATACAAGAAAATTAAGGGCTCCAAAGAGGATAGTCTTTTTGAATGTAATCGCCTC
This sequence comes from Siphonodentalium dalli, assembly GCA_032622095.1. Taxonomy (NCBI): domain Eukaryota; kingdom Metazoa; phylum Mollusca; class Scaphopoda; order Gadilida; family Siphonodentaliidae; genus Siphonodentalium; species Siphonodentalium dalli. The sequence goes on along the minus strand of CP136061.1, from coordinate 163,516,233 downwards.
TTGCACAGAAACCAAATTACAGCACATGACATCATATGCATGTATACCAAAATCATTGATTGTGGAATTTGTGTCTAACTCATACATTCCACCGTGGTTCTTGGTTGGTTGATTCTAGTTTATCTGCGTCGTTGCCAAGGCAGCCTTGTCCATATCTTGTTATTTACATCGACGTTACACCGCGTGACCGCCATGATTTCACCATTGAACCTGTAAGCAGAGAAGTTATTTTGTTTATAACATGCCATTGGGAATATTATTTACAGTATACATTGTATGTACATCTATAACAGTATTATAATTCATACATTAAAGAGCGCATTTTCAGAAAGGAATATAGTTTTTGAATGATACTAAATATATACATGTACTACTCATTATAGCTTCACATAATGAATGTTCGGACAATTTATAAATATATTTTACTTTATCTATATGGCCAGATCGATGCCTCATTAAGCGCAATCTTGACACGGGAAATTTGCAATTTTACATAAGGAATTGTAGCTATATATAACACAATACATTCATAGCCCCCCCCCCCCCACACCTTTTTTATAGTATAAACTATAACTCTTCACCATGTACGTCACTTAGTCCAAATGCTAATAATACTTTAATGACACATCTCACTATTCTGCAGTATTTATAATTTTAGATTATTTCTAAGTTCATTATTTGCTATGACATTTATTGAATGACATAATATTCTTCACAATTTAAAGTTTTGGACACAAACGGTGGCTAAATATGTATTAGATATACGACATCACCCCCCCCCCCCCCCGGGCCCCTCCCTCGGTAACCAAATTTACGCAAGTTATACATAGCAGAGGAGCCAAATTATGCATGTTAATTTTTCACATCCTCTTGGTAAACCACCAATATAATTGACAAATAAATACCCCACCCACCCACCCAACAATTTGTTTCCCTTGGTACATTGATCGTCCATTGTGGTATTTCAAGGTTTATTGCAACAGTGATGCTCATCATATTCAAATTAAATTAATTTGAAACACCAATTTCACACATTTTGTGTCATTCCGGGTGCCACATGTCATATAGAACTTCGTAGTATGCGACTAGGGCATTTCAGTGACAGCCACAAGTCTCATTCATGGACGCGGCTCAGTGGTCGCCGTTGATGGGGGGGGGGGGGGCGTGGGGTGTCCACATTCAAATGTCGAAGTACACCCCACCATCCCCCTTGAACCATATTTGTAGAATTATATTTGCACACCCCCCTCTCGTTCTGAATTTTCCAATTGGTACCTCAAGCTTTCCAACTAATAGAATTTCCAACCAAATGGAAGTCTTCCACCCGATGGCCATTTGAGGCCATTTTTGTTTTACCAAAAGTAGAAAAATATGCTAGTTTGTCTAAAAAAAACTAAAAATTTCCCACTAATTACTGGTTGAAAAATCAAACAAAGAGAACAATTTCAACCTATTATAATGCATGTGGTGTAAAACTTGTAACTTTGCGTCAGGCATGAAATTTCCAACTGTTGGAATTTTTAGTAAATTTTACCGAGGTTTGGGATAGGGTTATAGACACACCCTTCCCAATGTCCGCCCTGTCGCCACGTCACTGGTCTCAGTATATATTTCCTCTCATCTGCATTCCATATAAACACAAAAAACGTCGTTACTTTATCAACATGAGAACCTTACCGTGCAAAATAATAAAATTGTGGTTCTGGTTTAAAGCACGCTGTATAATATATAGTGTGTATGTGATGAACACACATTTGTTCAGTAAATGTCTTCACCACACAGTTGAATTTGTCAATTTACATAAAGACAATTTTCGAGCAGGTTTTGTGCTTCGGAAAGATGTGTATCATATAGACTACAGAAACAACAGATAAACCCAGATAAACGCACAACTCTAAAATGTAAATATATGACTATGCGACAGGGAATTGATGAATCAGAAAATCCAAATCAAGTTTATTATTTCGTTCAATCATGTTTTATACAAAAAAGATACGGAAATTCTCACAAAGGTGAATATCTTGCCAATTTAAATATAATCTTACCTTAAAGGTACTCAACCCGTAAAGAGGGTCCCCATCTCAACAGATTCCAACAACAACAATCCGATCAGAGGGTCCTATATTACTATTTCTTTGGCTTTGGGGGTAAAAAATATTTGATTCGAGTCGAGGAACCCATCAAACAAATCTCAGAGTTATTAGATATTGATTTTTCAAATTTGTTATGTTCTCGAGATGAGTACTAATAACTGCCGTAATCTGCTCTGGATGTGTACTCCAAATCTATTCAAACAGACAAGGATGAATAACTCTAAAATCAAGTGGTAATTTTCACGCAATTTTGACTGAGTTCTGGGCCAGATAGTATTCCCGATAATGAAAATAATAGATTTCTAAAATCGATATCTAACAAATCTGAGCTTTGATGGGTGACTTCCTCGACTCGAATCAAATATTTTTGACCCCCGAAGCCATTGAAATAGTAATTGAGAGGAGTTTTATCGGGTTGAGTACCTTTAACTATAGAAATAATCGAAGAGACCGACCAATATATCGAATTTCGAGATCCACCACAATCAACAAGACTCCATGTGTACACTTTACGGCAGCCTGTGAGCCTGTACGAAACAACGACGAGCGCGTGACTACCACGTGAAATTTAAAAAAACCGACGTCACATACAAATATGTGTGGTGATGTACACATATATGTGTGGATATTGGGTGATACACACATATGTGTGTATTGTGTACACATTTATGTTCAGATAATGCCTCCACACAGTCATTGTGTGGAAGCTGCCACACAGTCCTTTTTACAGTGTATTAGCATTTTTGTATTGGCCGCAGGGGAGAGACAATGACACACCGGGCCGACCATGGTTCGGCCCGGTGTGCGAACATTTTGTAATCTGAACAAGAAAATCGCAAAATCTTAGCATCTAGACTGGCGTCAATCATTTTTAGCATGTTTATGATGGCATGGTGGTCGAATATGCCCAAGAAGCTATTCTACCCACCCATTCATACAGATAACTAGCACAAAATATTACTTTGCGCCATCAAAACCTGCGTCCAAGATGTTTTGCTTGAACCCGAATACCAGTTAATTCAGGGGTATGAATCCCGCGTACGGCTTCAAAACACCCTGAATCCCGCGTACCGAAAGGGGGGGGGGGGTGATACCCTCTTATTAAGCAGAACACCGGCTTCGGCTAACACTTTATATAGTGTGTCACGGCTCTTAGTTCAATTTCCATTCCATTCCACCGTTCGCCACTTTCGACAGGTGTCACATGACACGCACCTCTGGTGTCACATGACACGCACCTGTCACTTGTCGCGTCTCATAGCAACTAGTATTGATAGGCCGTCAAATCGTGCCGCTCATCGAGCGTGTTTACAAATACAAAATGAATGAATGATAACAAGTCGTTTGATTGTCATCAACTATATCCTGATATATTTCTGTCACGAATATACGATGATTCACGTCACGACACAAGTGGGAATCACAGGCAAAGAAGGTATTTTTCTGTTGTCGTTCCCGACTGTCTTAAACTTTAAAGAATATTAGCTGATTAGGTCGGGCACAGGTGCCAAATTACTTTTAATTAGTGATTTAGTCCAACAAATTAGAAGATTTTCCTTCTTTCTTGAATTCCTTCCATCCATGTAGGATATCTTGCAAATGTTATAAAGTTGATAAACACAAATTCGGATTTATAATAATAAGATATATTTTAATATTTGGACATTTATGTTTTCTTAAAGGGGTACTGTACGCCATTTTCATTAAATTTCCGGTGACAACAACGATCTAATATCGATAATATATAGAAACATAAGTAATTTGAGTCGAAGATGTATTCTGTAAACGCTCAGGTTAATAGGCTATCTTAAAATTTAGTAGTTTAAAAGTTAATAATTTGATATAAATTGAATTTATGACTGGAGCCATAAAATGGCGTCAATTAAATTACGAATTGCCGTAATCAAATAAAGTAATTGAGGGATACTGGATTGTTAAACCGATCGCACACACGATCGCTTAAAATATTATGATGATACGGGGAGAACACTCAAGCCACTCACTGACTAGCGACGATACAATAACTTAAATGATTATATGGGACTAGTATGCCTATAATATAACTTTTATTTGATTCATTTGGTTGAAAACTGTACAATAATTACTCGACAACGACAATTTGTATTTTTGCATTCCGGTAAATTTGTCATCCGTAACACTACTTCGTACTCAACAGACTTTCAAATAATGAAAAAATTGTTACCTTATTCTCCGACTCGGAGACTATAGAAACCAACAACAACATTTGGCGTACAGTACCCCTTTAATTCCTCATCTATGACAATGACATCTATTCTATATTAAGATAAATTGATAATCGTAAATGTCCAAATAATAAAATATATATTAAATTAATCTGAATAGTCTAATTTGTTAGACTGAGGCCCCCCACCCCCCATGGAATACGGAATAAAACTTAACACAGAGGGTGGAATACGGAATACCAGTTAACAGCCATATGGAATAAATAAAAATATATGAAAACTTAATTTTTTGGAAGGTCGGCGTACGAACACCGGTATTTTTGGAATACCTCCTAACAGAGGGGCCGGAATACAGCGTACCTCATAACAGGGCATGGAATACGGCGTACGAAAAGGGGGGTGGGGGCCTCTGGACTATGTGAATTAGTCATAACCTCGAAGGTTTTTGGAAAAAACAATGGAATCTGGTAATATTTGGTCTTGTTGTTGTCTATAGCCATAGGATGTTAGAGGTCAAATCGAATGTTCATAATCTAGCTCATCGAAATGTAGATCATGCCATGAATCTCTACTATGGCCCGTATGGGCGGTAGCCATAGTAGAGATTCATGATCTAATCGAAATGATAAGACAAAGATATCTTTCCCGTTTTCTGAATTATAATATTTGTATGCCAGAATTATAATAATTAAATAAGAATTAATAAATAAACATGTTGTCATCCTTTTTGTGAATGATCGATGGACCAACAATTAAAGACATCATTTCTTCAAAATAATATAACAAACAATTCGAAAAATAAAATTTTCATGCATGGTAAATAAAAACTTGCGACATCACTAGAGGGGAAATCCACATCGATTAAAAATGAGGAATAGAAGATGGACCATTGCAGAATTACACTATCACAACGGAATAAATTTATAATTTAACTGCTATAGTTACGGTTAACTTAAAACAACAGATTGTGAGGGAATACTTGTGAATGTATCTACTTTTTATACTCCGCAGTAGTTGTGAATATTACTGATAAATGCATTAATTACATTCACGTTTACAGGTTTGGTGTATTCTAAATTACTATTCGTTGTTTCAAAGTTGAATCAAATTTGAATTCGAGGTCGAATCGATATTGAATCGCAGGGGCCATATGCTAAATATTTTGTTGGACTTGAAAATGAATGCTGACAAAATCAAATTGTACAAAGATTTTAATAATATATCCCTTCCATAATTATATGCAGTCTGAATAATTAATGTTCCCTCATGTTACATGTATGTCACATGAGGGACTACTAGCGACACGCAAAATGGTTGCAATCTGACCAGGGATGGGCGTCTTTGAAGTTTTGATGTTGAAGTTTGACCGCAGATGACTTAATGGGGGACTATTAAATAAATTATATGATCAATAAACCGCTTTTATTATCAGTCCAACCCACTATTGCTCATATTTGCCCCCTTTATGTCCCCTGGTCAGGTGAGTGCATGGCGACCCATCTACCAACTTTCCTACAAATCTTCTGAGCTGTCATAAAGGAACGCTCTTTATTGTTCATATTTTCCCTTTAAGTCGTCTGAAGTCAACCGCATCTAACTCTTGACTATGGGTAAATTTTCCCACCCCCCATGTTTCAATTTTCACCGACCAGATTGCAACCATTTTGCGTGTTGCCAGTAGTCCCTCATGTGACGTAACATGAGGGAACATTAACTATTCACTTTAAATACAAGGCAAAATTTTGAATTAAGAAAAATGGGAATGGCCCTGTACTTAATGATGCATTCTGATACTGTACATGCTCATCAACGAGGCGCGACCGATGACGTTGCTAGATTCCGTCTGCATAGAGGTGTTTGAAATTTGCCACTGACCAACTGCAGCTGAAGTCAATTTCCATCAACTCAGACACCCCCCCCTCCATTTGGGAAATTATAAACTGATAGCAGTTAGAACCGAAAGTAGAAATTACTCGACGATCTAACAAATTTCACATTAAGTATTGTTTGAAAAATCTAAATATCAAAACAATTCCAATTGATTTTTGGATCTGTAATGTCCAACTAATTTCATGTCTCCTTATCAAAATATACACAAGAGACAAAGACATAATACAATTAATTATCATCATATGACGATATTTTTGTCAATGGATGAGATTGGAAGCAAAAACCCATAACCACCACCTGTCGCCTATTAGCTGCATGATCGAGCTGGTATCAGTTAATGCAGTGGGAATTTCGTAATGTGGCTATGATGCACATTTTAGCTGGACTTCAGTACAGTTCCGGCTAGTGCATGGAATGAAGCTGTTCTTGTCTATCCTATGTATGGTATCCAGATATGAAACTGAGCATAACCTTGTATAACATCTTTATTAGGCTTGGTAATATACTTTTAATATTCACGATCTTCATATCCTTCTATAATTATCTTTCTCGACTGAACTTGGACCCCAAGAAGGATCGGCAGTTCGTAGTTAAGGTATTATTCTACACCCATCGACGCGAGGCATATGTATTCAACGGGATGCGAGCCATTGAATACATATTAGTGTATACCCAGGGTTTCCGCCAGGCCGGCTGCGGGTCCGTCCCACGGACCCATTCCCCTCGCAGATGATCTGTTTGATTCATACATGTACCAAAAGTCAGCAGCAATATGTCATAAAAAATCTGGCTGCAACGGGAGTTCGGGGGGTTAAACAGAATACTGGGGAAAAAGCGGGTCAATTGTGCACAGTGTGTTACCGGTACAGCGTAACCCTTTGAAATCAAAGCGCCAAAACTACAACGTAATGTTTGGTGTGCATTGAAATAGCGACGTTATATACAGCGTAATAAATGTCGCTGTAACATCAAAGAATGTCGGACTGCTGAGTACGGATATTATTTTGCACGTGATTTCTGTTGTTGATACTAGTCACGCTCGGAGATCCCGTGCTATCGTACGATTACATAATTTGATCAGAGAATGCCGATTGCTGAGTTAGGCAGAGTAGGGATCAACATACGCCAACAGGCGGTTCTCCTACCAAAGGAGGTATCTACCTCCGAGATCCCGTGCTATCGTACTATTACAATACGGAACCTGTCCCAAATCAGTCTTTATAGCGGGAATTCATGGTGACAACACCATTCATTTGACCCATATTACATGCATGGAGGATAAACATAAAAAACATACCCACCCCCCCCAAATATGGAGATAAAGTCAAAGTACGGTCAATAATAGTTTCGTTGTCCCGCCTGGGTCCCCAAACACAAACAACGGCGCACATGTTCCCATTTCCCGCCAAAACTCAATTATATTTCGCCGCTATAAATATCTCCTGCAGACAAACCCTGCAGTATATATGACGTCACAGACTCACAGCGCACAAATAGTTTTACGATTGACACTAAATACATGGAATATATCAGTTTCATTTTCACGGAAGCTACTTGAAATTCTAGGAAATACTTAATTCAATTCTCCCAGCTAGGTATTATCGGACAATGCATAGATGCTTTTTTGTGTTTAGTTTCATTATACCTGTCGGAATCTTATTGTAAGTTATAAATTTTTAAACACTGTAACTTGTAGCTTGATATAGTCTTACGTGCGTAATTACATGATTAATTATCTGGATACCATCAACAGAATTAATGCACCCACGGAAAATGATCGACTTGCATAATATACGTAGCTTTGTATTACTTTGTGGGACACTCAGGTGCAAGGAAATGGCTACTTTTCAGTGTCAAATAACAAAATTTTCGCCCGACGGGACAAACCATGGTCGTCCCGTCGCGTTATGTGTTTCCCCAATACAGACTCATTAATTTCCCCTTGGTGGAAACCATGGGCGTAGCCAGCATTTTTAAAAGGCGGGTTCGATTATTAACTTGAGGGGCACAGGACCGAGGTGAAAAGCTCCGACCGCGCCGCGTGGGAAGGGTGCAGGAGGGAGTGTCCCTTTCCCCGCAGGTTGGTGTCCGAGGGGGGGGGGGGGGGCTCCCCCGGAACAAACAATTAACCCATCAAACGATTATTTGTGTAATATCTGCACGTATATTAGAGAGGTAATACTGTTTTACTTTGATCTACCGATTATGTGAGAATAATTATTATATGACATGGCAGTATTTGTCTTCATACATGATCAAGTTTTGTGGACTAATGTTTTCTCCATGTATGCATGGGACCGTGACCGCGTGTAGTATTGACTAGGATAATAAAGAACGATGATAAAACCCAACCATCCCCAGACATAATCTGCATATGATATAACTTTCCGATCTTATGAAGTTTTGTATAGACCTGCACTCAAAATGGTTATGTTATTGGCTTAAGTGGGCTATATAATATATGGAATTGAACGACAGTAAATCACTCATTGCATATAGGCCAATCCCATTATCGTTAGATCTATATATACATGCATGTAGAACATGATATGTAAAGCTTGGAATGTCCTGCATATTTTATTTCCTACACTATATACATGAACAAACTGTATTTGACTTATTCTATATACATGTAATCTATAACCCTGACCTAATGCATGCCAACTTGAATTTTTAACAAAGTTGGGGGGAGACCCGCAAATCCCAGGCGCCACGTCCCGCTAGTGGACACTCGAAATATTGAACCCTCGGACTGTCGCACCCTCGGAGTATCGTACCCTTGAACCATCTGACTATTGAACACTCGGACCATTGAACCCTTTGACTATTGAACCATGGGAGTGGGTCGGACTAGCGCGCTGTATCCCCGGCCTGTAATCGAACCATCGGACTAACGTGCTTGTGGCTATATCGAAAAGTTACTGGGCATGTACAGTCTCACACACCGACTAATAATGTGCTCCATTTTGGTTGATAGGAGTGGGACTTCAACTGAAACCCGTTTTTTTTGGGGGGGACTTCATGTTCAGAAACTGTGTTTGAACCCTCGCACTGTAGGCCTAAGAATCGACATACAACGTGATCACACGGGAATACAACTTGACACCCAAAAATGTATCCTATACATGTAGCGTTTGCATACACTGTATATTCGTTCATAATTGCCCATGACTGTGAACACTAGTTTGACGTGCACACATTCATACAGCGTCACGTTAGTTGAAACTGAACACAATGCTGTCCACTTTAGACTAGCAACGTCATATGCCGACATGCCATGCATGTGACTATTGATTTGATTCACATTAAAATCTAATTTTCGCCCCGGCGTATATATGTGGATTTCACTGAAAAATACGGACCTCAATTTAATGTGAAATAATCTAGTATAGGCCGATCATGCTTTTGCCGACTGCTTAAGTTCCCTCGTCGCATGACTTCCAGGTTTCGATGGTTCGTTGGCTCGGGCAACTTCGGGGATCATGCATTAATTTAACGAACCCCCGAAATTGCCCGAGCCAACGACCTCTCGAACCCTGGAAGTCAGGCGACGGGGGCAACTCTGTTTTCAAGGGCGGGTTCGTCCGAACCTATCGAACCCTCGCTGGCTACGCCCATGGTGGAAACCCTGGTATACCTCTAGTGGAATACAAGCCGAAACTATTCTTGTCGACATTGTCGCCAAGAAAGATGACGTACATTATGTCAACGATCCGATTCGGGTGATGCCCAGAAAATTACTGGTTATTCATCACAGTTAAATCACAATAAAGGTAGTCATAGTATCAATGAAGGTGACAGTAAAGGATTTAATTTATCTGACACAACGGTGTAGAATAAATACAGAACACAACTTGCATCATAATCTCAAATCTTTTATCGAACTCGTTGCGGACGGCGCATAGTTACATTTCGCTCGAGCTACGCTCTCGTGAAATATATCCTTGCGCCATCCGCAACTCATACGATAAATGATCCTCGATTAATATGCGCGTTGTGTTCTGTCTATTTAGCAAATAGTAGTAGTAATATCTTTTATTTACGTGACATGTGCATGTTAAATTACAAACAATTTTTAGACATTTAGTTTACATTGCGCACCCGGCCCTATTGGGCCTATATGTCACCCTGAAAATAAGAGTTAATTAATTTTTGCATTGTATAGCAAGACGCCTGTCAATTTACGCTATTATATGCTATGATGTTTATTTATATATATACTGCTTTCTTTTCAGATAGGCATCATGGATAAAATTAGCACACTGACATGTGTGTTTGTTGATTATTTCAATAAAAGCTGATTCTAACTGGTTTTGTTCTATCATCATGGTTACATTTAAAGGGAGAGAGTCGACTAAAAGTTCTCGCTTTTCGTTATAGAAAGGGCATTTTAATAGGAAGTGCATTTCATCTTCGACTTCATGTGAGGCACATAATGTGCATTTTCTGAGATTTAGCTTTTCATTTCTAAAACGACCAGTTTCCACTCTCAAAGGAAGAATTCCACATCGAAACTGAGCAAATATAGATCTATGAGCCCGGTCCATATTCATCAATACATATGATTCAGTTTCATAATTCCTTTTGAAAAGTTTATATGTTCTTAATTTAGGAACAAAATTTAAGCTGTTTTTCCATTTATCTGATTCATCATTTTTAAGCTTCGTTTCAAAATCGTCTATATTACATGTTTCTAAATTTTGAAATACTGTTGACAATTGTAAGTTAGATAGAGTATCATTCATAAAGGAACACCAACCATTTGAAACATGAGCTAGGTCCCAGTTAAACACTTTTTTAATTAGTCTGTCATCTGGTAATTCTATTATATGGTTCCATAGACGGATATGGTTCAGGACTCGACGAATCTTACAAGATGATATACCAATGTCACCATTTACTGCTAATAATGGACAATAGCGATGGACTCCCAAAAAATATCTAAAAGCCTTATTCTGTACACTATCTAGACATGAAAAATTCTTTGAACCCCATTCGCCTGATGCATAATCTAAAATTGGAGATACACATGTTATATATAATTTTTTAAATGTTTTGAAACCTATATCTTTATATGGGTGAATTTTTGAAATTATTGCACCTAAAGCTCTGCTTGCAGATTTGGCCAAGACCTCAGCTGTTGTGTCAAATTGTTTGTGTTCATGAATAATAATACCCAAGAATTTATATTCTTCTACGATATTCAGTTGTTGCGTGCCAAGTTTAAAAGGAAAACTTGTTCGTTTGGTTCTGACATTTCTAAGATGCATTGTTTTTGTTTTATTTGTGTTTATCACCATTCTCCACTTTCTACACCATTTGTGAACTACTTCGAGCATATTTTGCATATTGTTTTCATTTTCAGATAGTAACACTATGTCATCAGCATACATTAAAATGGGTACATTAATGTCATTTAATTTTACACCAACATTCATGGTTTTTATTTCAGATGCCAGGTCATTTACAAATACATTAAAGAGTGTAGATGATAAATTATCTCCTTGTTTTACACCAAATTGACAATCAAAAGGCTCCGACACATCTCCATTTATTCTGATACGTGCATGTGTACTTCTATACATACTTCGAATTGATTGGTACATGTTTCCGTCTATCCCACATTTAAGAAGTTTGAAGAGTAACATGTCTCTGTCGATACAATCGAAAGCTTTTTTGAAATCTATGAACGTAGTAAATATATCTTTCTTTCCTTTCATTATGCTTGTTAGTATGAAAATATTATCAATGCATGACCGCTTTGATCTGAAACCATTTTGTTCATCAACTAGTATATTATTATGGTCTAGATGTTCAACAAGTCTATTATTTAAAACACTATTATATAATTTGCTGCTTGTTGGTAGTAATGAGATGCCACGATAATTAAGCGGAATTCTCTGGTCTAGTGATTTATCTTTTGGTATGGGACATATTATAGATTGTCTCCAAACAGATGGTATAATGCCAGTATCAAAAATGAAATTAAATAAACTAAGCAACACAGGTTTAACAGATTCACATTTTAGGGTTTCACCAGGTATTTTATCTATGCCAAACGCCTTTCCAGTCTTTACTTTATTTATTGCACGATCAATTTCTTCTATTTGAATAGTCCGATTTAGAATATTATTGTGTACATATAATGGGTCTAAAAATTTATTTTCTGTAAATATCTTTTCTTTTATGATATTTTCTCTGAAATTATTATCAAAAAGTTCATTTCCAAATTCCGGATTGTATAAAGTTTTAAAAGCAGACCTCCAGTTTTCTGTAATTAATTTTGTATCTGTTATGACAGAACCATCAGGTCCAATTACTTCATTTGGGATACCATTTACTTTTTTGGGTCCAAGTTTCTTAATCGTGTCCCAGAAAGATTTAGGATTATTACAGTTTAGTTCCATATCGAGTGCAAAATTACGTTTATATTGTCTTTCATAAGTGCGTAATTTACGATTAAAAATTTGCCTAGCCTCTTTAAATGTTAGAAAAGCTAAATTTTTGTCTCTTGACTTAGTTTTATATTTTAGGAATGCATTTCCCAAGTTACTCATTGTTTGCCATAATTTAGTAAGGTCATCATTCCAATATGGTTTGTGAAATTTAAATTTTTTATGTGAACGCCTTCCATTTTTGAAACTTGGTAATTGGTCTGACATATTTTCAAAAATGTGTTTTGTAAATTTATCATAAATATTGTCTACAGTTATTTGGGATTCTATTGCAGACTCGATTTCATGTATCAAATTTAATAAAGTTTCAGATGAGGCTAAAAAATCAGCTGGTAATGGTTTATTAAGTTTAGTTGGTGTATATTTGTGATCAGTTGGTGTGCTGCCATGTACAATATACTCCACCAAAACAAAACTATGGTCCGGTGGTTTACACCCTTCACCTAGCATACTTTCTAACGAATTATCGGTAATTAAATCTGATTGTGTTTTGACCCAGAAATTATTGAAGCGATCAAATACGTCATGTGGCACACAAATATAATCGACAACAGCTGAACCCTTGGTACTAATCGAGGTATAATTATTGTTTTCATTATTCAAACGACCATTTAAACAGCATAACTTAGTTTCATTTAAAAATTCAAGAAACGATTTTCCATGCTGGTTTACTGTGTTATCAATATTATGAATTTGGGGTACACAGTCGAGTTCCATATTTACATCTGACAATTTACCTATGCGTGCATTCATATCACCACATACAATCATTGGGGTATCACAATGTAAATAAGCGCTTGTCAAAATATGTGAGAAAAAACTATCTGGATTTCTGCCCCACACAGACCTTTCTGGGGGAAGATAACATGTACATAATATGAATTCTTCATTTAAACTAATTGATTTAAACTTTAATGATAAAATGCCATCAATTTCTCTGTCTAATATGGAAACATCAAAATATTGTAATAATTCTTCTCTAATTAGCATTCCCACACCACCAGAAGCCTTAGGGGCTAATACATGTGTACTTGATCTGTTATTTCCAATCCATAAATAATTCAATAAATCAATATTTTCTCCTTGTTTCAAGTGAGATTCAGAAATACATAATATATCACAATTTACTGCATTTATTAATTTTGTTTTCAATGTTTTACTTTTCAAAGTCCAACCATTAATGTTTATATGCCCAATTTTTAATGCCTTCCTCGGAAAGTCACATGTCGGCTTGTCCTATCTCGAGTTGTTGGCCCCTCGGTGATGGCGGTCCGACTTCCGAACGATTCGCCCACTTCCCGACACAAAGAATTCATGGCCATTCGGTAACTGTGCGAGGAGTGTCCTGGCATTCGTCTCGACCAGCCTCTCAACGTGTGGCTTACTGCTGCGGATATAACATTCTTTATAGCTGTCATCATCGCGTAGTTTTTGTTTGTTCCGAAGAACCTTCACTTTTTGTGGCACAGTTTCGAAAGTTACCTTTAACAACGCTGGTTTGTTCAGCACCCTTTTATTCAGCCTCCTCGCGGATAATACACGGATCTCTTGATTCTCTAGCTTCATGGTAGTTAACATTCCCTGTATCACCTCGTCGAGGTCTTCATCCTGTCTCTCCGGCACATTTGTTATAATAACAGCGAGCTCGCTGTCATCAGCTGATTGGCGTAACGGCGGCGTAACTGGGTCAGATTGTTGTCGATCAGCGTGCGCGATACGGTTGGTTAACTCTCCAACTTGTTGAATAACTGTATCGATCCTAGCACGTTCCACTCCGATTTCCAACGTTATGTCCTCTTTAAGCACTTTAAATTTTTCATCAAAAGTCTTTTTCCACTCGTCCCTCATCTTGTCTAGTTTTTTGTCAATCGCCTTTCGCATTCCATCTTGTCCATTTTTTACTTCATTGATGACATCGGTCAACGCTTTCAGCTGGTTGACTACACCGTCGCCGTCGGCCATTGCACCCGCGCTAGTTTTGGGATTTTTTTCGGATGGCTTGGGTGTCTCTCCCTCCGAATTGCGGTCACGTTTCTTATCTGACATTCAAACTATATAATCATAAAGAGTCATACAGAACTGAATATCCTTTATATCCGAAAGCTAAATGTCCAAAAACATCGAGAAATAAACAAAACAGCAGAGCGAATTTGAAAATACATTCAGTCCCATAATAACTTCCTGAAAACTTCGAAATCCCATCAAAATTCGTGATTTGACCTTGAATTGACAATTTTGAAAGTCAAGGTCAGGTCGGGGTCACGATTAGACCTGTCCAAAATACTCCCCGGACAAAAGTATCCCTAGGTATCAAATTTCGTCGAAATACGTCCGTTTTACCCGATTTGACCTTGAATTGACCTTTTTGAAGGTCAAGGTCAGGTCGGGGTAACGACTTGACCCATCCAAAAGACTCCCCGGACAAAAGCACCTCTAGGTATCAAATTTCGTCTAAATATGTCCCGTTTTACCCGATTTGACCTTGAATTGACCTTTTTGAAGGTCAAGGTCAGGTCGGGGTCGCGTTGGACAAAATGACCCCTAGGTTTCAAATTTCGTCAAAATCCATCTGGCAGTTTTCCCGGCCATAGCTAACACACACACAGACAAACAAACAGACAGACAGAACTCCCAAAATATATATTAGATTTCTCGTTGAATAAATAGTAATAATTATAGAGTAGATATTGTGAACAACATCATGTGATCATATTTATACAGCGTGTTTAATATGGAATTGAATTAAACCCGGACGGACATACGGACAGAATTACTAAGTTAAACCAATATACCCTGCCCATTCTCTTGGGGCCACATTAAGCAGAACATTTTTAGCAGCATGGAATATTCCGTGCGTATATGCAGTATTGAGATAAGTTGAGAATACATATGAAAATGGACTCACTTTTTTATGAAAGCAGCAGTGTGGATATATGCATGCTTGTTTTCCAAAAAGTGATAACTCACATTTAAGTCACATTTAAAATATATATTTTGGGTAGATGTCACTTTTGGATTGTCCGCGGATGTTACTTTAGTCACATTAAATTGTCACAAGACTGAATACCTTCCTGTGTCAGATTTTCAATTTTAATGGATTTTGTCAACATATTAATGGATGCATACACAGTTTGGGAAACAATTAAATCTCCCTGTTAATAACTCATGTTTGGTCAATGTAAATGAATTATGTAACTGTCAAGTGTTTGCATGGGCAAATTTAGATTGCACCATTCGTGAATGCTAGACTGTTCTATCTGCAATATAGACCAAATAGCCGAATGTAAGATGCATACTATGTTCATGCTCAAGTGTTCTATCTACGTGCCGGTCGAAAATCTTTGTTTTATTAAATAATATAACAGCTACAGATATACAACATATATAACGAATAAGAAACACATATAATACACATTAAATACATTTTATGAGTTCTAACAGAGAAAAATTACCATTTTGACCACATGCTTGTCAAAAAGTATTAACAATGTATTTCCAAGCACGCCATTCGTCAATCATGGTCTGATTCGATACGTTTCATTGGGTGAACACATAGAACAGTTTATAAGCACTCACAAATTAGTCATATTTGTAGTTAATACAATTTTGCATGACGTTTTACACTGACTTGAGCCATCAAATCCCAAATATGTTTGTACCATCTGATGCAGAATGAGTAGCCGATATCAAGAACTCATTTTTCACAAAAATGCAGATAGAACACTTTAGCACTGACGCGTCGAAATACTAAGCGAATGTTAAGCAAATACTTAGTCTTTTTTTTTCTTGGTAAGGGTGGTGTTTAAAGATCTAAATTGTTCACAATGTGATAGAAATTAATATGTGGGGGAAAATATGTATCTCTTGCATTCTAAATTGATCTGGAGAGGGGAAGTGACAGGATATATTATCAGGGTTTCCGCTAGGTGTTAGGGGAATGGTACCCCTATGGCCACTGGGAGAAATCTCAGTCCATCAACACATTTATTTCGAATATCTACATGTAGTAGTATTTAGTAAGTCATTCGATAATTTAAGCCAAGTATGAACATCAGCAGTAATATAAGTACATGTAGATAAACTGATAAAGTGAAGGAATCATATTATTGTATTTTATTTGTTTTTACAATTTGAAGGGTTATTGTAAAGTATGTTGTCATTTGGCATAAAACAATTGATAGGTACCGTAAACTGTGCGAAAAAATAAATTCGCTTGTAAAATAAGTGTACTGATAATTCGTAATTTATTTTGACGTCCAACTTCACTACATTCATTACAATATGTTACATTGTATACCATGGAATATTCCTGATTATCCTTCCATAGCTAACATCTGGACCTCATCTACATAATTATTAAACAGAACCAATCAGAACAGTGTGTTAATAGTTTAGTACGTAATTGCAATTTAAACAGGCAGAATCAACCACATGGCTTTTAGCGATGACTGCTTTATATGGCTGATTCTCGAGTATTTTATTGAATGATAAAATGAGAGTATTAAACTGGTCATCCCATGTATCAAAGGCAAGAAAAAAAATCAGGGGGGAGATCGATGCACAGTGGAGATCGAGATATTAAAACTGTTGCACCGGTATTAACCCTTTCATGATGGTAGCTGCACTGGTGCAGCATTAATTAAAGATCATGTGCTAGTGCATTCTCATATATGAGCATCTCCCATAGGGAACCTCGCATATAAAGAGATTGCACTGGCTTACGAGGTCAGGGTAAATATTGTTAGGCCAATGTTTTCTCTTTAATATATATGCGAGTCTCCATGGGAGACTCAAATATAGAAGAGAATGCCTTTGGCACAGGGTTATCGCAAAATTTCAGGAAGCTCCAGTCATGGAATGGTTGACATTGAAGTTCAAGCTACATGTGTAACTTGATTTTATGCCAAAATTACATTTTATATAGTTTGCAGCTCTTTGATACAAAAATTTCACATTATAATTACAATTGTGCTCAGTTGATATAAAGATATCCGAATCTAATGGATCCATTTTAACCCATGCAAACACTATATTTTCTATTCTTATATTTTTTTAGAAAGAGAAAAAAAACATTTTCCACATGTAGAGAATCAGCCATCATTGCCAGTGTACCATCCCAGAGGCCGAAGATATATCTCACATGGAAGTGGGCTAGAGTTAGGATGGCGGCCTCATAACCAGAATATTCAACCAGAACCGACTGAGTATGCAATTTCAACCTTATTGTTATATAACATCTTTTAATACGTATTTAAATTGCCCAATATTTATTAGCTCAACTTTACTTTGTAAAGTTTGAGCTATTGCCATGGCTTGGTATCCGTCATCCGTGTGTGTGTACAGTACAGCCTACAGGTCGTACCTTTGGTCGGATCATTAAATTTGTCATAGCTGTTGACATTGACATGTGGATGGAAACGAGTCATTTTGGGGTTATTCAGAAAAAAAACATGGCCTCCTGTGGCCATCTTGGATTTCAAAATTCAATCCATTAGCACGGGCGACAGGTTATACTGTTCGTCTGATCATCATGAAATTTGGCCTGGATGTTAATATTGACATGTAGATGGGAACGAGTAATTTTGGGGTTGTTTGGCCAAAAATCATGGCTGCCAGCAGCCATCTGGGCAATTCCACGTGACTGACATTACATTCAAAGAACTTTTTCGAGAATCATTGTGATGATATGAGCAACATATATAAATATAAAATCTTACTTCAATGTGTGATTTTGGCTTGTGCCAGGGTGCACCCAAATAGGTGCATTATTCTGAATTTAGTCAAGCGATGGTAACATGGCATCATTCAATGTTAGCATGACTGACATTACATGAAAATATCAAGGCACTGTGCCAACTAGTTTTCAAATTAAATTTGTCTTAAATTTACAGAAGCTCACTTGATTTTCTTTGTTATTTTTTCATGGGAGATATTTCAGGATAATGTTAATGCAAAATTTAAGCTTAGAACTAAAAATAAAATATTTTTTGTTGACCAAAGTATGCGTGACTGACATTACACTAATTTCATGACTGACATTACGTTATGGATTATATTAAATATTTCCAACAATTTCTGATCCAAATGAGTAATTATGCCCTACCAATCATATTTTATTGGGTTTAATTGCATTTAATATACTTTATTACCATATACCGCACATGCACATGACATTGACTAATGTAAGCATGACTGACATTACACAAAACTATCCAAGATACATGGTAACTGGATTTCAAATTTAAATTGTTTTACATTGAAATGATTTAATATAAACACCTTTTTAAATTATTATAGTTGGTATTACAAATTTTTTTTATGTACAGACTAATATGTCTGTGACTGACATCATGTTATTGAATTTGTGCCTAACATTAGCTCACGAGTATGAAAAAAGAACAAAATGTCAGACATTCAAAAGTTTTGCACAAATTTTTCAGACAATAGCATTCGGAGGCCTGGGGGAAAGGGGAGGTGGTTTGCATAGGTCGTCTTACTTTGCCAAACATTTTCAACAAATATTTCATGCCTATGTCTGGTTCGATTTCACTTGTCCCCTTCTTGGGAATTATTATTTAAACTAGGGGATTACCCATAAAAAATGACGGGTAAATACATGTTACTTCTTACTTTCTGGTGTCCGCGGGCTTAAATAAATTCTCATTTCTATTAGAAATGGAATAGCAATGCTTCTCTTTTTTATCACTGGTGGCGTGGGAACACCTTATTACACTAAGAACTGTAGTTTTACACCCCAACATATATAGGCCTATACATAGTATGCACATACTCTCGGGCTCCAAATAAAAGTGCAGGCCCAAATAATAGTGCATGGGGGGAAATTCCATTGAAAGTTAATAAAAGTGCAGACCCAAATAATAGTACAGGGGAACTCTGAGCAAAACATCAGCATGTGGTGTTTTATTTTATCTAATTATATATAAATATTCACATGACTTGTATGCAATATACTTGAATTTGTACATGCATAAAGTTATAAGCTCATCCTTTTGATATCAGAGTCATATAGAAATCTTGAGTTTGTGCTGATTTAAATTTTCATAGCCTCAAAATTAATAAATGTGCAAACCCAAATAAGCACTGTGCAGGGGGGAATTTCCTAAGAAAATAATAAACGTGCATGCATGTTTATTTAGAGCCCAAGAGTATGGAACGCAATAAGATCAACATATATTGCCTTTTACTATACTAACTGAAACAGGCTCTGTGGCCCCTTTCTGTGCTACCTATATAAGAGCCCTGTATCTGGTCCCTTTGTGAGATTCGCGCCCATTTTGATCTCATAAGGGGTCCCAGAATACAGGCTCCCTCCGGCCCCTTTGTGAGCTACCTATATATAGTCTATGGCCCCTTTGTGCGCTACCATATATAGGGGCCTGTGACCCCATTGTGCACATTTTGATCTGAAACAGGTTCCCTTCGGGAGCATTTATTCAGTGGTGGAGGGGTCTGCAGCCCCTTTGTGCACTACCCATATTGGGGTTAAAAGGGTCCTATATATGCCCACATTGTGTGCTTCGCTCGTTTATAAATCCTATTATGCTTTCTTACAAGAATTTTATGTCATCTACCAGAATAAGAACAAATTGCAAAATGTGACTGACATTACATGCCGTGACTGACATAACGCGTGACTGACATTACACATTTCAACTCTTGCTAGCGGTCAACTTAGGCAGCGAATGGTGCTTATTTTGAACACAGACACTCAGGCTCAAGTATATTGAGTGTATCTAAGATATGGTTGTTATATTGTCATGCATTAAAACTGTTTTTATTAACTTGAATACCATAACTATCAGATTTTCAAACTGTTTAGTCAATGTGCAAGATTTAATTTTTTCACAAATTTCATTCTCGTGGAATTGCCCATCTTGGATTTTACTCTTTGCATAACTAAATCCTTTGGCACGGGATACAGGTCGTACCTTTGGTCGGACCATCATGAAATTTGTCATGGATGTTAACAATGACATGTAGATGGGAAACAAGTCATTTTGGGGTCATCAGGCCAAAAAACATGGCCACCAGCAGCCATCTTGGATTTTACAGGTCATACCTTTGGTTAGATCATTATGAAATTTATCATGACTATTGACATGTAGATGGGAATGAGTCATTTTGGGGTCATTCGGCAAAAAAACATGGCCACCAGTGGCCATCTTTGATTTCAAAATTCAATCCATTAACACGGGTTACAGGCCATATTGTTTGTCTGATCATTATGAAATTTGTCTTGGATGTTAATATTGACATGTAGATGGGAACGAGTCATTTTGGGGTCATTCGGCCAAAAAACATGGCCACCAGCAGCCATCTGGGATTTTACTCTTTGTGTGACTAAATCCTTTGGCACGGGCTACAGGTCATACCTTTGGTCGGATCATTTTATGAAATTTTTCATGGCTGTTGACATTGACATGTAGATGGGAACGATTCATTTTGGGGTCATTCGGCCAAAAAATATGGCGCCAGCAGCCATCTTGAATTTAATCTTTGCATGACTAAATTCTTTGGTACGGGCTACAGGTCGTACGTTTTAATAGTTGGTTCATCATGAAATTTGTCACGGATGTTGACAATGACTTGTAGATGGGAACAAATCATATTGGGGTCATTCGGCCAAAAACATGGCTGCCAGCAGCCATTTTGGATTATACTCTTTGCATGACTAAATCCTTTCAAATTAATCTTGATATTGATCTACTAGATGGAAGTTATCAAATGTTTTTGAATTTCATTGGAAAACATAGCCATCAGCAATCGTCTTGGATTTTGCTTTATATATATCTCTTCATGTTGATAATCTAGTATTACTTGGACCTTTCAATTTTCCACATTCCTAATCGCTCTATTGACTGTAACACATGAAATTATTCCCTTTCCAAGTTGAGCTACAGTGTCATTGACACTTTTATTTACCATTGGAGCTGATTTGAGAGTATAGATATACCTATTAAAGTGTTTGGAACCATCATGATCCAAATTTGAGATGTGCACAGCTTGAGCAAGCAATGAGATGAAATGTATGAGCAATATGAACCATCTGCACATTCTCTCCCTAACCATTCATTTACTGCATCGTTATTTGGTTTAGCTGCTAAAATTGCGATAAACCGACATACACATTCATCAGAAGGCTATGTGTGAATGCTATGGGGTCGTGTCTTTATTCCGAAGATTCTTTATTCCAAAGGTTCTTTATTCCAAAGGTTAAATTCTTTATTCCGAAGTTTCTTTATTCCAAAGTGTCTTTGTTCTGAAAGTTCTTTCTTTATTCCCAATGTTCTTTATTCCCAAGGTTCATTTTTCCAAAGGTTTAATAATTCTCAAGGTTCATTTTTCCAAAGGTTCATTATTCCAAAGGTTCTTTATTTTGAAAGTATCCAGAGGGTTCTTATTCTAAAGGTTCTTTATTCTGAAAGTATCCACATGACTTCTTGCTGTCAGTAATAGCCACAGTTAGAACAAGTTGTATTTATGAAATATAGGTCTAATGTGGTATTGCATGTAATTTGGTCTTTTAAAACTGCCCCATTCGATTTAACAACAAAATTAGTACATAATGATAAAAATTACTAGTTATATATTCAACACCATTTGTAACACACACATACCATGGAGACCCGTGCAGGGATATCCAACATAATGCGATCAGAATAATCATATTAGGAATCCTCTTTATCAGGGATAACTGTTTGGGTTTCTGACAAAAATATAAAAGATGATAAAACTACCTCAAAACTTGAATGAGCTAATCATTTCTGGATGTAGGCAATTAATACAGGCCATGTACAAATAGTAATCCTGTGTTGTCAAATCAGATAGGACATGTATTTAATTGTTGCCCAACAATGTATTACATTTTCTAGACTATTACCATTAACCCTAAACCTACACAATAAGTCTGTTAAAGAATATAATAAAATATATTAAAATTGTATGCAAAATGGCCTGCCTGACTGAATGCCAATGCATTCTCTTATATATGCGAGGCGACCTATGGTCGACTCGCATATATAAGAGAATGCATTGGCACAGGGTATATGGGTTGATACAAAAATCGGACCTGGCACTCAAAGGGTTAAGAACCAATGGATAATACATATTGTGGTATAGGCCTACTTTCGGAATAAAGAACCTGCAGAATAAAGAATCTCTTGATACTTTCGGAATAAAGATCCTTTGGAATAAACAACCTTTTGAACAAAGAACCTTCGGAATGAAGAACCCTATTATAAAACTCAAGCTATCTAGCAACTTCCTCAAGCTGCTAATATGAACAACAACCTTTTTATGGAAAAATATGGAAATAAAGTACAGATGGATGTGTCACTTTTGCCAACATACAATACAAAGTTGACAAAGTGTGTCTATCAGTCAGGCAGGCCATTTTGCATACAAATGAATAATCATAAATGATTATGATACAGATTTTTTTTAGTCTTGTGACATTTCAAATAGTTTCTGTGCAATTTCTTGGTTTTTATTGTATCACCATCACATGCATACCAGTACCTATATATCACACACTTTTGAGTTGAAACTAGTCTCTCTTCGATTGCCAGTTATTCATGTAAACAAATGTGCATACATTAGGCCCCTGTGAAACTTCGAGATTTGATTCGATTCACGATTCAAGCCGCCGAAAAGATTCGATTTGATCATAGGATTCAAATATTTTCGAATAACTCTTCTTTGCAATCAAGCACATTTGAAGCAATGAGTCTGTGCTTCCCATAAATCTGATATATGTCTAGTAGAATAACGCCTGAAAGTTTACCTTACCGTAACTCACTGGTTTGTATTTTTGCATTGATTTGTACCATATACCTTCCATTGCCATAGTCATGTAATAGTAATATACTAGTACAGTGCATTTCTCATCCGATCACGCAAACGTAGGGCGTTATTGGACATATTGAAAACATTTTACGAATGTGAACAATCTTGATTAATCAGATGGAGATGTAGATGTTTATATGTACAATAAATATGAATTAATAGCAAAGCATTGATATATGAAATAATAGTATTGTACAGGAGCAGCGTGTAGTTCCAGGATTGGTGGTTGGTGTTAATGTTAAATATACTATATTGATATTTTAACTGAAAATGGTATAAATTTTTAACTTAAGGGTAGATATCTTATATAATTTTGGGTTTGATGGACAAGTTAGAAAGACTAATCGGAATAATATTGTGAGGTCACGACGGCCCTATATAATGTATTTTTTTAATTAAACAGAGGGGACAGTGGAAACCAAGCAATTAGGTAGATTTTTATGACAACATAAAGTCGTTGATAATTTGCCTTACCATATATAACAGTTCAATTTGAAAATACACGGCCACTGCCGTGTATGACACCGAGTTGCCTGGAAGGGCTGATGTTCAGGTGATAACTCTTTAAGTTGCTTGAGGCAAGTGATATGACGATTATCTATCGCAAATGTAGCATGATTTAATTTTACATGTAGCCGAATATTTACGTATTAGTTCAGTAGATAATAATTTTTTAAATACATATTAAATTAAACTTAACATTTTTTTATTTTGGAGTTAACCGAATTCCACACATTCACATTCGGAAAAGTATGTATTGGTAGATTTTCTGAGAAACATGTTCTTGGTGTTTTGCTTCTTAGTTTATTTCACCTGTCTTGTATTTACACCGAGGGATTAAGTGAAAAAAAAAAAAAAAATTCAAATGAATTTGAGAGATTTCTTTTAGTCCAGTTGTACATAAAGACCGCTGCGTGCATGGTGTAGAGATCTTTGAACATTAGAATATTCTCTTATTTGAAAAGGGGTTCTGTGTGGTTTTTATATTTAGATTGCATAGAATACGAATTGACATTTTTGTTAGGTTGACAGCAAACTAGCATGACATGAATACTGGGAGACTGTAAAGAAGATGGCTATGGACTAAGGAGTGGTATAGAATTTTTCATGATTCTTTTGGTAAAATGTTTTTAACTTGTTCAAGCAGTAGAGGGTGTGGTTCAGCTTCCTTTGTATCATCAATATGTTATTTTTAAATGCAAAGTTTTCATCCATGATAATACCTAGGTATATATTCGTATAGGCATTCTTTAAATTCATGTACTTGCAGACTTATATTATGTTCATGATTTTCAAAACACAAACTGTACCAACCGTTATAATTTGAAGATGAGAAGATGTTTTTGAGACTGAAACTTCCAGCAGTTTGCCAGTGGGTCTTATATGTTGTTCATTCTCCATCGCCCACCCAACACCCTTGTAATTGCACCCTATTTTGCCCCAGTACAAATAGTATTACCGCTGAATTGGTATTTATCCCATGGTTTTTGGGAACTAAATTTCACAAAACTGGTATTTTGTTCCCAGGTTTGCTGAAACTGGTATTTTCATACTAAAGTTTGGCTCATGTACATATAGCATGTTGAAAAAAAAAGAACCTGATTTTTGTAACATGAGTGAAGCTAACATATATGTAACTATCATTATAAACAATCAGGGAAACCTACCTACTTATGTGTGTAACATGATCCGCTATTCTTCATTCAGAGAAAACAGCTCAGTAGTTGATAATTGAAAATGTGTAATTATCTTTATCAGAAATGAACTATGTTGTTTTTTTTATTGTGTTGTTTATGATATATATGTATGCCTAAGTTATTTTAAATTGTGCAACTGCTGCCATTGGTGTATTGCAATAAATATATCTATCTATCCATAATCGATTCGAGATTTGATTCGTGAATCTCACCCTTGATTCGATTCGAGATTCAATTTGATTGTAATCTCCCGATTCGCATTTCAATACATGTTTGACATAAATCTCATTGATATCACTTTTTCTGAAAATTTTTAAGGGTTTTGACGGGTGTTATATAATTGGATTGAATTGGAATACTAGGTTTGTGGTTTTATTTGAACTATAGCTAATTATGTTAATCACATTCAATTAATGGGGCAGTTTCATTATAAATTTTATTTCACGTTCTGTTAGAGATCAGCAAGATCCCGTTCTTTATTATACCCCCACTTTCGAAGAAAATGGGGGGTATACTGAATTGACTGCGTAATTGACCTCATAACTCGAACAACTATGAACCGATTTCAATAAATTTTTGTATGCAATCTCCTTAGGACTGCCTCTCCGCATGATGCTAATTGCGGTTCGGTCCAACTTTTTATTTTTAAGTTACGCCTCATTTTCGACTTATTTTGACTTAGAAAATTCTGTCCGACTTAATAACTTTAACAAATATGAACCGATTTCAATAATTTTTGGTATACATGCTTCTCACAATACCCTCTCTACATGATGCGGCTAGGGATTGGCTCAGACTGTTTTTTGTAATATTACACTTCATTTTCGACTTATTTTGACTTAGAAAATTCTGTCCGACTTAATAACTTTAACAAATATGAACCAATTTGAATAATTTTTTCTGTACAAGCCTCTTGTAACACTATATCGATATTAGTACATGTGGTCCGAATTTTTCTCTAAAGTTAAAAATCTTTTTGTTGGGTTTATGGATAATGCGGGTTGAATTTGCCACAGTGGGGGTATGCTAGCACTCGAGTGCACACCTCTTGTTTGGGAATAGTTCAGCCTGAAGAAAAGTGCCCTTTCGAAAATAGCTTGGACTTTCTTAGGAAATCCTAGGTTTATTCTTGGATGGATAGCTGGTATAACCTTGGATAAGTCCTATGGTACATCTATGTTAAACCTGGGATTAACCTAGGAGAACATGGGACGGTATTCGGACCCTGTTTATTCCAGGTTAGTATCAGGTTAACAGCTGTTGGACTGACGTGGGTGACAAATCCGAGGTTATCCTATGTTAGTACCAGGTTGTCCATGGCTACTAGCTTTTGTAGAGTGAATAACTAGTGGAATAACAAGGGACTATAACCTGAGTTCAACGGTATGGTAGGTTATTCACACATTGTGAAAGGTTTGACCAAAGCTGGCCTCAGACAAATTCCAATGTTATCTAAGGAATATACCAGCTTTTTCCTCCCTGACAAACTGACTACATATTGGTCAGAATTTGTTTACATTGATTATAGAATTATAACATCCCCATGTGTAAATTTACTAGTTCCATATTCTATTGATAACTTGTAGGTTTCCACTACAGTACATGTACTAGTACCTGACTTGAGTGAAAATTATAACATATTTGAATATATTTAGCAGATCATTACCAATATGTAAAATGACCTGGCTATTTACATTGTTCTCACAAGTATTATATACATGTACCTTGAAAATAGGAGACTTTGTCAAAACATTTACCTCAGAGAATCCTTTCCATATATAATCCATTTGGAAGAACTTGTACTAAATCCTGGTTTAAACTAAAGATGTAACTAAAATACAGGTCTACTCTTGCCATTGTTCAAATAAGTTGTGAAATTAAATTATTCAGTAAACCAGTCAATACATTTTGTAAAAAAACATACAGCTTCCTACTAACTTTGGAAAATTTGAACTTGATCACATGACACAGAATTCAGTCGATGAGTTTTAGCTGAAAGTTTTAGCTAGAAGTATCAGCTTTTCTGAGCTTTCTGAAAACCTGAGACTGTAACCCACTGACAGGATCTTTTATCACAATTTCACTAGGAAATAAAGTCTCAGCTTATCCTAGCTTTCTGAAAACCTGATAATTGAGTTGTGGAAAATGGCTAATGCCATTCTAAAGAAGTCCCAGCTTTATCCTAGCTTTTTGTTGGAAGCTGGGACATCAAACTTATTTGTTTGCAAACAAGAGATTAACCTAGGATATCCATGATGTCCAAGGTTTAGTTCCAAAAGCTGGAATTCCATTCTGCAACCTTGGGTGCATGGTCCCATAAATTTGCAACCTGGTGACACTCCAGCTCATGTGATGCCTATAAATACCTATATCTATATGTGTCTTCAATGAGGTGAGAATGTGAGCATGCATCCATTGACTGTCTTGTCCCACATATTGATTTGAAACTCATACCGTATGTATGAACCAATTTTTCTATAAAATCTGTTTATCAAGTTCAAATATATATTTCATTTCTCTTTTCAGATGCGGACCAGACTGGAGTTCACAATTAAAATATATACCTGCACCACAAAACACCAACAAGTTTCCTGCAGCTGAGATCTTCCCAGATAACTGGCATGCTCTACGACCTCTTCCTTGTAAAAAATCTTTAATCCAGTTAATCACACATTCCATCTGAATCTATTTTTAAATTCATTGTATGAAGTACAACTGGTTATGAGTAGGATTTTTATAGCACCAAGATTTGAACTCAATACTGTTAATATGATTATATATGACCTAAATTGTCACTCAATCATCCAGTGGAGCATGGGGATATTAGCATCCCAACCCTCCAACTACCATCACAATATTATCAAACAAACATATGGAAGGGACCCTGGACCTGGTGGAAGAAAGTTTCAAAATTCAGACTGAAAAGAAGTAAATTCTGGCCTCTAGAGGTATTTTGACTATAAAAGAATGTACATGTATCTGGCCAACCGTTTTCTTCCATTGTTCATACTGATTTTATATAATAGCTATCAGCTGCTGCATCCACATGATGTATACACATGTTTACGAGAAGTCATGAGAACTGGTCCTAAATCTGCTGATCATATCGGAAATGACACTGTGCTAGAGAAGATTAACAAAGTCACTATCTGAAGCTTTTGCCCGTAACTGCCTTTATCAAACTTAAAACAAACATATTGCATATATAGTGGCTCATATGTAGACAATTACCTATTGTACATGTGCTATCTTGTCACATTTTAGAGCAAAATAAGCAAGTCAGCATAAAAAGTTATGAATATTTCTTTCATTGTTGGGTATCCTCTAGGGTTATTAGCATACATGTTTTATTTAAGCTTATGTCATGAGTACAGAATTTGAATAAGTAGAAAAATTATCTCTGGAGTTTGGAAAATTGTTTTGAAAATTTACATTCATGTTCTGGATGGGAGCTATCGAATTTGAACGATTTTCAATGAAAAACATGGCCACCAGCAGCCATCTTGGATTTTACTCTTTGCATGACTAAATCTTTTGGCACACCTTTACAGGCCACAACCCTCATCCGATCATCACTAAACTTCATATGGATATTCGGGGTGACCCATTTTATGAGAGCCATCAAATTTTGTTACATCTTGAATAGACAAATTTGAATCTTTTTGGCACACCATGCAATCAACCTCTATTGGAGAAATGTTTTGAACATATACAGCCATGTTCAGGATCACTTCTAGGTGCGAGCTATCGAATTTGAACGATTTAAGATCTAAAACGTGGCTGATGGCAGCCATCAATGGAAATGGATTTTACTCTTTGCATCACTAAATATTTTGGCATGCCCTACAGCCAACATTTTTTATCCAATTGATCCCAAACTTCGTATGGCTCAAATTGGGCTGACCTCTTGTATCACTTATACATTTAAGCTTTCCGCATTCCTTAATATCACTCAATTGACTGTACTATATGAAATTATCCCCTTTCCGAGTTATGGATGACAATACTAGGAACTTATTTGATCCACTTTCATCAGCTTTCATTGATCAAATTTTTAAATATTGAACATATGAGTCCGATTTTCTAATGTTACTTCAATGTTTGGCTTTTTATATAATAACACGTTCGCTGCCACTATGAGTTAACTCGTAGTAAACGGTTCCATGGGGACTGCTACTACGAGTTAACTCATAGTGATGTCCATACCACATAAATAACAACAGAAGCAACGTCGGTTTACGCACAAATACATACCCAACGATCCCATTGGTCGATTGTATATGTATAATTAGAATAGCTTCAGATACAACGCTTTCTGCATCCCAATAAAGGGGCGGGGTGCCGTTTTAAATCTTGCAAGGACACTCCAATTCACCAGAATCTCTTCCGTACATCACTCACCCATGGTAGATATGTGCAAATAGACCTTTGCCGGACATTATAGAGGGTTTTTTCGTTGCATAGATCTGTAACCAGTTAGCTCTAGAGTTTTCCGGTCTCACTTGAAGCTATATAAACATATACTGATAATACACCCAGTGTTTGAATGGTGGGTGCAAACCACTGCAAGGTTCGCCAATTATCCAATTTAGGCTATAATTACTATATAATAGAACAACACTTAATACATGTATCTTGAGATTAGTTAGAAATCAGTACCATGCTTCAGTTCGCTAATTTCTAAATTCTAACTAATCTGATTATCAGCTCTGGTTCTATGTTTATTACACATCTTGAACTTACTCAACTGGTTTTATAACTGCATGGTTACATTCTGAGAGTGGATGAAGGCGAATATAGTGCTAGAGGCTGTTTGATTCTCGAGCCAGCCCTACATCAAGTATAGGCACAAGCGAATACCTGTGGCTTGTTTACCATGCATGCACGTTCAGTTCTCTGGTAATGAGTGTACAAGTTTGTATATATAAATCCATATACAAATGTTTAGTCGACCAATATTGGGTTATATGCTGCTGAAACATGTCACAAGGTTACTACGAGATAACTCGTATTCGGCACATGGGACGTCGGAATTTACCAGTGTTCATCGCTGGTGCCAGCTACGAGTTATCTTGTAGGAAATCAGTATTACATTTGCAACGACTTTAATAGATGGTGTAGAGTGTTCCAATGTTTGTACATAACTTAATTTACCGTGTCTTATACACGATAGGGTTGCACCTGTATAGCACTCTTCGTCATCTATGTCGTAGAAAATGTAATTTTAATCCCAGTTGCCGACTACGAGTTATCTCGTAGTAACCTTGTGACATGTTTCAGCAGCATATAACCCGATATTGGTGGAACTATCACTCATACATACGTCAAATAGTAACTACTATCGGAAAAACATGCAATCCCATGTTGGCATACGGGATGGAATTACCAATTGGTTTTCGGCAGTGAACGTGTTAAATTGTGTTTTTGCTACAAAAGTGACAGTAACTTGGTGACAGACTACTGGACAGACACCAATATTTGGTCAGACCAAATCATTTTTAGCTCAACTTTACTTTGTAAAGTTTGAGCTATTGCCATGGCTTTGTCGTCCGTGTGTGCGTGATCCGTCAACAATTTCCTTTAGCACGGTCTACAGGTCATACCTTTGGTCTGATCATCATGAAATTTGTCATGGCTGTTAATATTGACATGTAGATGGGAACGAGTAATTTTGGGATCGTTCTACTCTTTGCATGACTAAATCCTTTGGCACGGACTACAAGTTGTATCTTTGATCGGATCATCATGAAATTTGTCATGGATGTTAACAATGACATGTAGATGGGAAACAGGTCATTTTGGGGTCATTCGCCCAAAACACATGGCCACCAGCAGCCATCTTGGATTTTACTCTTTACATGACTAAATCCTTTGACACAGGCTACAGGTCATATCTTTTGTCGGATCATCATGAAATTTGTAATGGATGTTAACAATGACATGTAAATGGGAACTAGTCTTTTTGGGGTCATTCGGCAAAAAAACATGGCTGCCAGTGGCCATCTTTGCATAACTAGGCCTTTCAACTTTCCACATTCCTAATCACTCCATTGACTGTAACACATGAAATTATTCCCTTTCCAAGTTGAGCCACAGTGTCATTGACACTTTCATTGTCCTAAATTGTGTGAATTTCTAGAAGTTTCAATGCATTAAATCTTGCCTTTTAGTCTGTTCGATAAAAGGTTTGACCTAGAAAAAATTTGGACTAAGTTGGTTTTTATTCCATTTTGAAGAGGAATATTTCCTCTACAACATATCCAAAATCCGCTAAAATCCACTTTGAGCAAACTTTTTTACAGAGATTTTTTAAAATGCTCATTTTTCGACCTTGCGAAGTACGTTTTTCTACAATATCCCTCATCGCGACACCAGAACGCATTAATCCTCCATCCGATATATACCAGTTTGTGTAAAAGAGTATAGGGGGCGAATAGAGTGACAAGGACAGAAAACAATGCAATCGCGGCGATGAAATGGCTGTCAAAATGGCCGCAACTACAATCCATGCTACGATGAAAGCAACATATTGGATAACCCCCTATAAGCGAAAATACACATTTGTAATTTACAAGAATGTTGTTATATATCTTTAAAGGTACACATATAATTAAAACAGATCTATCTGAATGATTTATCGATCACTGCTACCCGCGTTAACCCAATGATTTACGTTCGGGTTTTCTTATTAGAATACATCCAACAGTCGGACCAAAAACAGTTATTTTGGGCATGCAAGACACGAAGTAATATTTTGTCGCACAGTGCGTGGTAGTTTCCTTTTGGAATGATGATTAATTATTGAATGTAAAGCAGAAACTGAAGAGCCCACCCTATCTGTGTAAATACTAGTTATATTTCCAGAATTTTCAACACTCTCCGTGACAATAAACCATACACGTATGTCGTAATGCTGATTATACTGTCAAGAAACACTTATCTCTTCAACAGAATAGTACCATATCTCACTAGATCGAAGAGACTGTACGTCGTACATTTTATTTAGTACTAATTTTCATGGTGCTCCCAAACCAGTTTCTTAGTCGACAATTATGTTCAAATTACTTCAATCGGCACTTTACAACATGAATATGTACCCCGCAATACACACTATTAGTTATCAGTATCTTGTTGTTTGAAATTATGTTACCATTGCCACCCACATACTTGCGCTAAATATCAGGTCATCAGCGTTTACAGTTATTAGTTCTGCGTTTACCATTCACTCAATGTTGCTATTTATGGTTTTGTATGCAGCAGATATGTGTAACATTAGGGAGAATGGGTAAACGCGGCGATGCGGTTGCAGAAAAGGTCGTACGTTTCGCGTATATGTGGCCTTAGTGCATTTAAGTGCACATAATTTCCAGGTATAAAGACAGTCTCTGCCATAGAGTATGTAGGCAAATTGGGTTATGTTGAGAATTTATTGAAGATAGTCTATTGTAATCCTTTGTATTTTGATAAATTGCGTTCATGGTATACCACCATGTATTTGTGTGATAAAAATGAAATATTCGTGTTTAATCACTTGACCGGAGGCAACTATGACTACTATTTTAAGACACGGACAATAGGATCTACACATTTTACCTAGTACCATATGAATAGCTCTCATACTGTTCTATAGTAGTGAATTTTGACAGACTGTGTGTTGTAGATTCAAAAATAAATGATTATTGGTCACATTCGTGAGACTGTTTTCATTACATATATTTCTGCTTCTAGAAAAGGTCACACAATGAGTACATCCCTATTAGATCACATTTAACTGTTTTAATACACATATATTACACGATTCAAGATAAACAGTACAGATAAAACTGCGTTATTCTTCTATTTCTTGGCGCCCAAAAAGTCCACATTCAATCGTTGTATGAGACCTGGCTTTCGGTTGCTCTCTCGCGAGATATATTAGAGAGAATTCTTACATACTATTATCAATAGCTCCCCTTATACTCTGAAATCATTCTTCCTCGTATAACTCGACGGCCTGTTCGTTCTTGTATAACCAGCTATTCAATTTTCCGCAATTTGTAAATTTCATTCGATTTTGTCCATTTTGGCGGCCATTTTGGACAGACATTCTACCGATATGGTTTACAACTAAGGATTGTTTGTGTGGATTTTATTTTATTACTAATTTGGTATTTGTTGGCGCACCTACCACCGAAATTCAGGATTTTTCTATACCAACTGCCATCATGGACGCCATCTTGTATAACAGAAAATGCTCAAAGCGGATTTTGGATATGTTATAGAGGATATATTCCTCTTCAAAATGGAATAGAAACCAACTTAGTCCAAATTTTTTCTAGGTTGACCAGACTATTTCTTTTTAGTGTATTAAAACATAGATGATAGGACATTATTCCGAAGGGTTGATGTTCCGAATATTTTTTATTCCGAAATGCCACTCAGATATTCTCTTCAAAACATTTGGTGTGACTTTTTCGATGATTTCTAGTGAATCAAGTCTGTATATATTATAATATGATTATATATTATGAATATAATATAATTATAGGCATATAGACCGACCCCTGTATAATGTTAAGAGAAAGAAAGTTTTCTGTATAAAATACATAAAAGTCAAGAACCAGGTCCGTAAAATGGACCCGGGTTTGGTGCTATAAAAAGTAATATTTTGTACAAGTCTGATTGTATTTGTTTTCCGATGACCAGTCACTAATGCCACAAACTGCAACAGATCATTGTGTTTCAATTTTGTCCAAAACAAATTCATTCCCTAAAACAAGGGGATTATGATACATGTAATCATATCAAGGTTGGTGTACAATAGCAAATACAAGCCTAACTTTCCATATCAATAGTATGATTTTGGCAAGAGAGACCATGTGGCCAACAGGTGGCAGGAAAACCATGACATGTGCACCAACAGGATTGAACCACAGGTCCATAGGAAACAAATTTACCCCACCCCAGTACTCGGGGTGGGATAAATTTTTGTTCTGGGGACCTGTGGATTGAACTTGAATTTGAGATATGTTTGAGCTGTCTGGTTTGGACTGTAAGATATAAAAATAAATCATGTGTTAATCCATCCATATACTTGTGTTTCTGTTAGAAAATTATAAATTTAACTGGGAATGTATAACCCTGAATGTGTCATGAAAATTGACAATTTAAAAAATAGTAATTCCGCATTCAAGATTAGATTGATTGTCCCCTGAAAAATTTCTGAGGACTATTATAATCAGCACGCAATACAACATAATTTCTTGCTATTTGGTACATGGTTCACATTTGGGAAGACGCAGGCCAAGTTCGAAATTGGTCACGGTCCGATGATTTTTGACTAAGTTATGCCCCTTTTGTCCCACGAAAAATTGAGGAGGACTATTATAATCAGGGTGTGCGTGCGTGCGTGTGTCCGGCCACATGATTGTCCGCATGATAACATGAGCAGTATTTAACAGAATTTCCTCATATTTGGTATGGATTCAAACTTGAGAAGGAGCAGGCCAAGTTCTAATGTGGTCATGGGGCGATGATTTTTTTTATGGAGTTATGCACCTTTTTCGACTTGGAAATCACTGTATTTGTGTTGTCCAAATGTCTGCAACCTTTTATTGATATTACAATGACCACTATATTGGTGACCGGAGGATTGTTTTTTGTTCATAGCAGGGCCCAAGCTAGGGGTTGAAAACAGGGACTTCTCCCTCTGGAGATTTTAGGGAGACTTCAGCCCAAAATAGGGAGAAGTGGGGGAGACTTTAGAAAAACTTAGAAACATTTATTAATTTTTAATTATCGCCTGATATCGCTTTATTTATAACATCAATAAAAAGATTTGTTTTAAATTTTGTATTTAAAAATAAAAAATGTTTACTTTATTTAAAGAAATTAATTATTATAAATTTGAAATTTTTGGTAATGTTTTGTGTAAATATCATTTAAGCAAGACAATTAACAAGTTCAGTGGCAGTTATATTTTTAACTTAAATGGAAGTAGTATTGTAATAATGTAATACAATATTGTAGAATTCTATCATCAGCATTCTAGTATAAATATTTCTTTGACTGGAAGATATGTAGGGCCTACAGTCTGAACAAGATGTAAGTTTAATTTGGTCACTGCTGTAAATGTGGGTGTCTGCTAAAATAAACAATAAGGACTAATCAAGGAGTTGTAAAAGCTTTTAGTTTTATCTCTAAAGCCTTTATTAATTAATGCCAACGTCCATGGTATAATCTGATTACAGCAATAAACTTGACAAGTTTACGGAAGCGGTGTCTCCCAAAAGAGCAACGCCTTGCCGAAACGAACTTCCAAAGCGCCCTGTACATAATCCGATAATGTCGTAATTGTTTTAAATCTGAATAGCGGGACGGCGGTCTTGTATTTATAAAGTCGTGGATCTGCCGTAATTATTTTGGATACTACCGATAATCCTGCGAATATACTTACATATAAAGCGACTTCAAATAGATCGGGCTGGGATTGAGTGTGAACTTCTTCTCTTATCAGAAAGGGATACTTTAATGAAATGTTTTGCCCAATGGTTCAAAGAGATGTGACAACATTATGACAGATATATTTAAATATTTTTTTTTGCAAAACAATTCAAATTTGATCCAGTAAATCTCAGTTGGTCAAATTTGGAAGGCGACTTCATTTCGCCTCGCGGACATCCGAGGGTGAAGTCAGCGGCTAGAAGGTGACCTCCTAGCTTGGGGCCTGGTTCATAGATGATAAATTTAGTGAAATTGCTTAATATTTCTGGAAATAACATGTAATTGGATGTAGCACCTCCCAGCAAGGAAACCAGGTTTTTTGGGCATGCAATTTAAAACTTTGCATATGATGGGCCAAACCATGGTCAGCCCGTCCTATCCTGGATTCTTACGGACCCTACATTTTAACCCTTGTGGAAACCAGGAAACCCTGCATGAACATATATGCCTATTTAGGCCTAACGTATGGTAACAATATAAATTATTGTAATAATCATGGTTTAGACATTGGCCTTTGATAATATAGGCCTATAGTACAATAATTTATAATATTGAATGTTAATTATGTTGTTGCTGATAAGTAAACATGCCATCTTCATGCAGACCTATAAGATCATGCACAATGATGAGTTGAAACTTGAATATAAAGGACGGTTCATACAGACACATTACCGGTCGACTATGAATGTCTGTGTGTGTATGTCTAATCGGGTGAGACATAATCAGTTGTCCGTGAATACCATGAGAAGGTCAGTCTTGTCTGGATTCAGCCCCACAAAACCAAATGACATTTTGACATTGTAAAACAATATCATGACATCTTAAGTGGTTTTCTTTAAAGCTAATCACCAAAATTGATCTAAAACTATTTATTTATAATAACCTGTAATAACTGTAAAAAAATTAATATTTCATTAATTCCTTATCACATAGGAATTCAGAATCAGAAGTTGTTAAGTAATAAATTTTCTTTTCATTGCATTATTAGTCCATTACTAGTCCCACGCCGGAAGTCACATTATTTTTTTTTCTTCAAAAGAGTTATTTCGCATAAAATTTCAATGACATGCCATATTGTAAATTGTGTGGACAGCAAAACAAATGTACGCCCATTACCTATACACGACCTGAGCTTGACTTGAAATAAAGTAAAAATGGCATTTAATTGGATTGAGTTCATTGTTGATGTTGTAACTGGTGGTTTAAATACATCTTTATAACATCTTCTCCACCTGGATGATTGATCTCGTCTCATGTCAGATGTATACACGATGAATGGGATTCGGAGATCTGTTCAATTGAGCTATCAAAAAAGGGAGAACTCTAGGACTTAACATCATCTTAAGATTTCATTATAACCTAATTCTCTTTCACAGAAGCTAATACAGCTGTGAAGTTGAAATGGCTTTTTATATCCCTGTTTGAAAAAAAAAGTTTTATTATGTAATCAGTCTGTCCATTAACATTTTTTGTTTTTCACCGATAACTGGATTAATTGATCTGAACCAAAGTTTGTATGTGTGTTCCTCAGTTAAAAATACAGGCCAAGTTCAAATATGGGTTCCATCCAATTATTTTTATTAGTTACACTCATTTTTCGAATTAGAATTTGACAACCTCATAACATTTTGATATGCGACAGATATTAAACCCCAATTTTTTTCCAATGATTTTTTTACATGAGATACGACCCTCTTTTTCAATTTAATTTACCTGATTTATAACAATTTACAAGTAAACTAGTTTATATTTAGCCCTACCCCAGCGATGCTCTTATTATATTGAATGAAATCAGGTTCCATGTTCTGTGGGTAGAATTTTAATTTCATATTTAGGGTCATTTAATCCTTCTCTTGACTATCTTGTTACTTAATCAAATTAGTTATGAATTATATCTCAATAAGGAAACATAAATTTGAGGCTGAAAAAAAACTTGATTTGTATTCATTGTACACTTAATGCTCTTACTAACCTGTGAAGAATGTTTTCAGTTACATATTACAGAAGTCAAGATGAGTGGTTGTCAGACCCTGACCAACAAATGACATTTGGGATAAGAACTACATTTGATGGAGAGCACAAAGCATCAGGCACCTCTAGTAGTGAAATAACACATCAAATGCTCTATGGGAGGAACCGACAAGGTACTTTTATTTCACCCAATTGTTATGTACTTTTTAAAATTGTACATCTATCATATCCAAACAACCGGCTTACCCATTATCAGCCTTGGGAAATTTGAGAAATCGGGATAAAGAAAGATGGTGGTCAAATCAAAAACCCTGATTTTTAGCTGATGCTTGTTTCCGCATAAAGTTTTTCTCTTGGCGGATTCTAATGGTCTAGGGTCTCATTCTAAAATTGTACATCTATCATATCCAAACAACCGGCTTACCCATTATCAGCCTTGGGAAATTTGAGAAATCGGGATAAAGAAAGATGGTGGTCAAATCAAAAACCCTGATTTTTAGCTGATGCTTGTTTCCGCATAAAGTTTTTCTCTTGGCGGATTCTAATGGTCTAGGGTCCCATTCTAAAGAATGTACTGGCTGACACCAGGTCAGCCTTTGGGAATGTGAGAAATCGGGATAAACAAAGATGGTGGTAAAAATGGCTGAATTTGTGAAAACAAAATTACCTTTACCCCCATGGAGTTGAAAAAAAGATAGACAAACAATGATTTGTCAGATTTGTTATGTTTTTCTTGATGGTTTAGGGAGCTTGTCAAAAATAATGCGAAACATGTACGTTTTCATCATTTTTTTTTCATTTTCGCCGTCTTGATTCGATGTTTTCGCAATTATCGCAATTTTGTTTCGGAGTTTTCCTCAAATGTTTGCTGTTTTGTTCGACATGTTTTCGCAGTGTTTGTTTCATCACGATCGCAGCATTGTTCTGTCAATATTGCTGTAGTGTCAATATGATCATTTGTGTTACGCCATAATTGTTCCATTTTCGACGACAGATTACAGCGTATACTGGTACATGTACCGGTACTGAAATTGTCTTCAAATGTTTCCAAATCCACCTGAACAAACCAAAGATCTATTTCTTGTTACCACTTTCTGATTAATTATATCGTTTGCATCGACTTTGCGGTTCAATTCGAATGGAGAAATTAAAACCATAAGTATGTGTTATGTTGCCAATCAGAAGAGCGGGTCAATCGGCGGGTTATTGGAAGAGCCAGTATAATTGATGGAACAGCCGGACCAATCCAGTGATAGAATCAGTCATTCAAGAGCCTCACCCAAATAAGGAAGTTGAATTTATTTTGATTTTTATTGATATTGGGAATTGTAGGGATAATTATTTAAGAGACGAGTAATACCATCGCACCAGATAAATAAACAATGTGTTATCCGAAAGCGACAAAATGAAAATGGCGCAACCAACTATTATGTCGTAATATTTTATGATCTACTCGATATTA
The DNA here is from genome assembly GCA_032622095.1 of Siphonodentalium dalli. NCBI lineage: Eukaryota > Metazoa > Mollusca > Scaphopoda > Gadilida > Siphonodentaliidae > Siphonodentalium > Siphonodentalium dalli. The sequence goes on along the minus strand of CP136061.1, from coordinate 163,477,113 downwards.
TAAAGCTAGATTTTTCCAGTTTTCTCCTCAGAAGATTGAATTATATTTGGAGATGGGATGTATATTCCCTGCATCATTAGTATTTCCCCAAAAACGAACCGTCTGTTCAACTTTTTGTGCGACTTTCTCAACTTTTCCCACAAAGTTTGGCATAAATAAAAATGGCATTTCCTCCATTCCTGCATGATATACCCCCCCCCCATATTTGTTATATTTGTGTGATTCTCCCAATCAACAATTTAGCTGGTAATAAGTTATGGAATAGCGGATACAATTTGCATTGTAATGGTACCTATTTTGGCGATGTTCAAGAAATTCGAGGCAACAACATGTCTAATAAAATTATCAATAAGCAAACGCAACAAATTCACAGCTATTACGCCTTGTTGTCTACCTTGACGTCAAATCACGTCATTGAGGATTAAAGAGAAGCACCAGGCCAATTTTGAGTGTTATATTTTTCTCGATTCTTTATTGAATAAATAATTAAAACATGGATAATGATATACATACCATTATAAAACAATGAACTTAGGGGGTATGGCTCTATGCCTGGCGTTGATACAACGTGATGAGGGCTTGTTCTCTATCGGATCCATGCTTTGCTCCCATTGTGAGTGGGTGCAGATGGATTCAAATTTCTGTGTGATTTCATTTTTTTTCTGTTGGATGTGTGATACCCTAACTTCAATGTCGACCTGTGTAAACTGCTAGTCTAATAATTTCCCAACTGCATATATAAGTCCGCTAACGATAGATCTATTTGATTTCATCACGGTTTCATAGCCATGATTGAAGTGATATTATTATGACATCAAGTCGCTTGATTTGGGATTTTATATATCAAATGTGTTGTTTTGGCCAAAGAGTTAAACCATTGGTCACTAATTGAGACGACATCACAACAACAAAAAAACTGTCGCACAGTTCATACATAGTTGTGAGGGACCGGTATATGTCATAGGTTTGTATAGCCTTTTGCAAAATGTCACTCCTTCACACATTTGGAATGAGTTGACAATAATATTGTTGAGTTAGGCCTTACGCGAACTCATATCTATCAAAACAGTCAAACTGTCAAGTCATTGTACTTGTGTGTTAACCGCATAGAGTTGTTTGTATGGCCTATGGCTGAACTTTATTTTCCTTCACACAGTTCAGCCAATCAAAATTCAGCTGGCATCTGATTTCGCTGAAGGCAAAAATAAATGCATGAATTTATGAAGTGTAACAACATTGCATCGATGTTTTAACTTTTCGTCGTTTGCGAATATCGATCAATGTTTCGACGTCGCGACTTTCACGTTGTCGAAAGTTTTGACATTTTACTAAACTGTTTAGTCTGTTGTGGTTTCGACGTTATAGCATTTTTATGGCCAGTCGCTTTCGACGTTATCGCATAATCTTTTGTCATTTTCGACATTTCATTTTTGCACATTTACTTCGGCATTATCGACATTATTTTCGCGAGGTTTTGACATGCTCCCTTAATATATTAAGTTCAGCTCAAAGGTTGATAAAAGTTAAAAGATGGCTACCAAATGGCAGCTTAAAATTATGAAAATTATAGTTTTGACCACATTCCCACATGGAATGTGGGGGCGTGACGAACATCAGTTCTGTTTTATCAGTACTGCTTTATGTCGTTAACACTTCATTGAAATCGTTCCACTGCTACCGATTGACTCTGATTATCAGTGTGATCGAAGGATAAATACAGCTGAATATTGTCGGCATATAAACAATGGTAGCTAATTCTACTCTTCATTGAAAAGTGGCTTTGCTCTACGTTTGACTTTGAAAAGATTATCCACCCGTTTGAACAGTCAGCAAATGTGATTGTGTTTAAAAGCTGGGAATATTATTAAAAGATTTCTACCATAAACTGTATTGCATGTTTGTATTTAATATAGGGTCAATATTTCAAAAGTGTGCATTCTGGGTGAATAAAAAAACTAATTTTGAAACAAGAATTTTAAAGGAAGTTAAATACTTATTATCATTATACATGGTTGGCCGGTACCGGAAACATATGCAGCAGTGCTAAAATGTCATCATGGTTGCCATGGCAACCACAAGTAAACAGTCAATTTTTTGTCATTTGTGTTACTATCAACCAAGGGTGTAATGCTCTATAAACAGAAAAGTTATTCTGACCAAAACTCGTCATCGTAACAGGTAGGTCATACCTACTGACTTCCACATAAGAGGCATATGGAGAATGATCTACATGTTAAGATATGGTCTGTTATCGCTGTAAAATGATAAAATATTATAAATTTGGTCTTAGTTTGTTTTCGCAAATAATGTAACCATGAATAATTTCCCAACCAAACTATAGGTAGGAGATAAAGTCCATTTGTCTCTACCTGTGGCAGAAAATTAATAGCAACAGTCCGCACTTGTTTTCTTAAGAGATGCATTTTATTACGGTAAGACCAATGACATGAGGGTAACACCAATGACATTTCTGGATTTTGCTTTAGAAATCATTCTCCCTTCCTTTAAAAAACAAGACATTTCAAACAAATAACAAGATATTAACATTTAAAACATTGTCGTACAAAACGACGTATTTTATCGCACAGGGTAAACTTAAACCAAAAATTTGGTACAAACATAATCATGTTTGATCACGAGATCTTTCACTCGTATCTATCACTACATCATACCGCATGACAGTTTAGATAAAGTAAGCTATACACTGATATTGCGGAGTACTTAGACAAAAATAAAACATTATTATAAAGTACAAGTATTTTTGTCAGTATTGCTATTTAGTTAGCGAATGGGGATAATTTGAAGAGCAGAATAATGGGAACTATATCTTTGGCTGGGGGATGCGCGCAGTTATACTACGTTAAACATTCTTTCCAATAATTTCTTTGCTGAGGACAGTCTCTTGCAGTCTCTTGTGTTGACAACCCTCCCTCCCTCCCTGTTTTTTGTTTTGGGACATACGCGTTCGATTTGTGTCTCCCCCTTTTGGCTTACATCTGTATAACCGGTTATTGTGCCTCAGAAAATTGTCACCCACATGTTTGTATTGGTTACTACTACATTTATTGTATCGGCTTCCTGTAAATAGTTATGATTTTCTGAACAGGTAGCTATAAACCCATTCCAGTTGTTGTCTTTCACTATAACCCTGTGGGATAAAAGGGGAATAATAGTACCACATGTGTGTGAACACTAAAAACTGGCTATTGGCTATACATGTGTTACATCAAGCAGTATGAATGCAATATAATCAGATTTATACAGTTGGAAAATTCATACCTGACACATTACCCAGTGTAGATGGAAATTTCACACCAACAATAGGTTTAAATTGTACTCAGAGCTTGATTTTCCAACAATTTATTAGTGGGGAATTTGCTGTATTTAATTAGACCAACCTTTGCATATTTTCCTAGTTTTTTTTTTATATTTTGGATTGACATGGCCATCGGTTGGAAATATTCCAACCTCGGGGGCGATGTTAGATTGGAAATTTCAAACAATAGAAAGATTGATGACAGTCTAGATGCTAGGATTTAGCAATTTCCATCACGTTCAGATTTCATTATTTTCGAACACCGGCCAACCCATGGCCCGGAGTGTCTCCTGCTCCGTCGCATATGGCCAGTCAAATGCAAACGAAACTAATCAAACTTGTGAGTTTGGTTTTAATAGTTCAATGGGGTGGGGGAAATTCCAAGGTGAACACCCCCTCCCTAACATAGACTAAGCCACATCCCGGCAGACATTAACATACTTGTAAATACCTCACATTAATTGTCTTGTCCCTTTATAATATTAACTTTAACACTTATTCAATTTTTAACAAAACTAATTTGAAACTGAAAATAACTTTGAGACTATTTCATTGGCAACTGAAGAACGAATTATGATGATTTCCCATTATAATGTCATTGGTGTTACTTTTTGTGGTTCATGTAACACCAATGACGGTAACACCAATGACATTTTTTAGGTAAAATAAAATTTTCCTACAGAAGTCAAGGAATTTTGTTTGCCATTTCTCAATTTCTTTTCTAAGAATCATTTAATGTATAAAATGCATATAAATCTGTTTTGTTCTATAAAAGATATTTTACCATATTGTGGTAACACCAATGACAAGCAATTAACATACTCAAGGGTATTTAACAGTAAACAGTTGATGCCACCACTTAAATTTCCAAGCAATTACCTTGAAATATTCTACCAACCAGTGGTGTTTTCTTATCCTAGACTGATGCCTATCATCTTATTAAGGAGGATTATCAATATGGTAACACCTGTTGTCACTTTACTTGAAATTCCGCTACAATTCTGGAGCTAAATTGGATGATCCATTATTTGTTACCGACAATGCCAAAGTGTTGTACAGGCACCACTTTATTTCAAAACTGAAACAACTTCTTACACTTTGCGGTATACCGGCTAACATGTACTCAGGCCACTCCTTGCGTTCAGGTGCAGCTACTACGGCATGCGCAGCCCATCTTGAAGACCACCTCATTAAAACTCTCGGCCGATGGGAATCGGACTGCTATAGAAGATACATTCATACTCCTAGAGCAGTTATCAGGGAAGCTCATAATTCCATGGTCAGGTCCTATGGACCTACCCGTTAATTAAGGAATATCACCTTATATTCCAATGTCATTAATTAGCCTTCAAAGCTTCCTACATTCATAATTCACTCCAATAATTTTGTATTGCATATTTATATATAGGTTCATACTAGTATATAACCAATATCAAATTTATTTCAATTTTATTTCAGTTATTCAGGGTAGTAATATAAATGTGTGCTCCTGGTGGTGGGTGACCCCTTCTTTGGGGCTCTCCGCTGGTACCCAGCTCCGATTGGGTATTCTCGCTTTGCGAGATGGCCCCAAATTCAGGATTTCATTTAGGGCTCAATTAGAAATCATAATGCCTCAATGCTTCTTTGGGGCTTCCTTATATCAATCTTCTATCGAATAAATAAGTTCGAAATTAAGTAAAGGTAAATGGGTACCAGAACATGAGAGCCTCATATATCCCAAATACAATTTAGCATGTGTATGCGTCGGTTCCCAATCAGGGATTCTGATTTTAGGGAAGTGCATACTCATTCTAATCAGGTACAGCCTCACGGGCATGTATCACATGAATAATCATTTGATCAAGTAGATCACAGATTCTATTAATATAATAGCCAAGATATACCAAAAATTGTGCCAATAGTGAACTTGGTCAAGAACAATGGGGGTTCTTGATTTATACCATATTTAAAGTGATCCAACCATTCTATTTGTTTAAATCCTTCAATACAGTATTCTTAGACTTACATGTACATATAGGTACAGTACTGGTGTGGGATACCAGACATTACCAGCAGTTAACAATTCTATTCCCCACAGTGGTCCTTACATCATGTAGGACGCACACATAATCTAATCTCAATTTGTGAGACGCATCTACTTCATACAACCAGAATTAATAACAACCATCTCTTAAAGCAGATGGTCATCTTTCTGTCAAGTCTAGTTACTTTATCAAACTCCATCTAGACCTTCCGTAGAAAAGGATTACTCATCAGATTTATCAAATAGAATGGTTTGAGGATCACTGAAATTCTTATACTATCTTATATATGTTTTCATATATAAACCAATTAATACATATTGATTGATCTAGTCAATGGGCCATATGTATACATGTATATATTCATGATTGTTTTTGTTTTAAATTTTAATGGCTATCACATGTTTTTTGAAAATTACTGTCAAACGTTTTGTTATTCAAATAAATGCATGTCAAGGTTAAAGATTTTCTAGAAGCTAACCATATCCCTCTGATGGTTTATAAATGCTCGAGAAAGGTCTCATATCTTTCTCAGGGTTTATAAACCATCAAGAGTAGCAACAAAGTCAGCACAAATCACGTTTATTTAGAGCCCCCCCTTTGTTTCTGGACGTGATGGTCCTATCAGCTAACTTCTAGCACAAGTCTCATTACCGTAGTTCAAACCAATGAAGAAACTATAATCACCATTAACATATTTCACCGGCATTATCAAAAACCATGCTGGCATGTTATTGTTTACATTCGTCAAGTCTCGCAGACCACGTTAATCTCGTCGTAAACGAGAACTCAGTATAAGCACAATAATCATACCAAATTAATTTGAACCTATGCCAACGAGACTAGCTATTTTCTCCGTAGTTTCTCCCGCTTTTGGCATTCCTTTGTTCTTGGAATAAACCAATGAGAATGTCTGACAATTCCAAGAATATAATTTTGTCCAATAGAAATAATTAGAAATCTACTACCTCGGAAAAACTATTGAAGTTCCGGAGTAAACATTTCACTTCGATGAAATAGCTTCTCGAAAACAATAGCATTCAATATTATTATCGCAATTCAAACAACTTACGCTAATACAAGCAAATTATTACGCTTTAAAAAATATTTGTATTACCCACCCCCATCCCCTGCTAACCACCATCAGGAAGCACACCATTTATGGGGCTCTCGGCTCTGGTACCTTTGCCTCATCATCAACTCGCACTCCCCCTCTTTTCCTTATCTACCGGTTGACCAGACTCCACCAGGGCCTTCTACGGGGTCATTAACAAAATTCTCACACCATGCGTCCTCTCCGATAATCGTATTCCAGATTTCAGATACACGTACAGAATCAATTCATTAAGCTTCAGAGGAACTGATGCTGAGGTGAAGCCTCTCGTAGTCCTCTTCAGGCCCCTCAACGATAAATGCCTTAGGTTCAGCTCTTTATCAAACAAACAAAAAGCACGAGGCCGAGGTGTTGCATCCTCCCGGTCCTTTCTCCATCTATCATTTATAAGCGCCATAGGACATGAAGCTGAGGTGTTGCATCCTCCTTGTCCTTTCCCCTATTATTGACGTACTCTCCATAGGACATGAAGCTGAGGTGTTGCATCCTCCTTGTCCTTTCCCCTATTATTGACGTAGTCTCCATAGGACATGAAGCTGAGGTGTTGCATCCTCCTTGTCCTTCCCCTGTTATTGACGTGCATGTAGGCTCCATACGACATGAAGCTGAGGTGTCGCATACTCCTTGTCCTTTCCCCTATCATTGACGCACATGTAAGCTCCATAGGACATGACGCTGAGGTGTTGCATCCTCCTTGTCCTAACCCGCATTTGCAGTGGCATAGTATCTCATATATTTGCAGCACCTGATTTGTCAGGACATTAAGCTTAGGTTTGGCATCCTCCCTGTCCTAACATACATCGGGAATTAAGCACAATATGATATAGGCATTAAATGGTATGGTATTCTCGCTTTGCGAGATGGCCCCAAATTCAGGATCTCATTTAGGGCTCAATTAGAAATCATAATGCCTCAATGCTTCTTTGGGGCTTCCTTATATCAATCTTCTATCGAATAAATAAGTTCGAAATTAAGTAAAGGTAAATGGGTACCAGAACATGAGAGCCTCATATATCCCAAATACAATTTAGCATGTGTATGCGTCGGTTCCCAATCAGGGATTCTGATTTTAGGGAAGTGCATACTCATTCTAATCAGGTACAGCCTCACGGGCATGTATCACATGAATAATCATTTGATCAAGTAGATCACAGATTCTATTAATATAATAGCCAAGATATACCAAAAATTGTGCCAATAGTGAACTTGGTCAAGAACAATGGGGGTTCTTGATTTATACCATATTTAAAGTGATCCAACCATTCTATTTGTTTAGATCCTTCAATACAGTATTCTTAGACTTACATGTACATATAGGTACAGTACTGGTGTGGGATACCAGACATTACCAGCAGTTAACAATTCTATTCCCCACAGTGGTCCTTACATCATGTAGGACGCACACATAATCTAATCTCAATTTGTGAGACGCATCTACTTCATACAACCAGAATTAATAACAACCATCTCTTAAAGCAGATGGTCATCTTTCTGTCAAGTCTAGTTACTTTATCAAACTCCATCTAGACCTTCCGTAGAAAAGGATTACTCATCAGATTTATCAAATAGAATGGTTTGAGGATCACTGAAATTCTTATACTATCTTATATATGTTTTCATATATTCACCAATTAATACATATTGATTGATCTAGTCAATGGGCCATATGTATACATGTATATATTCATGATTGTTTTTGTTTTAAATTTTAATGGCTATCACATGTTTTTTGAAAATTACTGTCAAACGTTTTGTTATTCAAATAAATGCATGTCAAGGTTAAAGATTTTCTAGAAGCTAACCATATCCCTCTGATGGTTTATAAACAAGAAATATGTATCATTTGCCATATATATTTCTTGAGAATTTCTCATGAAATTATGTTGGTATGACCAGTAACATCAATACAACTGGTATGTGGCTCTAATACTGAGCTTGGAATAAATTTGGAATCTCAAGAAGTTCACTTATAATACTTTCAAGTAATCCCTGATGATACCACCATCACAAATAAATACAATTAATCCAGGTTATTAGTGTGCTAACTGACATGTGTTCATGTCAACCCAAGTAACACCATTTTGCACCTTTTTCAATATTGACCCATTAACGATTATGTGGAGTTCAACTTATTTTGTATACCAGTATGTATGAAGTGTATATATGTATATAGTTGTAATAGAACAAAGATGAAAGTGTCAATGACACTGTAGCTCAACTTGGAAAGGGAATAATTTAATGTATTACACTCAATGGAGAGATTACGAATGCAGAAAGTTGAAATGTCTAAGGTAATACTAGATTATCAACATGAAGAGATATATATATAAAAGTAAAATCCAAGATGGTTCCTGGCGGCTATGTTTTCCAATAAAATTCAAAAACATTTGATAGCTTCCATCTAGTAAGATCAATATCAAGATTAATATGAAGTCTGGAGATGATCAGATGAGGGAAGTGGACTGTAGGGTGTGCCAAAGGATTTATTCATGCAAAGAGTAAAATCCAAGATGGCTGACAGTGGACACGTTTTAAGGCCAAATGATCCTAAAATGACTCGTTTCCTATCTACGTCCCTATGTCAACAGCCATGACAAATTTCATGATGATCCGACTGAAGGTACTAATACGACCTGTAGCCCATGCCAAAGGATTTAGTCATGCAAAGAGTAAAATCCAAGATGGCTGCTGGCGGCCAGGATTTTTGGCCGAATGACCTAAAAATGACATCCATGACAAATTTCATGATGATCTGACCAAAGGTACGGCCTGTAGCCTGTGTGAAAGGATTTAGTCATGCAAAGAGTAAAATCCAAGATGGCTGCCAGCAGCCATGTTTTCGGTCCGAACGACCCCAAAATTACTCGTTCTTTATATACGTGTCAATATTATCATCCATGACAAATTGTATGATGATCAGACGAACAGTACCACCTGTAGCCCGTGTTAACTCTTTCGTTGCCGAGCTAATTTTACACCTAAATTGCCAGAGAATTTATGAGAAAACTGATTTTATTGTGGAAAAGTATGATACAATAATAGTCTTCTTCTTATGAAATAATGTTTCAAATATCAAGGACATGTATGTAGGTGATTAGCCAAAGAATTGCAGGTGAATATTTTGCCGAAGAATATTCACGACAATTAAGGGGCATATCTCCTTGTAACCCAAGGGAAATAACTCCAAATAAGGATTTTTTTGCAATAATCCACTTGAAAAAATGGCCCACAACCTGCTATATTCAATATTGGTTTTCTGAGACAGTATTCCAACGATGATGATCTGATAAATCTTTCTACTGTCTTTCTCATTTTAAAAACTTGTAAGAGTAAGTTAGGGTCTAGTTCTAGTATAGCTGGACCATATGTGAGCAGCTACACAATGCAGGAGCCGATTTAGACTTCAGTTGCGACAGTTTACTACGAAAATTAGCCGGTCGCTCTAATAGAAGGCCGGCGAAGACCGGCGGGTGAAAAGAAGTCCGGCGGGTTAAAAATAAGAATAATGGCAAATGGAGAGGGTGTTATGCCATTTAATCATGTATACTATGTTGTGTATAACATTGTTCAATAAAATATTTGAAAATTTCAGTTAAATTAAGTTTTATATTATTTGACGGGAGAGCGCCGGACTTGTTCATAGCGGATTACTGAATGGCGACTAATAACTAATTAAATGCATGAGCGTGTCTGGCGTAAAGCTTCTCTCATTACAATAAACTCCTCTCATCCTTTATCCGGGCTTGAGACTGGCAGTCTAATAAGACAGGCGGATTTAAAGTTTTTTTTTTTTTTTGCGCAGATCAGGTTTTCTGCTATTTCTTGCCATTCAGTTGGCATTGCAGTGCATATTTTTACAACTGCTTGCGGTTATTTTAGTTTCCGCTGTGGTGCATTGTAGCTTCCACTGGCAGTGCACTCTTGGCTACTGCCTCTACAGTGCCATTTCGGCTACTGTTTTCACAGTGCACTCTTGGCTACTGCCTCTACAGTGCCATTTCGGCTACTGTTTTCACTGTCATTTTTTTTTGGAAATTACTGTAGCCTTACAGCTCTTCGTCCGTTTTCGTTGTCCAGGTTTTCTGGCAACTTTACCAACTGTTGGTATCGATTCACAATTGTTGTTCGTCCACATCTTTGGAATTACCGTCATTCGTCGTCTTTGATCAAAAACCTTTGTTCTTATCCGGGGCAAAAATTTTTCAGTCAGATATTGAGAAGTAAACTTAGTCCTTATTTCGTCCTCCATCTCGTCATACAAAATTGTCTCGTCCATCATCAACATTCCAGATGTTGAGCTGAAAATTTTTGACACTATGTCATTGATGTCTTCCTGCGTGTGTGTCTTTCGCAGGTTATGAATGGCATTTTCTTTTAGATGCCGAGTGCATAACGTGTGTGTGCACCCAGGGAAGCATGTCAGTATTGCATTTACCAGTGCAGTTTCGTCATCTGTACCAAATACAATTTTGTCAGTCGGTATGTCTAACATAATGCCCCGAATGTGAGACAGAAATGAATAATAGCTCTCAAATGTGCCATCCCAGTGTAGAAATATAGGCCCTAGCATTATTGGCACGTCACTGTCCGTATCTTTTCGAGCCACATTTGAATTTTTAAAACAGATGGTAGTCAGATAACATGCAGCTAGATTGAAAGTTCGGTCCATGCCGATTACACAGCCATTGCTAATAGCTGTCTTCATGTTTTTAATCTGTTCGTCAGTATAACATATGACACTGGGTGGCTTACTTGTGTTCGTACTCATAATAGATCGAACAAATTTTCTGCCATTGGCTACTTTGTTGAGCACTGAAATAACATCATCGGCGGTGTTTTGCCTGTGTTCGTTTTGTGGTCTTTCTTTTCGCCGGATGTTATACTGTCTGTTGTGAATAGTTTGGAGATCAATATTATCATCAGGGTAAGCCCTGTTGATTTTACGTTTCGTCTCCCTGGCTGGCTCGTTATGGGAAATGCCTTGATCTATTAAAAGTTTGTGGCTTGTAGGCACTCGTGTGTATGGGACTGTGGTGACCCTGGCATTACCATGTAGCTGAGTGTTTTTTGTATACTCACCAATATACTCTACCAGTGCATTCTCGATTTCGGTTGACTCAAACCAAGTCACCCGTTTTTTGAAGCCAGCATCTCTATCAAGAGTTGAATATTTCCGTTTAACGATTAAAACAGATTCAGGCGAAGGCTGTGGGTCCATTACTTCGGACACGCCAGCTTTGTTTCTACGCCTTACATACAAACCATTTCTTTTTTCCACGTATGTGAGACCCGAATTAGATTTAATATAATGATGGGCTTTGGTAGAGTTACTACTAGATTTCCAATTACCACAGTCATCAACATACTCACTCTGCTTTCGTTTGGCCCGCAGTTGTTTATTCCTTGCATCATTAATTACAAAGAACACATTTTGTTTTACACCTACCGGTATGTTGGCATGTACTTCCTCGGTCGTGGTAACCAAACCTAATACCTCCTCCACTGATTGCACGAATCTGCCATTTAGTGCATTTTTGGACGGATTTTTGTAAGGCTGGTTAACTACCATTGACAAATCCGTTACATTATTTGCATCAAGCTGTGATGTGTCCTGAGATTCATCCATGTCTAGACATGTGTCATTCGATTCATGTTGTTCGTCACTATTGTCATTGTTTGGTATCTCGTCTTTGGGTTTGTCAGTTTCATTTATTATGTCAGCAGTCAAATTGTCAGTTGAGTTAAGTTTATCATCATTGTCGGCAGATTTACTGTCATGTTGTGCGTCACCGTTGTCTTTGGCATCGTCAGTTTCATTTAATTTGTCATTTGAGTCATTTTGTTCGTCACTATTGTCATCGGATATTTCATTTATGTCAGTCGGCAAAGGACGAGTTGGTAGAAGAGGTACAAAATGATTAGGTGTCCAAACACCACATGCATAGCCAGTGGAACCAGCCCATAATATTTCTATGCTGGCCTTTTTACCTTTTGACGACACCCTTGGTTTGAACGTCGTATTGAGCACCGATATTAGCTTATCTCCGGGTCCGTTCAGCACGGGATAAACTGACCTGATTGGTCTGGCAATAACTGTGCTGGCTGCATTTATCGTCCAGGCCGAGGAGAATGAAGCAGGACCACCTGATTGAGCACAGGCATCAATGGCATTCTTGATTGGAGGACTTATCGTTGGAATCATCGAGTTCTTATGGCATTTCTCATAATAGTCCTTCTTGAGACCAAGTTCGACACACGTTCTAACTCGAATCTCTTCATTATGCTCTTCATTGCCATACAACGCAACAGAAATCGCATTGAATAGACAATTGCCGTCAGTTTGCACCTCGATGGGAACCGAATCTTGCCAGTTATTACCAAGAAGCTGAGTTGCCTGCGTGTCCCTGGAATAACGCATCATCGGGTGGTACTCGTGGATGTCGGCAATGTACATCGATTTGGTCTCGAAGCGAAGAAATATCGCTTCCCGTTTGATAGCAGCTTCGATTTGGTCCTCGTCCACTGCAGCCATCAATCGCATCATTGCCATCGAGAAGTCATATTTTCCGTCAGTTCTGTCTCGGTTGCATTTGCTACAGTAATAACTTAAGGCTGACTTTCTAAAGAAATTAAAACTACTTACCTTCAGTGACTCACATGACAAGTGATACCACCGGTCACACGTATCGCATGCTATATTCCTATAGCCGTCGCAATGCTCAGAACAAACACCACAAGGATATACAGACATTGTGAAATTTACGTTGTCGAGATGATAAATCAAATCAGAATAAAAAACTTTGGACAAGAATTCTGATTTATACTAACTCTCAGCGCTTTGGGTATAAGCTATGGCTTATCTATTACCATTAGTAATTAGTAAATCCGCTTAACGAAGCCACTGGCGTTGGAATCCCATTACGCTATATAGCTCTGCTCTTCTCGTTAATTAACTGACACAGAGCGCTACTCAATAGAAGACCGGCGCTCTGACGTATCGCCTATTTTAGAATGCCATTTATACTCAAAAATATTAATTTAATTTTGAATAAAATTGATATATGAGATGTAGCCCATGTAGACATGCCAAATATCATATTTTATTCATTATATTATGACATATAACGCGCCAGACTTCTTTTCACCCGCCGGTCTTCGCCGGACTTCGCCGGTCTTCTTTTAGGGCGACCCAAATTAGCTAGGTTTTTTAATTGAGGAAAACGGCAATTTTGACTGTCAAAAAACAAGGGAAGGGTTATTCGTCAGGGAACTGGCGACCACATCTTTCAGTGACGTCATTTTGGCGCGCTATGACAATGTACGCACAAGATTTCACGTCATGGGTTTGCTTGACAGTTACGTGAAAATTAACGTCACTGAGCGTTCTGAGGTTGAGCGTCCTTGGCAACAGGTGCTTAATGCTCTTGAATTATTTGCACGTCTTGTCTAGTGTCAAAAGGTATTGACGCAACCGAATTATGTCAATTTGATATACTTTTATCTTCACAATGACTATGTTACGGTAGTTGTTTTACAAATACAAGGACAACTAATTGAATTTACTAATTAGTAAATGCTCGATTTAAAAATTACCGTAACGTACCACTTGGCACTACGCCTACGGCAATTCAATACATTAGCGGCTGTTTTTCTCGACAATATAAATATTTATTTACGATTTTACAAGTACATCTACAACTTAGTAGTTAGTACAAGTTACAATACTGCATGATAGCCTTTATAGGTCTATATCATATGCCTATACTGAATCGTACTGATAATAAACGTATGGCGAGTTCAACTGGGTTGAATGCATGTTTGAAGATTTAAATTCAAGCGTTCCCAGGGCCATTGTGATGTAGAAATTAATACCTGGAAAATGTGTATCTTTTGTATACTATTTCAAAGTTTGCGTTCATCTGTGATTGTGATCTTTAGGAGTGACAGGACATATTTTGTTTTTATTTAACTATGCATATATAGCTAATCCATTTAAATTAACAGTATGCTTAAGTGTAAATGAATTACGCTTAAGTTAAGTGTGATTCACTTACGCTTAAGCATAATTTAGATATTGATTTACACTTACTCGTAATAGAATTTTGACTCTATTACTCTTTCAAAACATAATTCAATTATGCTTAAGCTGTATTATCATTTATGCTGAAGCATAATTTACTTATGATTATGTGTAAATGAATTAAGCTTAAGCGTAACAGAGTCATAATTAATACACTTAACAATAACATAAATCTGTATCTATTCTAGATTATGATTAAGCAAAATTCATATACACTCTCATAACACTTCCCTCAAGGCTCAAGATGAAATGGATGTGGAAATGATTTATGCTTAAGCATAATTAGCTATTCCGGTAATTAGGAGGGTTAAAAAAGTAGAGGCGCTTGGAAATTAATTTTAAATGTTTTTTATTATTTTGTGTTTAAAGTTTAAACATATATATATATATATATATATATATGCCATTAATCATGGAATTTTAATGGGATACAATTATTCTCAATATAAGCATATAATATTAGCCAAAACATAAATGGTAGGATTGGTAGCCTACATTGTGGTATAGGTATTGAAAAAAATATTGAAGGCTATTTAGTTTGTATTAACTTTGTAATCCATTTATTACTTTCCATATGGCCTGGACATTATGGAATATATAAAGCCCAAACTGGGAATTTTTTTTACAGATACAATGTATGTTCCTTTTAAGTTTTACCTGAAAGCTTTAATATAGTGCAGGCCGGGTGGACTCTGGTCATGCTTACCACATGCAGAGTCATAATCAGACATTGTCAGATAAGTTATTTACTATAACTTGTATATGGTATTTACTGGTAATCAGTAATAATAGTCAACCAGTTACAACTTACGTACTATTAAGAGAAAATAATTTGGCCAAGTTTTGACAGAAACTTGAACACTGTCACTTCCAGTTCCATTATGTTGATGAGTTCCATATATTTGGTCCTGAGGTGATGTTAGGGCACATCTTGCAGGTTAGGCTGGTGAAACAAATTAAAACATAATACACAGTCAATTGAGTATCATAATTCATACAGGGTGGATGTTTTGCTGAACATTAATGGACATTAGCTCGAGACTCAAGAGCAAATGATTGACCTAATTTGACATTTGACCAAGAAATTCTAGTTACAAAATATTTTGTATGGAAATAAATTCCATTGGAATCAGTTGTTGAATTTTATTTATGAACAGAACCTGATGTGAAATGATACAATGAGGGTTACGAGCGATTTCACCCTTTCAAAATACAAACCGTTAATAGCACCATGCATACACGATAGCATGGCATCAGTAGCTAGCTCGAAGACGAGTATGACTCATCACAAAATAGCACTTCAACCAGGCTCTGCTCATATTGATATTAAATTCAATTTGTGATTCCAAAACAATTTGCTATGAATCATTGAATGTGACCCTACTCCCGGCCACCCTATGGACTATTGTCACCTTAAATTTAATTTACTACTAAAATATTACTAAATTAGTTAATTACTAATTAATATAATAATATTAATTTATTACTGTGATAGATATCTAGATCATGCCATGAATCTCTACTCTCTGGTTAACACTCAGAGGCAGAGTAGAGATTCATGGCAATTGGCATGATCTATACTGTGATACATCATACAATACTAGTATTTATTGATGGTAGTCTGACATCTATTATTTTATTATAATAATATATATTATTTTTTTTTCTCCATAATTTAATAGTTCAGTAATTAACTGACTGTCAACCCGAAGCTGTCAAATCCGTGATGTCAAAATACTCAAATTGTCATTTAAATTTTAATATTAAAATTAAACACAAAATATTACGAATTTAAGACATATCATATGTCATAAAACTACATACCATCATGATTCATGGAACTATTCGGCTTTTAAAGTAACTACTTTTACCGATTACTTAGAATGTTAATCACATCAATGTTTACGTTGTCAGTGTCAAAAGGCTGAAACGAAACACAGAAATCACACCAGAAAGATGGCGGCCAAATTACACTTACAGTCTGAGTTTCCTTTTAAGTTTTTCTATGTTCCCTGTCTGTTTAGTTTTAATACTTCTAAATATTCCGTCAAAATGATGAATAAAACTCTATTTGTTGCACAAATGTCTTTTCTAATCCCACACCTAAGACCAAGTCACCAAGCAAGTAGTATATAATTGTTTGATTCAAAACTGTCATCAAAACCGTGAACAACTTCAAATCAATTATCAACCGTTGACCCTGTTCACGTACACAGTCTTTGAATTTACCGCTCATCCTATTGTTGTCATTCACAAACTAAAAATAACGCACCCCGTTTTCCATGACGTCACTTTTGCCTGGTCGCCAGATCCCTGACTAATAGTACGTCCCCAAAAAACAAAACAAAATTGTGATATATAATTAAATCTCTAACTACAAGCTTATCATTATTTAACCAGGGCTTACCTGACGCCAAGCATACACTTTAGGCGTCAGGGAACAGCTAGTGACCTCGACCTTTCGCCAATGACCCTTGACCTATCCAACGTGGTAAACAAACTTCACCATTTTAAATTTTTACGAGCAAGTTGTTGCAATTGTTAACGAATTATAGCACAAACTGTCAAATTTATTGAATAATACTATACAGTAAGACGCTCAATTATATATGGATATGACTTACAAATGTTAAAACACATTTTCAGCTAGAACGACTTAGATTGCACTTATAAACTCGGCAGAAGTTTTTCCACCAAGCTATAATGCACTGAGGAATGATCGTGGCTCGAGAGGGGGCGGTGTCTTCATTGCTACGCATGAAAATATCGTAGCTATCGAACAACTTGATCTGATCACAAACTGCGAACTGGAATGGGCATCAATAACAACATCAAATAAAAAAAACCTATACATCGGATCCTTTTATATGGCCCACAGAAACCTAGAAGACATCAAACAGCTAGAGGAATCTCTCAATACCATACAAGATAGAAGGTATAAAGACATCATATTAAGCGGCGACTTCAACTGCCCAAATATCGACTGGGATAAACTTTGTGTAACACCAGGGGCACAGGATACTGAGATCCAACAAGCATTACTTGACCTGTGTATCCGCAAAGGTCTGACTCAAACCCACAGACAGCCCACGAGGGAAAACAACCTGCTCGATATAGTTCTAACAAACAACACCTCATTAATAAAGAACTCCAACAACATACCTGGAATTTCGGACCACGACATCATAGTCACTGACTGCCAGATAACACCGTATGCAAAACCACAAAAACAACAAAAGAAACGCTTCGCCTACAACCGGGCTGACTGGACTAACCTATCACTAGATCTTAGGTTCCTCTCTGAAGAAATTAGAACAATACCTGGAAATCCCAAAATCAACACCATTTGGGAGACCTTCAGAGATGGTATAAAGGGCCTGATAGATAAACATATACCATCGGCACCAAAGAGAAGAGACAACCACGTGCCATGGCTAAACAAGCGCCTTATTCGGATACTGAAGAAAAAAGGGAGACTCTTCAAAAAAGCAAAGAGGACCAACCAATGGGGAGAGTATAAGGCACACCAGAAAACATGTAGGCGAGAAATGAGAAGAGCAGAGTGGACCCATGTAAACAGAGTCATTGAAGAGGGGCTGGCAAATAAGAACACAAAGCCATTCTGGAATTATCTTAAATCCAGGAAGCGGGACAACATCGGGATAGCGCCAATAAAACACCAAGGAAACCTCACAAATGACCCTGTCACGAAAGCAGAACTCTTAAACACCCAGTTCCGCTCTGTATTCACCAAGAAGACAAATACCACCAAAGTACCACTCCCATCTGACAAACCAACCATAGGAGACTTGAACATATCAGTTGAAGGTGTGGAAAAGCTGCTTAGGGACTTAAAACCCGGCAAAGCTAGCGGACCAGATGCCCTTCCAAATCAAGTCCTGAAAAAATGTGCCAATTCCATCGCTCCAGGACTGACCTATATTTTTCACAAATCCATCACCACAGGAGAACTACCACAAGACTGGAGGGACGCAAACGTTGCTCCGGTATTTAAGAAGGGGGACGTCCACAAACCGGAAAACTACCGACCAGTTTCCTTAACAACAGTATGCTGCAAAATACTGGAGCATATTATATGCCGTCACCTGCTGAACCATCTTGACAAACATGAAGTCCTGACCAAATTAAATCATGGATTCAGGAAAGGCTACTCATGCGTAACACAGCTACTAACAACATCAGATGACCTGCTCCAATCCTTCAACAAAGACATCCAAACAGATATAGCAATACTTGACTTCTCAAAAGCCTTTGACACTGTACCGCACAACAAACTACTACAGAAAGTTCAAAACTATGGAATTAAAGGAAATATACACACCTGGCTCTCATCATTCCTAACCAAAAGACGAATGCGAGTAGTTGTTGAAGGAAGCTACTCATCATATGTCCCAGTTGATTCAGGAGTCCCCCAAGGCACAGTATTAGGACCACTCCTGTTCCTGATACATATAAACGACCTACCGACATGTGTAGAATCCCAAGTGAGACTGTTCGCAGATGACTGCCTGCTATACAGAAACATCACCTCACAGAAAGATCACCACATACTCCAAAAAGATCTAAAGAAGCTTGAAGACTGGGCTGAAAACTGGGGTATGCGTTTCAACTCCAAAAAATGTAACATCATGAGCACCAAAAACAAATCATCATACATGTACCAACTGGGAGAACACATACTGGAGACAACAGCTGAGACCCCATACCTGGGACTGACCTTTACCAACGACCTGACATGGTCAGCCCATATTAGGAAGACAACAAAGAAAGCAAACTGTGCTTTAGGCCTCCTAAGACGAAACATCAGACATGCTCCAGCGAAATGTAAAAAGACAGCTTACATCGCTACAGTGAGATCGGCGCTCGAATATGGAGCAGTGGTATGGGACCCCCACTTAAAGAAAGACATTGACCACCTTGAAAAAGTACAGCGAAGGAGTGCGAGATTCATAAAGAATAATTATAGTCGCCAAGGAACATCAGTCACCACCATGCTTGAGGAACTAGATCTAAAACCCCTAGACGAGCGGCGTAGAGAACAGCGTCTCATCCAGTTCCATAAGATAGTTGAGGGGAGGGTGCCAGCATTAAGTGCAAACAACTACCTAACGCCTAAGAAATCAGGCAGGAAGATCACAGCCAAAAAATTTGTTGACTGTGTGACAACAAACATCGTAGAAAAAGAAGAATGTAAAAATGTAAGAGCCTTCGAGCCACGGCGTACCAGCTGTAACCAATTAAAACATTCTTTCTTTAACAAGACGATCCTGGATTGGAACCAACTGGAAGACCGGATCGTGTGCAACAGTGATCCAGAGTTATTCTTACGGGCACTCCGCAATGATGGAATCACTGAACCTGAGGACACAGCACCATCAGAGTCCTCGACGGAACCAACATCATCCTCCACCCAGTGCGCCTAAAACCAGAATTGGTTACTGCACTGAACCCACTACAGATACAGATACAGATAAAACATTATGGGCCAACCAATTTCGGAAGATTTCCGTGCACCCAGCAACCCCGGTGGTCAAGTTCAACGGTTGAAAATGTGTTTATGGCTACAAAAGGACATACATGTCCATCTCTGATTGTGACGAATGTTTGGTTACTTGAGTCAGTGTGTGAGTGGTATATGCTATTCACTCAAATCATATGAAATTTATTTTATTTACCATTTTTGTTGCAATTTATATTATTTTACCCCCCCCCCATAGCTTCATAAAGTTCATTAAATCAACCTTAAGGGTCAGACGCACGTTTTGCCAAAATTTCCTGGTATTTCAAAATGTATTTTCTCTAAATCTATCAGGAATATCTTTGTGAAATTTTGTACAAGAGATTATTGTGGTATCATACATAAGAAACATTGGACATTTGGTTATTATAATCTCATTTACTTTACTTTTATGGCATGAAAAATCTTTTAAATTTCACTGTGTTCAGGTACCGAGAACTACTGTAAAACAGATTTTTTTCGAAAGTGCATTTCATATATACATGATATCATATCTGAAGATCATGAGAGGAGACTTAATTTTTCTAGATTCATGAAATTAAATGATTATTTTCATTCAGAAAGACAACTACCATAAATAATTTTTTATTATTGAGAATTTTCATGCCATGCTTGTTGGTCTATGAAAAATTGGGCTCAGTTGAGTTCTGGGTCATGGGTTCATAACCAATTTAAATCTGACCACCATATCTCTTAACACTGTGGCCTAATTTCTGTTGATTGCTCCCTGCTTGAGTGGACAGCACCACATTTGAACATTTGTTTTCATTGGGCTGGCATATTTGTGACTGCTCTATTCTTCATTATAATACATGGGGTATGATGCTATAATATGCAATTAAAAAGCTAACTCAACATTATGATACAAATGAAGCCTCCTCTCATGGAGTCAAGACAATAAGCTATTTGATGGTTGACATGTTGTTTGAAATTAAAAAAAATTCTGGCAGTTCTCGGTACCTAAAGGGACAGAAACGAAACAAATATTTCCAACCTCTCAAATGTATTAAAATCCATTATTGTTATTGTCTCTTTATAATTACTCTGATTCTATATATAATGAAAATTATCATATGTAAAATTCAAGATTTTTCACCAGATAGATCCAGAGAAATTCTTTGTTGAAAATCACTTGCCATTTCTGGCTGGATTTACTGTGATTTATGCAAAACGTGCGTCTCCCCCTTAATATGGAGTTCCTAAAGATTATTTTAGTAACACCATGTAGGTGAAAAAAATCTCTTTTCTGCGGTATGTGGAACGTATTTAAGAACCCAAAATTACTTTTTTAACTTATTTTTTAAAGATTAAATTTTTCTGCTGATTGTTGATCACTGAACAACTGAAGACAAGTCCAGTCTCATTCAATGGATCCAAAATAAAGAAATAGTGATTACTGTCACTAATTGTGTTAACTGGTCAGCATGTTAAATTGTTAATTTATTTTTAATTAATTCAATATATATTATTTTATTTATTATCTATATATTAAATTATATTGACATTTTTTGTATTCTTTAAACACAAATATATTTGTCAGGCAAAAAAAAAAAGAGTATGTTTCCGATAATGGAGCGAAAAAATTAGGGTAGGTACAGCCTTCATAATTGCCTACGGCAATCAGCATTCAATGCCGAAGCAATTTGCTGAAGCAAACTAGGCCACTGCATACTGTTGCCGTAGTGTATTGCCGAAGCCAAACAATCTGAATAAAGAGGGCTGTAGGTAGGTAGGGATTTTTTTTTCTATTTTATTTTGATATTTTTTATCCAGCTGCAGACTGAATATTGAATCACCTCGACTGAAGAGACATAAAATTCCAACTTGTGTTGTGGGAAAAGTATTGCTTGATTATAAACACAGTGGAAATATACATTATGATTGATGAAAGATCAAACTTACCGGTACTTCATGCTTAAGTATGTTTTTTATTTAATATTCACATACCACATTTTCCTAAAGTTGGCTATCAACTTGGTACGAAATTGATGTCACTAACTTTTTTATAATTTTACCCATGACACGACTATAATACTGTACTTGTATTGTGACGACTACATCCCATTGTCTGGAAGTAGCCAGTACATCCAACCTAGCATGCCTGGTTTTTGGAAACAGTAGCTGTACCCCTACCATATGCGGTGATAACCCTCTATACATGTATATATACTTACAGTAATGCCCTAAGTACTAAATCCTGAAAAGTTACCCATAACTCTGCTGTAGATAGAGAGTCAATTACTTATGGCATTACTGTACAGATACACACCACCACGATTGTTGATAGTGTTCCTATCTGTACTCTCGGGCTCCAAATAAAAGTGCAGGGGGGGGGGATTCCATTGCAAGTTAATAACAGTGCAGACCCAAAAAATACCACAGGGGAAACTGAGCAAAACATCAACTATTAATAAGATTATTTGTATAGTACATGCAATATAGGCCAAGCAATCACACATGGTAATCAACAAAATATGTGTCATGTGGTGTTTATTCAATATTTAAATGTTCACATGTATGCAATATACTTGAACTTGTACATGCATAAAGTTATAAGCTCATCAATTTGGTATCAGAATCATATACAAATCTTGAGTTTGTGCTGTTTTCAATTTGCATAGCCTCAAAATTAATAAACTTGCAGACCCAAACAGCCCTGGGAATTGACCTAGGCAATAGGCAATGCCTAGGTAAAAGCAGAGGCAAAGTAAGTTTGCCTAGGAAATTATATTGCCTAGGTAAAACAAGTTCATTGGGTTACTAAAATTGATTTGTGTCTATCAGAAATAGAACCTCTTTAGCCAAAATGACTTCCTTAAATCACTATTTAGTATTTACATATATTGTCCTAAAATTGATTCCATGGTACTGGGCCATTAACTAGCTACCCATAAGGGCACTAGTTTTGGAGATGCTTTGTGGAATGTATATATATGACGAGCAGTGGCCTGAAAATTTTCTCCAAAATAACTAAGCATTTCAGGTTATTATTGAATCATATTGATTTGAGATGGCAATATTGTTGCAAAATTGCCTAGGTAAAATCTGTTTTTGCCTAGGCTGATTTCTTTCACCTAGGCAAAAATATTTCCTAGGCAAATTTTCCTTAATTCCCAGGGCTGCCCAAATAACCACTATGCAGGGGCAGATTTCCAAATAAAATAACAAATATGCATGCATGTTTATTTGGAACCCAAGAGTATGTTCCATAAGTCCGAAACAAGGCATACAGGTAAAGCAGCCAGGCATGGGATCCACTCTCATAAAATTAAAATTGCAAAATTCATGCCCATCAATCCACAACCCATCACACACTTCACGTCACTTTTCACAGGGATATGTTATTAGAAGCCATGTGTTTTGTACACTAATAATCATCAATATTTATGAGCATTAGTCGTAAAAACAGAAATAAAAAATTTAGAAAACTTTTTCTCCAAATATCAATAAACACTTTAGGGTCGGCGGGTTATTTTTTAGGGTCGGTCGATGCACGGAAACAAAGCATCTTTATTTTCTGGCCTCATTCAACATTATTTCTTTCATTTGCATTTCGACCATATTTCTTTAAATTTTAAAGTGATGTGAAACACTCCAGTAGGGTGACCAAATAGAAATGGTGAATAATCTTCCTCAAAGTACTTAGTTACATTTTACAAATATTATTTCCAAATTCACAACACACACCGTCATTCTTATATATTATTGAAATGCAGTGACTTTCGTTGGCGGAATCATTTTTGTAAATTTATCGTTGCATCCTGAATCTAGTCATAAATATTTACATTTGAGCGTAGTTCAGGCGATGTTTTCAATGGAGTGGTACGGTCGATTTGTTTCAGATTTTTGGCTCTGAGCCTCTGATAGTAGAATGCTACATTCTCCCAGTTGGCATGGTGCCTGAATACTAACTTATCAGTTTCACGTGCCCGAACAAGTCCATAATATGTCTTTAATATGTTAACTTTATAATGTTTAATAATAAAGGTTGTGTTAAACATGCTGCCTCATTACATTATTAACATTGGATTACCCGTATATGTCTGCCCGAGTCTCAATGATCTAGTCATTTGGACAGACATTTGTTTACTACAGTTCCTTATGCCAAATTTCTAATTTGTTTATGAATAGAACCTGGTGTGAAATTGTCTACAATGGAGGTTACGAGCAGTTTACCTCATCAAAATACAAACCATTTAATAATAGAACCATGCATATATAGCATCAGTTCTGACCGTCGCTCGCAGACGAGTATGATTCGCCACACTGTAGCATTTCAACCAGGCTCTGCTCAATGCTCATAATTAATTTTGACCAAATGTATATTTGTTTTCAATATTTAATAATTTGTGCAATAATAGCAAATAAGTCTCAAGTTTTTTCAAGACTGAGTTGACAATAATGAAATTGATCATCTGGACGATACAGACACCGTGAAATAACATCAACCGAAAGAACTAACAAAGAACATCAACATATTTAGCATATATGTACAACCCAACTAATCACAACCCAAAGGGTTGTTTTACAGTAACATAAGCGACGCAAGTATAGTTGTGACGTCAGTAATTTCTATACCCTATCAACATGAAAAAATTGTTTTTACATCCGGGCGATTCAGACCTATGGGGCCCTATGGTGGCCGCCATGTTGGAATAGAATTGTCAAATTAATAAAACGAATTTATTTTTCTTCTTCGACCAGCCTCCCTATAGCAACACTATTAAATTTGAAAAACAAAATCAACCTTATTCAAAATTAAATGCTTAATGTGGATTTAGCTGACGCTGGCGCATAGCATTCGGCAAACCTCGCCAGATTCCGTACCGTTACAGTTAGAATATTACGTCCCCTGGCAGGCCATAGCAACGTTGGAAATGATGACGTAATTTCGTTACAAAATGGTGGCACTCTCTTGTTTGCGAAATTTGAAATGGAATTGCTTGTTATTGTTATCGCTCGTATTTTAAATGTACAACGGTATCACAGCACGTAAGCGTTGAGAACAAACGAGAAACCACAAGCGAAGATAGCACTACGAGCCAATTACTGAAATGACTTTAGAGTCAAAGCAGTCAAAAGAAGAAGAAGAATAACAACAACATGTCAACAACAACAACTTGTTAACTTTCAACAGTTAAGTTGTTTTGAAGTTGAAGTGAACTGTGTTCAAAGTGAAAATCAGTCAGTCGGAAAGAAACTCAATGACGAATCTGTGACTGAAAAAAATATGAAAATGAAGGTCACTGGAATGGAATGTGGACTGGTCTGTGCAGACTGCTCACCACGGCGATTTGACTTGTTCTGTTATTGTTCAATTTTAAGTCTGTTTTTACCTGGACTGGTTTAGTGGTTAGACTTAGAGTTTCAACTGCAAGCATCAAATCGTTCAATCTACTAACTACTTCTCTAAATAGTAAATTTAATTGTTAATATCTAACACTGTCATGTCAAACCTCAACTTGTGTCAAGGAAATCAGAAAATGGACATTTTAGAGCTGACTGATTTACTATACACAGTATAGTTCAGTCATGAACCGTTGAACGTAGCGCGTAGCTGGAACTTGTGGACGCAGTAATCGGTGAAAGCGTTCATGTGGCTTACTAATCTAATAATATTAGGATTGTATTAGTCAATTTAGTGATTACAGATTACTAAATTTAGTTATCAACGACTTCATCAGCATCACACACTCACTGTGAATGTGACTCAGGTCAAAATACAATTCTAGCCATCTACAGTCAACAGACTCGACACACAGATGTAACAAACATGTGAAGACCTGTGAATTGGTGACTAACAAAGTGAGTCATTTATCTTCTTGTTGAGTGAAGGAAAAGAAGAACATCTCCCAATCCCACTTGGTCTCGGCACACTGCATAGTTCATGCAGTGACTGGTGAGAGGATATGCTTCCGGGCCAACTTTCCATCTGTGTGTATGAATTCTGTTTCCTGTGATGGACACATCAAGTTAAATTTAATAATTATAGTGCACGGTGATTAGTTTTAGCATTCTCACATATTAAATAATTCATGATTTTAACACTGTGTTCTCGATTTAAACCTTAAGCATAAAGCGGGAGCTTGATCAGCATGGCTAGCATATATATATTAACTAGTGGCTATTTGTGGAAAAATTATTAAATATAGCCCTGCGTACTTGCTAGTGTCGACTTGACACATTGGGATTGGAATAATATGTATGCTAAACATAATAATTCCAGGCCAACTTAGTTGAACTGTCACGACCTTCTAGTTATACATGTACATGACTAATGTAGTAATGAGGCAACCATATAAATGTTTAATCTAGTAGCATTTTCTCAGACCATGCCATGAACATCTATGTATCTATGCCTGTCAAGAATAATGCCATTCCTCCCGGGCAATTATTAAAATGTTCATATACTATCAGATGCCTATTAACCAATAGTGTCAGCATGTGTCGTATGATTAGTAATTTTAGATAAAATTCTCAACGATCATTAAGTTTTTTGGCAAAGAGACATATATAGAATTAAATTGAAATAGAATTAAATAGAATTAAATTTCCATCAATATTGTTAATTTCAGTCTAGGTCTCCTCTATCACTATTGTTGACCATCACAATGATTAGACATCTGAGAGTACGATAAAAGCTCACAAAAGTCACGAACAAGCATGCAATCTCGAGCTGGGACCACCCTTAATACTTGTTTCTTATCATCTACTTCACAGAAGGGGTCACCCCTAAGTAGTAACCATATAGGAAATGCACCAAACATATCAATATTGCACAATGACATCAGTTTGTTTGATCTAAAATATTTATCCACTCCAGCCCCAAAACAAAAGTCATTTGGCAAATTATCTCATTCATTTTTGAAGTGCCTATCATCTACTGAAGTTGGATCCTACCACAGGCCATAACTTATGTCTCATTGAGTCATTGTGCCCCATCCACGTAACACGTTTTCATAAAAATGTATTCAGTATTATATGTAAATTTATCCAATAAAGATATTTTCCCCTTAAAGGTCCTCAATCCGAATCAATAGTCCCCATATCATCAGATTCCAACAACAAGAAGATTTTTTGAAATGCCGCTTCAGTTGACAGAATCGATTAATTGCTAAAAAAAAACTGCAGTCAATTATAGCATAAAATTGACAAAAACTTGTAATTTATCAACTTTTTGCTCAACGAATATTGCTGATTTGTCAAACATCTGACACACACACACAAATAAACAGTTGATTTTAGAATTATCCATATTCATCTGCAATTTGGTCAGAAAAAGTATTCTCGTCTGCTGTTTGCTGGCCAATGCTGGGCCACCTAAAATTAAAATGATAGATTTTAAAAATCGGTATCTGATCACTCTGAGCTTTGATTTTGTGGGTTCCTCGACTTGAATCAAATATTTTTCACCTCCGAAGTCAAGGAAATAATAATATGCGAGGGTTAATTCGGATTGAGTACCTTTAAAATTGCAAAAATTAAATTAAATAATTTTGCCTTGAAAATTGGTCGCTTGGCCAGATTCAACCTTCACCTGGTGATTGCATTTTGAAGAAATATAGTAAAATGTGCTATATGGCTAATATCGCTTGACTGGCACCATGGATATTGGTCTGGAAATTAGAGAAATGTTAGAGGCAATATCTCACTCTGACCCATGTCTAACTGTGGCCCACATTCCTCTATATCTGGTGCTGCAACATATTCTCGCGCAAATAGGTTTATTTGTACCTAAATATTCACATATGTTCATAAGGTTTGCTATTCTGGGCGTATTTATACCAAGTAGTTATTATTACCACGATTTTACAGTTATCCATCTTTATCTGGAAGACCGCCCGTTTGATCTCGTCCTTCTGGCACGATCAGGCCCAGAAACAATAAAAATAGCAAAATGCAAAGATCGATATCTAATTACTCTGAGCTTTGATTGTTGGGTTCCTCGACACTAATCAAATATCCCCCCCCCCCCCCCCACCGAAACCAAAGAAAGAGTAATTTAGCAGCGTCTTATCGGATTGAGTACCTTTAAGTTATTTCCTTCATAAAAAGAGTCTTATGATAAAGAACCCTCTCAAAACTTTAGAATATAGAATGAACTTCAAAATAACAAGTTATAAAAACCTTCTGAATATCGAGGAATATAGAGAACCTTGGGAATGGCGAAACTTCGGTATAATGAACCTTGGGAATAGCGAACCTTTGGACATATTTTTGAATTATTTAATTTAATTTCAAAAATTGAAATGGTTCAACACCGAGCAGTCAGATATATCTTCAATATTTACAACTACCCAAGCAGCCCCACAAACATGTTAAACATTCTTAAATGGCCTAGCTACTCTTAGCAGTAGAAGAGACTTCTCCTCTGTTATCCTCTTCCATAAAATCAGATATAATCATGTAAACATCACTGACTCTGCTCCACTAGCACCCACACGAGACCACAAACTTATCGCCCCTCCTATCGACCGAAATACCTCAGCACTTCCTTCTATCCCCGAACAATTTCTCTCTGGAACAAAATCCCAACCGATACTGAAAATATTCAAGACACATCATTGTTTAAAGGGGTACTGTACGCCATTTTCATTAAATTTCCGGTGACAACAACGATCTAATATCGATAATATATAGAAACATAAGTAATTTGAGTCGAAGATGTATTCTGTAAACGCTCAGGTTAATAGGCTATCTTAAAATTTAATAATTTAAAAGTTAATAATTTGATATAAATTGAATTTATGACTGGAGCCATGAAATGGCGTCAATTAAATTACGAATTACCGTAATCAAAAATAGTAATTGAGGGATACTGGATTTTTAAACCGATCGCACACACGATTGCTTAAAATATTATGATGATACGGGGAGAACACTCAAGCCACTCACTGACTAGCGACGATACAATAACTTAAATGATTATATGGGACTAGTATGCATATAATATAACTTTTATTTGATTCATTTGGTTGAAAACTTTACAAAAATTACTCGACAACGACAATTTGTATTTTTGCATTCCGGTAAATTTGTCATCCGTAACATGACTTCGTACTCAACAGACTTTCAAATAATGGAAAAATTGTTACCTTATTCTCCGACTCGGAGACTATAGAAACCCACAACAACATGTGGCGTACAGTACCCCTTTAAGGATGCCCTCCACAGTCACTTATATGAACCCGGTAAGAGCAAGCAGGGCTCCTCCACAAAACCACCACCAGCGTCAAAATAATGGTACATAAATTCCAAATGCTCTTGATTTTAATAACAAACAAAAAAACAAAAATTCTTTTACCCATGTATTATATTTTATTTGTGCGCCCCCTAATAATCCTCAGTTCATTGAGGGTATGGGGTATACTGTAGATGTAGTGACATGTCGCCGTCCTACGGTCCATATATACGTACTGGCGTGATCGTATATATCGCAAGTTGGCCAGAAATACAGGCACTCAGGCTATGAAACATACATTTATCATTTTATAGATGGACGTACGTGTTTTGGGTTGTCCATACGTACTGACGTAATCATATTAGAGCTATAAATATGACTTGTACGTTAAATACCGTAACGAATCAACACAGATATATATCTATTGGCCTATCATATATGTAAAGATAAGTTTATTGACAATCAAGTCACCTTCACAGGTAGAGTAATTTAGATAAAACTAGACCCGATGGCACTAGAAATGTATTTCATGAATTCATCATTTCTAGTGCCGCACGGCCTGCCATACCCTGTGTAGAACTATCTATTTCACAACATTTTTCATCTAAACAATGAATGCTAGCCTTATTACCTCACCATATATTTTCAGTCGGTACTCCCCGCCACAAGTTGACGCCAAAAGTTCCCTGTGTCGGTGTATCTAAATCCTTTAATCGGACATTTCTAAACTGTCGAATATTGGTGACCCGGATAAGTCGTCCATCCTCACGTTCTTGTTGACATTTTACACAAGGCCACGTGCTCGGAAGAACTACTGGGTAATTTACTACGTCCGGTTTGGCCTATAGTCCATTTCACGAATAACTATTGACTGTTGCGTTCAAGCTGCAGACAGAGTTCAGTCTCCGCGCCAAGAGAAGTCTTAACGCTGCACGTGTATTTTTTTACAGAAGTGTTTTGTCAGTTACAATTCATTCTGGCTTGACCTAGACCATTTTCAAACGAATATGGACATTTATGTTTCTCAGAATAATGCAGAATTAGCTGTAACCTACACAAATCTAAAATAAATATGTATATAGGAGGTATCAAATTTGCTTCTAAAATAAATAAATACGACATTGCTTCACATTCCATGTAGGTGCTGGCAGGGTAAGTCACGTGTAGGAGACTGAACTCAGGATGGAGCTTATGTTGCGTTCTGTGACGGAAAGTATCCAAACACAGCGATCTGTAAATGACGAAATTGGCCTACCAAGCTGAAAAGTTTTCGCGATCGCAGCACTGTTTTTTTTAGATTTACGCTCGCTATATGTCAACAAAACTCAAATAAAATCACGTCATGTTGCATTATTATGGTTTAATTCTTCATTATACAGCACAAAACATGCTTTAAGTGTCATTTTCCGCCTTAGTTTTCTCCAACTTGGTTCTGCTTGGTATTTCTATACGCACACCTGCTTATCGTCGGCATGCATTTACTATGGCTGAAGGGGTCACTCTCACCAAAAAAAGGGCTGAAGGGTACACAGGGTTTGAAAATATGCTGAAGGGTACACATGATTTGTGACCGGCACGAACACCATTACTTAAATTGTGTTTATGAAAGTCTGGCGCCCATTAGCAGTTTGTTTTCAGTACATTTTAATATTCATTGGAATGTAAACAATTATTTTCTAACAGAAATCATGGCAGATACGAAAACTGAATGCCTTTAGAACGACATTTCAAACACTGTGTACCCTTCAGCACATTTTGAAAATCCTGTGTACCCTTCGGCACTTTTTTTGGTGAGAGTGACCCCTTCAGCTTTACGCTGGGATATTTAGAACGGGTCTCTAAAACTAATTAGGCTATAACTTTGTTATCTTTCATATTTTCCGTGAAATTTCAAATATGTGCCAGGGACATATATCCCGTCCGGAATGTGCATAAACATTTCCAGTTTCTTATCGTATTTTTATTTATTTTATGCGACAAAATTGTCGTAAATGTCAGAAAACCAAACTGACCAGTCTATGTTTTGCGTTATGAGCTAACGCTCGATGAACATCTATATATAGTTCTATTGAGATTTTTTTTACGTCCTTTTATACCCCATAATCACTAAAATGAGATGTCTCTCACCCACCACACGATTTGTTAAAAGTGAAAATTATAAGAAGTGAGATTGTTTTATCGGTTAGCAGATACATTTCCGGATAAAACGGAGTGATCTTCATATCTCGTATATTCAGGAGATGCATCTTTCAATGATATAGGCCTATGTAATTTTTGTTTTGCTGATTCAAAATATCAAAAATCGACGTCACGCGAAAATTTGAAGCTATTAAAGTTGTCTGTTTGTTAGACAAAAATGAAACTTATAGATTTATATCAATGTTCCATGCTTGTGTCGAATAGAAACCAGGTCCACATTTGTCAAGTGCGTGGATAAATGATGATCACACTTACTCCGCTTATTTCTCGGCCAGAAATATGTGTTTTGAACTTTTGATAACAATTTATTTGAGACAAAAACTGCTGCGGGCATGTCAGTCGGTGTGAACTTATCAGTCGCTGAGCATCGTGCATGGTTCAATAAGATCTAGTGATCGTTCCTTCGTCCAGTTTGATGACTTAAATATTCCATTGTCCGATATAACAACAAATTTGTCGAAAATGTCCAATTTAATGTCAGTTTGCATACCAAGCCAATAAAAAGAAACAAAATACGATGAATACTTATAGGTATCATGTCTATGACACATGCATACAGCCATGGCGATTGGCGAACATCTACAAAGCCACATACCAAAAAATGAGATTTTGTATGTAGGCCTTCCTAGCTATAGATATGCAGGTAAATCTTCAAGGCCTACATAATTACTAACATTTAACACTATGCTGTAATAGTATATACACAAGACAGAAGTTATATTGTTCGCTTGGTTCAACTAGGATGTTATATAGTTTCATTGTATTACACACTCACACCGTTGTAATGGTTTGCTGACAATAAAATCTTGAAATCAGTTAACGGTTATTCGTGAAATGAACTATAGGCCAAACCGGACGTAGTAAATTACCCAGTAGTTCTTCCGAGCACGTGGTCTTGTGTAAAATGTCAACAAGAACGTGAGGATGGACGACTTATCCGGGTCACCAATATTCGACAGTTTAGAAATGTCCGATTAAAGGATTTAGATACACCGACACAGGGAACTTTTGGCGTTAACTTGTGGCGGGGAGTACCGACTGAAAATATATGGTGAGGTAATAAGGCTAGCATTCATTGTTTAGATGAAAAATGTTGTGAAATAGATAGTTCTACACAGGGTATGGCAGGCCGTGCGGCACTAGAAATGATGAATTCATGAAATACATTTCTAGTGCCATCGGGTCTAGATAAAACAGACAAACAAGTAAACAAATAGATGGACAGGACATATGAGAAAGTATTGATTGAAAGTTGATTGGTGAAATAAAGTGATAAAAACTTGCCTAATCTTCATGTCCAACAGTCATCAGATATAGAATAGGGCATTAATGACCCTACAATAACAAATAGATTTTGTGATCCGTTAAGTTAGTGAATTCAGTAACTCAGTTTATAATTTATTGCCCAATATCGTGCATCCATCAATTCGATCGATTTATCTCGATATGCGGAGCGCGCACTCTCTTTTCTTGTGCTTTTACTCAATGATGTTAAATTTTATGATTTAGTCTTGTGTCATTTCGTTTTCAAGTAGATTTAATCTTGATTTTTAATTTAGATCCATTGTTTTCGAAAAACGTGTTATCAACCCGGAAGTCAGTGTTCGTGTTAGTTAATGTCATCCCAACAAAGCGCCGGTAGATGTCGAGGGGCGGAGCTTAATCTTAAATTAAGATGGCCGCAGCTGTTATCAGACGGCTGTCAATCAAGACTAATCATTATTGTGCTATAAATAAAATAACAAAAATGACACATATGCATGTGGTCTAAACTGTCACCGAGGCACGCTGGGGCCTGTGGGAGTTTATAATCACGCCGTTTGTTTTACTTTTAGTGAATTACGTTTTTACCTTGAAAAATAGGTGATTCATTCAGCAAAAACGGCAATTTTGACTATTACAAAAACTAATAAAACAATCTAAAGTACACATAATCTTTATTGTAATGTCAGGTTGTCATACTATCATGTTTAAATTAGTTAATGCATTGGTAAAATGGAGATCTTTCATATAAATAATTGTCTAAAAATATTTTTCTGAAATTGTCGGCCATTTTGGATTTCCGATTGCTTATCTTACATTTTGTTTACAAATTTATTTCATTATTTTAATTTTCAAACGTCTTAAAAATGATTAAAAATCAGATATATACTGCAGAATTTAATTAGAAACAATAATTTTATGAAACTTGAAAAACTTTTTTATTATTGTCATACAGTTGTGATCAAAATAATTAGTTACAATTATGGCCGATAATATCGGCCCTGGCAATTTACCGACCGGACATTTGGTCCGATAATATCGGCCCCTGGCAATCAAAGAGTTAATGGATTGAATTTTGAAATCCAAGATGGCTGCTGGCAGCCATGTTTTTTGTCCGAATGACCCCAAAATGACTCGTTCCTATCTACATTCCAATTTCAACAGCCATGACAAATTTCATGATGATCAGACTAAAGGTACGACCTATAACCCGTGCCAAAGGATTTAGTCAAGCAAAGAGTAAAATCCAAGATGGCTGCTGGCGGCCATGTTTTTTGGCCGAATGACCCCAAAATTACTCGTTCCATCTACATGTCAATATTAACATCCATGACAAATTTCATGATGATCAGACCAAAGGTACGACCTGTAGCCCGTGCTAATGGATTGAATTTTGAAATCCAAGATGGCTGCTGGCGGCCATGTTTTTTGGCCGAATGACCCCAAAATTACTCGTTCCATCTACATGTCAATATTAACATCCATGACAAATTTCATATAATAAGACCAAAGGTACGACCTGTAGCCCGTGCTAATGGATTGAATTTTGAAATCCAAGATGGCTGCTGGCAGCCATGTTTTTTTCCCGAATGACTCCAAAATGAATCGTTCCGGTCTAAATGTTGATGTCAACAGCTATGACAAATTTCATAATGATCCGACCAAAGGTACGACCTGTAGCCTGTATTGTTTACGAATCACGCACACACGGACGACAAAGCCATGGCAATAGCTCAAACTTTACAAAGTAAAGTTGAGCTAATAAAAGTGCTCCCAGCTGTTGTCCATACTGTCCGATGAAATAATTATCAATCAAGTGAATTCGTAGTTGTTAATCTATAAATATGTTATTTTTGTTTGAGTAAATCTAGTTAAAACATAAAGAGTTTTAGCTGACTACTATTAAATAGTATGGATAATTTGACGTTTGGACATCCATCTTGGATTTTATGGAAAATCTTGAAATACTCAATTCTTTCAGCTTTCCAGTATATATATATATTCTACATAGGGACATCATAATTTGTTTTGATCCATCAAAATCTGGTCAATTGCCTTGGTTACTTGAATTTTAGGGAAAATGGATATTGGAATTCCTGTTCCCTTTCTTCTAAATGTGTGATAATATGTTAGAATATATTGTATGAATAAATTGCCACCTACATGAATCCGGGTTTCCGTTTGTCGATCATCACAGTTATATACAGTAAAACCTCTACAAACAGAACACCCTTCGGACCAGCCCTTCTGTTCGGTTTAGAGAGGTGTTCGGTTTATAGAAAATTGCACCACGATCGGAAGTATTGATGGCGTTACTATGAGTTTTCGAAGTACAACCAATCATTGTTGATTAATTTAACTGTATTCAATAAAGTACCAAATAAAATATGAATAACAATAGATAACACATGGCTATAATAAAATGCACCTAAATTATACCTGCTAATTAATCAACTCTTCCCTAAATGAGCCCTTAATAGTGTACTAACTTTTCCGCAAATGTGACAAATGTCAATATATAAGTCCATATGATAATAATAATTCAACACAGAGAGTTTATAACAGTTTTCATGGGACATTTTTACCCTTTATAGCTGAAAATCTGGAAAAATGCTAATTTGCTCGTTTGGGGGGAGGGTTTTTTTTTTAATAGGTTGAGGCAACTGACCCCACTATTTGTTTAAGTGAATGAAATGAATGTACTTTCATATGATTAGATATTTTGCCAAATGCAAATTCTACAAAGATTGAAAGGTGGTTGTTTGTCAGTGAATCAGCATGAAATCTTTTTTCGAAACGTAATTCGAATGAGCATGGCATCATGCATATCTAGAACTTGGCATTGTTGTTCATTTCCTTTTAGGAAGCAATCAATTACAAACTAGTGTAAGACAAAAAGAACAGAGATCATTTCCCTTTTTGTAATTTTGTAACAACAAGTTAAATTTGGCCATTTTCCAAAAATGACATATAAAATGCGAGGTAAATTTCTTCAGATAATCAGCTGTATCCAAAAAAACATGTCCTATTATGTCTGTGAAAACCGGATCATAAAATTTAAGTTATCTGTGTGATCTGTCTACAAGAAAATATAGGTGCCATAAATTGCCACTCTGGGTGACACCCAGTCTGGAGTAAACTACATACCCACATATAAAAACAGTATCAGTATGAATCTGAGTGTATGTTTACTTAGACTGGGTGACACCTAGCTCAGCTGATGACTGTACTACACAGTTTATTCAACCGGATATGTTGATAATACAATGTTTTGGAGCTTCTTCTTTCAAATGGTATATAATATGAAATATGTTGTATATAAAATGATCGAAAATAAGTGGGCCTTGAAGACTTCTGAACATAAAAATATTGCAAAGTTTGTAATTATGTCATTCAGCAAATGATCCAGAATGGAGACAATTTTTTACACAGATAATCAGTATTTTACCAATGTAATCATTCATTTAAACATGATATTTTGACAACCATATATTACAATAAAGAAGTGGTATATTATTTGTCTATAAGGCGTGACCAATTTAATTACTTGTTTTACGAACACCGCCGATAGCTTTTTCCGCCAAAACCGAATAAAAATAATACACTTTTCTTCCCAGAGAAAAAATTACGTTTTCCGGATTTTAGTGATTTCGTTCCGCCTACGAGTTGTGTATTCCGGATTATAACGCTCCGTATTCCGGCCTTCCGAGTTATGCGTTCCGGTTCCGGTTCCGTGACCTTTTGTTTACATCTGTCAGCGTGCATAACTTCCGTTGTTGGTGAAACATGTCCGAAATAGAATGGCGACTGCAGATTACTTCAGCTTAAAAATACTAACAGACACGCAACGGACGCTGAAGCAAAAGCTAGTTCAATTGAGTCTTTCTGATGTAGTATCCGTGACATTTAGTGAGGTGGGCGATGACTTTAAAGTGGATAAAATCACGGTTAAAAACGCTAGTGTCGTAGTGACTCAACTGATGGCCACGAAGTTCAGCCAAACACCTAGATCCATTGGATCTTAGTATCATGGCTTACGCCAGCTAAGATCCATCTTGCCCTTTAAACAACATAGGCGGCTATAAGTCCTATAAAAGTTACAATTATGACCAACGCATATGTATTTATCAACTAAATACTAATACCAGTGTGAAAACATCCACTCACCTACGTGTCATTTATCCTTAAAATCCGTCAAATAACAGAACGTAAACACAGACATTGCACGCGTTCCTGAATACCCGTGGAAAATCCAAACTATCTAGAATTAGGTCGAGTTTAACTACACTCTGTGCATGCGTGACCTTTGGTCTACTAGCCTCACTACAACAAAATCCATGAAAACTGTCACATGTGCCGTGCATGTTTGTCATGTGATATTTAGGACCTCCTACTTTTCGTGCCTCCGCCATTTGCAACATGTGTTTTCAGGATTGGATTTTTGGATTAAATAATTACGGAATTATACACACGTTCTGGTAGGTGTCAGAGCTAATATAAACTGCAATAATGTTAACATTAATGACCATGTTAGTTGATTCTTAAAATTAAGTGTATTTAAAAACATTAGCTAGTCGCCTAAGCTCAAAGAATATCGGCTCCACGACCTGTATGGCGTAAGCCATACTAAAAGGTCGTATTCCAAGACTACCAAACACCCCCCTCAATATTGTTTCCCGATTTGGCGCATCATGCATCATTCTCCACGTCTCAAAGCTGTCAGTTGGTGATGGTGTGTCAGTTTCTAAGAAGACTTTGGATGCATTCGATGTAATGATGTCGGCACGAAGTGACTCTTGTTACCCAGATAAAGTCGAATTCAAAATAAACAGAAGAGATTTTGATCTACACAACGATGTCATCGAACTGTTCAAACAAAAACACTATTCATTTATACCTGAAAACGTCCACACCATAGGAAAACTTGTGATAAAAACTCTGGTGGATGTATTGTGGTGGATGACCCCACACCATGACAAACTCTTGTCCAGAAACATCAAAATCCCTGAGATGTTCCAACAGTTATATA
The DNA here is from genome assembly GCA_032622095.1 of Siphonodentalium dalli. Lineage (NCBI taxonomy): Eukaryota > Metazoa > Mollusca > Scaphopoda > Gadilida > Siphonodentaliidae > Siphonodentalium > Siphonodentalium dalli. Next base: position 163,439,368 of record CP136061.1, on the reverse strand, counting down.
TACGACTCACGAGGATCGATGAGATATTGCCGATTTTATCATGGGTTTCAGATATGTCAATTAATACGAGCACATATTCTTCTATGGGTCTGATATGCAAGTGGTATCTATCAGTGTTTTTACCGTATCCAAACTCATTATCCACCATATAATGTACCCACCAACATGCATGTATTGTACAATATGGTAAACATCTTTCAGTAGCAAGTTACTAGCAACTTTCAGAACAAAACATATTAATTACCAATTAACTCAGGTCTTCCCAAGTCACAGTACCACAAGCTAGAAGACATGGATAATTACATGTATATCTGTTTTGTTTTGAGTTATTTCTTATTGAATAAAGTTTGTTTACCTTATTCACTACTTATTACATTATTTAGAAGCTATGGGATGTATATCGGTCATTTCTGAATTTTTTTTAGGAATATTTTTTTTTTTTTTATTCCCTCCTGCATCTACATATTTTTTTCCCAGTCGTTCGTAAAACAAGTAATTAAATTGGTCTGGCCTAAAGTTCAGATAAAGTGGTTAATTCCACTGTAATTCATGGTAAATTTCTTAACTGATCTGCAAAGAGTTCTTCCTCTTGGTAAGCTCTGAACATTTTCACACGGATTTCTGTTCTAATAATAGGACCATATTTTGTTTAATATCCTGTGAAATTTTATGCCTTAATTGATCACTGGCACTGATGCAATGCAATGTTATTGGCTTGTCAGTAGTGTAAGACCTTTTCACAACTTGGTTATGAAACTTACATTAATATAATTCATATAATCTGATGTCAAATTGGCGTGATATAGAATTTGAGTCAATGGATTTCGTGGATTCCTTTGGATTGCTTGGTTTATTTATACTCAAAAATATGGAACAATATCTTTGTGGAGCAGAATACAATTTCCAGAGGAAAGTGATATGCAATGTTTGTAAACATGTCCTGTTCAGCAACTCTATGGCTGATTCCTATGTCCATAGCATCCGCGTGAATTAGAATGGGGATAAACATGCTGTATGGTGTGATTTTGGGACCTTTATTGGGAGGGTTTTCCGATGAAAAGTATCCATTTTACCAGCTCCTCTCATCACCAGTAAAACTGTATTTTCCATCGTAAAACTCGCTGATAACATCCAAAAATCACACCATCTGGACAGCATGTTTATCCCCTAATTTTATACCCCAGTGGAATCTATATAAAACTTGCTGGGAAGAGATAGACCATCTTTAATTATGCTAGTGCAGTCATATTATATTTGAAACAAACCGCACAGCATAAGGAGATTATAAAGTGATGTGAAACACTGCGGTAGGGTGATCAAATAGAAATGGAGATTACTCTTGCACAAATTAGGTATTTTTTACTAATATTATATTCAAATGGATAACACGCCCTGTCAGTCTTATATATTAATTAAATGCTGTTACTCTTGATGGCGATATTGTTTGTGTTAGTTTATCGCCAATAGTTGCGTCCCGAATCGAGAAGTAAATATTTACAATTGAGTTAGTGCAGATGTTTTCTATGGAGTGGTGCGGTCGATTTGTTTGAGATCTTCGATGATGTTTAAATAGTAGAATGTTACATTCATCCAGTTGGCATAACGCCTGATTACTAGCTTATGATTTTCATGCACCAAACAAGTCCACAATATGTCTTTAATTTTAGTGTGTTTACGCTTCTGCTTGTGCATTTTGTTTGAACAAAAAAATACATTTAATAGATTGAGGAACATACATTTGGGAATATGACATTCTTTTTGCATGTATTGAAGAATTATGAAAGTCATATTGAATACCCATAGTTAAACTTGTGTCCTCAAGTGAAGTCATGTAAAGCCTACCTGCATGGTCAAAATAATGCTATGCTGTTTGTCTCTGGTATGTAATTTGATGTAATGAGGTGGACAGAGAAATTAAAAATTGAATCAACTCCTGTGAAGTATTTTCTTAATTATAATCTCATCTCTGTTTATTAATTGTTAGGATTGTCTCTAGATAGTTAATGATAATTTCCATTCTATAATTTTAGAAAATATCATTGATAAGAGAAATGTGATCCCAGAGCGAGCTCCTGGTGACAAAACTTATTATGTTGTTGAGTATTCTGATGAGTTCCATAAAGCGGGAACAACACTTCCATTAATAAATTTCAGGTGAGCTCTTAATTATAGTTTTGATGCTGTCATTAGCTTTCCGTGTGTGCTGTTGTGTGCCAATAATTAATTATTGACCAGGATGAATAGTGATCATATCCAAGACTGGTCCAGAGTGTCCTTATACAAGACATATTATCTAGATTTAAGATAGGAATCTGGTCAGCATTCATACTGAGTGACTATAATAAAATTCGATGTCAAGTAGTTATATGGCACTTATTAAGAACATCTTCCTGAAATTTTGTGAAAAGCCTGTGCCAATGCATTCTTAATATATGCGAGTTTCCCATAGGGAGCCACGCATACAAAAGAGAATGCATTGGCCTAAAAATATGTACCTTGACCTTGTAAGCCAGTGCATTCTCTTTTATATGCGAGGCTATGGGAGACTCGCATCTTTAATGCTGCACCAGCGCAGCTCCCATCATGAAAGGGTTAATGGTGTCACTCATATGATTTTGAATGTGGGATCTGAAAACTTGAAAATAAAGCATTCAAAATGTTTGTCGAATTAAATTTTTTTAAATGTTTAATTGAGCGAGGAGTTCAATATAAAAACATTCAAAAATTTAATTGAAAAAAAAGAAAAAGAAAAAAACAAGTTAAACTATCAATATGTGAGGCCCGTTTTATACGTCGCGCCAAACACGGGTCGCGCTATCTTCCCCTGGCTTGACATTGGCACGTCTCTGGCTCGTGTTACGTTTGTTTGATTTATATGTCGAGCCAGCTGGCACGTGCTGTAATCGTATATTTCGAACAATTTTAGCATTTCTGATACAAAATTCCGTCTGCTATAATCATTTCCGCGATATACAGTGCATGAATCTCATAATTTACGTTTTCGTTGGTTTCAAAATCTTGTCATTCATTTCCCTCGAATATATATCTCTGCAATATATTTATTCCCAACTTTCGCGAAACGTCCTTTGTCAGTCGATACATGCATGTCCCCATAGTATACCGTACAATTGTCTTCAATGTATATTTACAACGGCCAAGAGTTAGCATGTCTGTGGCCCGACGCTGTTTTATACGACATGCCAGACACAGGTCGCGCTAGGATGACTCAAGAGATAACGTAATGACGCCAAAAACTTCAAATTGCGCATGCTCTCTGCCAAAGGGGTCCTAAATGGGGAACGTTTTTCCGTGAATCATCTTAGCGCGACCCGTGTTTAGCACGTCGTATAAAACAGCGTCGAGCCCCAGACGTGTAGCACGTCGGTACCAGACGTGTAGCATGTCGGGTCATGCCAGAGAAATTCTGACGCACCAGTTGGTTTTATACATCGTGCTCCAGTCGCGCTATCTTGGACATTTTCACACTAATTAAGCTGGCGCGACCCGTGTCTGGCTCGACTTATAAAATGGGTCTAAGCAATGCACCCCGAGGAGACTGTTTCAGCTAGTTATATCATAAGGGCAAGCATGGCTTATTGCAAGTGGGTGGTACAGACACTGTGGTGGTGGCCTCTGGAAAACTCTATTGCAGCCAAGCTATTGAGCAATAATGGAATGATATATAACATATTGAACCCAAATCTCAAGCTCATAATGTTGCATATCCACTGTTTTAGTATATCAATATTACATAGGCAATTTACAGTTCGAAATATACTTTTAAATATGTGCACAAATAACACCATTTGCGGTCTCAGTAATCTTGTTGTTGGGGAGAACAATAGTCTTGTGACATGTAAAAATTACAGTAACACGACACTGTTCTATCTCCAATGATGAGCCAAACATCCCTAACATGCACTTCTGATCTTAGTATTAAAGTGTGTTATGTCCAAAAGCTGAAGCTATCGAACACATTGCTTCAAAACATGTTCTATCTCCAGTGAACAAATAAGACAAAAATTGTTTGGTTAAAACCTTATGTTTATTTCCATGTAGAGCCGTGGTAGAGTGACTCCAAATTATGCATATACATTGCAATGATTGTTAAACAGTTTGGTTGCTCAGATATTATGAAAAGAAGTTTTCAAAATTTTCAAATGGTGTTTTCTTCCACAACTATTTTTTTTAATTAGAACGGACCTATAGTACTCAATCGACAATATATCAGTCTGTATGTTCGCAATGTTTCTCCCAGACCCCTTGACTGATTTCAACCAAATTTGGTGTGGTGCCTCAGGGTATCCTGGCATTAGTTTTTCAAAGTTTTTATTTAAAAAAAAATATATAAATTGAGCAAGGAGTTAAATTATTTGTTAAGTGACAAGATGTTTAAAAGAACATGTGCTTACAGGCCCCTTTGAGCAGGGCTCCTGTCCAATGTGCAGGGGATTGAGCCCCCTATGCCGCTGAATAAAGGTTCCTGAAAATTGGGCGCCTCTGCCGCTGAATAAAGGCTCCTTGTTTCAGCTAATAAAGTGCCTTAAATTAACAGTCTGACATCTGACATTATTTGGATCAGTGTCAGTCACAAAGCAGTTTTTGTCTCTCTGGCACCACTGTTATGCATCATTTATGACACAGTGAGTGAGTGAAGTAAGTCAGCTAAAATGTTTGTATCAAATGGTATGAATTTCAGTTAGTAAAATCAAGTCAGTTTACTTACCATTATGTAACATAGTGAGTACATAGATCATGATTTCATGGATTCATAGAGAAAAGTCACTTATTTTTATGCGCATATTATTTTGTTCTGACATATGCCAGGTAGTCAGGTAGCAAACTTCAATTTATACTCATACTTGACTGAGTCTGAATTCACAGTCATGAATACATTATACATATTGTTAGTACTTTTAATTACTATGAGTATTTGTCTGTTACACATATATTTGCTACCATGTGCTCTCATACATGCAAGCTAGGTAATCAAGTAAATTGTCATCTGTATGTGCAGAGACTGCATATGCAGAACAAAGCTCATTCAATTTCACATCTTGTTGCCTAAAGTTGAATAATTCCTTGTTTTTGAACAATGCATGGTTCCATTCTTCAAAGACACACCATGGACTGGACCGCTGTGGGTTGTTGTGTTTTCATCACTACATTCGACATCATGATTTAAAGTGTTATTAAACCACTAACATGCATTGTTTATTTTGTACTGACATTTTTTGCTGTGTTTTAACTCACTTTTTTCCTCATTAACATCCACATTAGTATTGGTGGAAATAAGCTCAAGAGGCAAGATGAGACATTCGTTCCACTTATACCAATGCCATCCTCACCAAGGTGAGTAATGTGTTACAATAATGAAATCAACAGCCAGGTTGATTTACACTCATGTGAGACTTGTGTTATGTGGCTATACTATTTATATAGAGATGCATCTGATGTGAAAAGTAACATGTTCAATGCCAGAGAGTCTATATATAAAGATAAAAACTGAGTGCATGGTCATGACTATGGATGCAAAGATGTGACTTTGGTATTGTATAGAGCAACACATATCAAAAGTCACACACTTGTTTAACTGAACTTTGCTGTTGATTGATTATCTAAAAAATATGGTTTTCTATTAATTATTGTAGGATTTGACTTTAACAAATATTAACATACATAGACTTTTAACAGACTCAAATTTGATAGCTGATATATATTGTATACCACCAGTACACATCGGTAAAACTGCGACAATGGCGAGATGCAAAAATGATCATATCGACGCTACAAACAATATTGATGGAAACAAAGCTGCCATATTGTCGAAAACAAACATGGCTAAAAAATGTTGAAAGAAAACAACAAAAAGGACGAAAAATTTATGAAAACTTGCAACATTATGGAATGCGATAATGACAAAAAACTGCTATAATGATGTCACATTTTTCGCATTTTTTTTGCATATGCGAAAATCATTTTCATGATGCCCCCTAATAAAATTGTATCTATTCACAACGTAAAACAGATTCATTCCAGCGAAGCGGCTGTTTTTGTACATCTATAGAACGGCGAAAAGGACGAACAAATTATGAAAACTTGCAATGTTATGGAATGCACATCTATTGCACAACATACATAGATTCATGACAGCGAAGTGTCTGTTTTTTGTACATCTATAGACCAATTAACACACACATGGTACTACGAAAAATGGAAAAACTACCTTCATTAAGTTTTAGAATTTACATTTGTCGATGACAACACATATTAGGGCTACTTCGCTTTAATTTTCATATACGTTAAGAGTTGATTGACATTCTCTGGAAACCAGGGAACCTACGGCATTTTAATCAGCGATGTTCTCCTCGATGTCATTTGCGAGTATACTTTGTTTGCATAAGTATACTTAGATGTTACTAGTACAGACTATCGCGTATCATGTAGTGAATGCTGAATGAAACTTGATATTATCAAATACTTAACTTGTTCTGAGTCCTGAAATTTGCAGATAGGGACACATCTTTGCGATTGTTATCCACGCTATCAAAGTTTGATGAAACGTCGCCACCCGTCATGCGTTCCTACTTTTATATTGTTTGTATGTTTGGCTATTCATAACACTGAAACTACTAGTTCTAATGAACTCACAAATATTATAACCAGATCATCGCCGAGAATTGTGCTGGTATTGAATACATTGTGTTCATTGGTCATTAAAAGTGGTTTATGGTGCACTTTATTAACGTAAAAATTACATCAGCCGATGCTGCAAACAACTGGCAGCGACAGTGCAGTTTATAACCAGCACCCATCCAATAGGTCATATTACGGAATACTTCCACTGATGGTATTAGGTACGATTAATCGATTATAGTCGATTATTGACGACCAATTAACGATTATCAAAATAAATAATCGTGGCAGCTCTAATAGGATTCTCTAAATCTGACAGAAATTCAAGGAATCAATTGCGCAGGTGTTTACAATGGCCATGTGTTTAGTCAGGGTTTCCGCCAGGCCGGCTGCGGGGCCGTCCCACGGACCCATTCCCCCCCCCCCGTCGGTCGTTGCATGAAATCCCGCTCATACACAAATAAATGACGTTATTAAAAACTTTTTCAGTCTTGTCTGTGTCGACAGGCTATATATCTACACTTATTTTCATTAATATTGTTAAAATGAAATCGACACAGTCCATCTCCCGAAAAAACAATAAGAAAGAGGTGTCAAATAGCGACATTAGATACAGCGTAATACATGTCGCGGTAACATCAAAGACTGCCGGACTGTTGAGTGCGGATATATTCTTGTGCACGGGATTCCATGGATGAAACTACTCACGCTCGAAGACCCCGTGCTGAGTCGGGGATATTGTTTTGCACGGGATTTTCGTGGATGAAATTACTCAATGTTGATCATTTATCTTATTTGTGTATTATCATTTGTTTTGAGTTTGATGTACCGGTAAGTGCAGTTCCTGAAAAATACATGTGATTCTCTACGTGTGTTGATTATTATGCATATATTGCCATGCATACTTAACAAAATCCCAAAGTCATTTATTTCACAATAATACTGAACCTGTTCCAAATCAGTCTTTATAGCGGGAATTCATAGTGAGAACACCATTCATTTGAGCCATATTACATGCATGGAGGATAAACACAAACACATACCCTTCCCCCGTATATGGAGATAAAGTCAAAGTACGGTCAGTAATAGTTTCGTTGTCCCGCATGGGTCCCCAAGCACAATAATCAACGACGCACATGTTCACATTTCCCGCCAAAAACTCAAATTACATTTTATAACACGTTGGCTAAAACTCTGTTCTATAGCTGTGGTCATCAGTTGCTGGACTAATACATACCATTGAACAAGCTACGCGTTTCGGGTGAAAGATTTCTCTACCATTCGTATTTCGCCGCTATAAATATCTCCTGCAGTATGACGTCACCGCGCACAAATAGTTTTTCGATTGACAGATTATATAATCCTGTCAGTTTCATTTTCACTGACGCTACTTGAAATTCTAAGAAATACTTTATTCAATTCTCCTTGCTAGGTGTTATTGGTCAATGCGTAGATGCTTTTTAGTGTTTAGATTCATTCTACCTGTTGGAATCTTATTGTAAGTTATAAATTTGTAAACACTGTATTAAACTCGTATAGCTCGTTTATTTATATAGTCTTCAATCAGACAGCAGTCTTATGTACGTAATTAAATGACTAACTATTGGATACCATCAACAGAATTAATGCACCGACGGAAATGATAGACTTGCATAATATACGCATAGCTTTGGATTGCTTTGTGGGACACTCAGGTGCAAGGAAACGGCTTCTTTTCAGTGTCAAATAACAAAATTTTCGCATGACGGGATGAACCATGGTCATCCCATCGCGTTATGTGTTTCTTCAATACGGACTCATTAATTCCCCCCTGGTGGAAACCCTGGTTTAGTCGGCATCCTTGACACTTTGTTGATGGAATTCCCGGAAACTTCCTTTCACTTTAAATAGGATGATCGGAATTGCAACTGGAACTGCAGGTGTTTACAAACGTTTTTTATGACACGACTCAAGCAAACAAATAAATATCAAATTTTAATAAATCATGCAATTTGCCTGGAAATGTGGAAACATACAGAAAATGTATGTTAGAAGAGATAGAAAAGCACGTGTTTAATGAAATTGAAAATTGCCATTATTCTCGCAATGGTCATCGTCAACAACTATGTATTAAGTTATCCCATAAAATACATATTTCAAGCTGAATTTTATTTACAAATTGCTATAATTTCGGCACCGTGAGGTGACTTTTTACCCCTTCTCATTAACATTTTTGGCGATTTTCGTATGCATAAAAACAGGATACAGTCTGACCCTTTATATGCAAATAAACGATTAAAAAATAGTCTTTTTAGGAGAAAATGGTTTGGTGCATGCATATTTTATGCAAATAGCCAAATTATGCATTTAAACGATATGCAATTAACTGAAATTGACTGTATACATGTACAAGTATTCAAATAGAATTGATCCCATCATATACTTTCAGCAGCATTTGTGTGTAACAGTACTTGAATGCATTCAGAAGCCTGGAATATTCTACTAATTTTATTCTGGGGTTTTTTTTTATTTGTTTTGTTTTTTTGTGTGTGCTCATTTCCTGCAATTGTATTTGACATACAACATCATAAAGTTGAAATAAATATTAATTTCACACACCGAGCAATGTGATATCATGGTATTTTTAACTGGGTGCAGTCTACGAGTTTATAATCTTATAGCCACACTTTGCGGATTCTGTCAGTGGTACTACCCATTGCAGAAATGCTATCAAGGATGATTGGAATCATGTTTATATGGAGATTTCAGTTTCTTAAGCTTCTACAGCAGTGATAGGAGATCCCATATAAAGTATGCGATTTAACTCGTAGCCTAATGATGATCTAGTAAGATACATGTAATTCATAGTCGGCAGTCAACTTGTATTAAGTGTTGCCAGGGAGAGATAGAGTATCTTTTATATAAATTATGACCCGTCCCAATTGGCACACATCCACATCAAGAGTGTCTGCAATATACCATTGGCATTGTGTTTTTATACAATTAGCAGATTAGCCCGCCACTGGCGGGATTGGTCCCATGGCTTTGGTCGATCCATTAATTTTTGTTTTTGAAGGTAACCCCGTACAGGCACGACGACAGCATGCTATCATTTGCGGGTACCCGTTTCAAAGTCATGTTGGGAGAACAAAATAACCCGACAAAAATATTCCCTGTCCCGAGTTGACCATACATAACAAATTTCACGTCGATGTCACCGCTGACGACCGATATATCACCCAAGGTCATTTGTGGGTACCCGTTTCAAGGTCAAGGTCACCTCCGGCAGACAAACTGACCCGAAGAAAATCTCGCCCCGTCCCTTGGAAGCCCCTAGTACGAAATTTTTCCTTAAAGGGAAGCCCGAAACTGAACTATCATAGATCTATCCCTCCCATGGTGGTGCCATTCCCAACCCTGCGACTCGCAAATCTCATGATGGAGTCGGAAATAAAACTGATCAGATAGATTGTTGTAAAGTGGGAGTTACACTGGGTGCATTCGTGTGTGGCTATCCGAGCACTGATTGACCGGGAGTAGGCAATAAACGTGCAATAAATTTTAATCCTCGTGATGACACACGGAGGCCGGAGATATAATCCATATATTTCAGTTTCGGGTTTCCCTTAAAGGGGTACTGTACGCCATTTTCAATAAATTCCCGGTGATAACAACGATCTATTATCGATACTATATAGAAATATAAGTAATTTGAGTCGAAGATGTATTCTGTAAACGCTCAGGTTAATAGGCTATCTTAAAATTTAATAATTTAAAAGTTAATAATTTAATATAAATTGATTTTATGGCTCCAGCCATAAAATGGCGTCTCTTAAAATTCGAATTTCCGTGTACAAAACGTAATCAAATTATAATTGAGGGATACTGGATTAGGAAAACAATTGCACACACGATCGTTTGAAACATTATGCTTATACGGGGAGAAAACCCAAGCCACTCATTGACTAGTGACGGTAAACTAACTTAAATGAGTATATGGGACTACTAAGCATATAATATAATGTTTATTTGATTCATTTGGTTGAAAACTTTACAAACATTACTCGACAACGACAATTTGTATTTTTGCATTCCGGTAAATTTGCCATCCGTAACAATACTTCGTACTCAACAGACTTTCAAAAAATGGAAAAGTTGTTACCTTATTCTCCGACTCGGGGATCATAGAAACCAAATACAACATCTTGGGTACAGTACCCCTTTAAGGAAAAATTAATTATAATTTTAAAAATTATATATTTGGTTCGTGGTTCACATTTGGGAATATGCAGACCAAGTTCGAATTTGGTCAGGGATTGATATTTGATATGTGGTTCTCATTTGAAAAGACACAGCCCAAGTTTGATTTTATTCGACTTAGAAATAGTATTTGTGTTAATGATAAATTGAGCAATCTTTAAAAGAATCTCTTCATACTTGGTGTGTGGCTCATTTTGAGAACACATCGGACATCTAGTTTGATAGAGTTAAAATTTTGCCAGAATTTGACTTCTTTGTTCATAAAAATGCCAACGTCCCAATTTAAAAAAAAAAGCTACCTCGTTTAGGGGGACATGGGGTCTGCGATATTTTATTTAATTTGTCAAATTAAAGTTAGCAAAACACAGAATTCCACGCTCTCTTGTACATTTCATAATTTAGTTATAAATATAAAGTATTTTTGATAATAATCAAGTTATTTAAGTGATAGACATAGTCCTGTTTCCGAGACAATATATGGCATATATAGACATTATACAAATAATACGAGGAAAGCAACTTTTGGCTGTTATTTTTCAGGTGTTTGTGAGAAAATAACATAATTCTACTCAACGTTCTGACTTATTTTCTCTTTCTCCACCATAGTCCAGGAGATATTGGTCGACCTTTGCACCTCCCAGGACTCAACTTCACTCCACTCAATTTCTTCCTATTTATGAATGTTTTCTTTCATTTTTAGACAGAATTACATTTTTCTTATGTTTTCATATGCTTATGCATATCAACTATAGGCATACTAACCATGAGAAGATGCCATGCACCATGCCATTCTTTAAATCGTTTTTCTTTTTATATTACTTCAACAGGTCAACATTCAAGCAGAGAGAGCATACCAGACACATTGATGAAGAAATAAACTCTGTTCGTTGTTTAGAGAACTGGAAACCAGCCACTCCTCTTAATCAGACCACATCTCAAAGTGAGAAGAAGGAAAAATGATGTGGGAAGAGTGAAGCTAGAAACCCTATGCATATAGATACTTTTTCCAATGTGAGAGAAAACCACAGGCTAGAATTTAGGTGCCACATGGACAGACATGTTTGTCATGAACGGAACAAAGTGAAAAGTGATTCTTGGATTTTGTGATCTTCAGTCATTATATATTTGCCTAAAATTTGGTATTGTTATATCTACAGTGTGTATGCCTGTATTTGAGTATTTCCTTAAATTCCAAATAATTGCTACATCATCTGACATTATTCCGATTTTCCAATGTGTGACTTAATGATGCAACAATTTAACTTGACAAAGTTAAGTTTGATCTATTGTCATGGGTTGTTGTTGTCTGTTGTTCGTCCGTCAACAATTTCCGTCAGCACACATACACTACATGTCACATCTCTCAACCGATCATCACTAAACTTCATATGGATCTTCAGGGTGAGCTCCAGATGGGAGCCATCAATATTTGAAATTCGTTAAAAAATATGGCCGCCAGCAGCCATCATGGATTTCAAATTTGAATCCATCGACACACCTTGCAGCCCACATTTATTGGAGAATTGTTTTGAAAGTTTACAGACATGATTAGGATTAGCTATCAAATTTGAAATTTTTTCGATGAAACATATTGCCGCCAGAACCATTTTGGATTTTATTCTTTGCATGACTGAATCCTTTGGCACACACTACAGACAACATCCCTGATCCAATCAGCATCAAACTTCATATGGATCTTTTGGATGACCACTATCTAGATGGGCGCCATCAAATGTGTACTAATTGCGTTGAAATACATGGTGCCAGTGGCCATCTTGGATTTTACTCTTTCTATGACAAAATCCTTTGGTACACGCTATAGACGACATCCCTCGTCTGATTGTCACTAAACTTCATATGGATCTTCCGGATGACCACTAGATTGGAGTTTTCAATTTTTTTTGCAAAAAACATGGCCACTGGCAGCCATCTTGAATTTAACTCTTTGCATGACTAAATCCTTTGGCACACCCTACATGGCATCACTCATGCAGTCGTCACCAAACTTCATATTGATCTTCGGGGCTGACCACTAGATGGGAGCTATCAAATGTTTTTTAATTTCATTAGAAAACATGGCCGCCAGCAGCCATCTTGGATTTTACTTTATATATATATATCTCTGCATGATGACATCTAATATTACTTAGACATTTTAACTTTCCACATTCCTAATCGCTCCATTGACTGTAACAGATAAATTTACCCCCCCCCCTTTCCCCTCCAAGTTGAGCTACAATGTCATTGACACTTTCATATATAGTTCGCAATAAAATTATAGTTAAAGGCACACAATACGATTCTATGGTCCCCGTATCATGAGATTCCAACAACAACAACATTTTATCAAAAGGCGGCTTAGTTATCAGAATTGATTAACCACCAAAAAATAATGCTAACCACTGTCAACTCTGGTATAAAATTTCCCAAAACACTAGGGGATTGTCCGTCAAAATGACGGGTATATAAATGTTCTTCGTTAGTTTCTGGTCATGAACACATTCTCATTTCAAAATAAGCAATGGATTGCTCAAGCGTGTCTTTCACTGGAGGCGCAGGGGAACACTTTATTGAACTAAAACTGTAGTTTGTACTCCCACCCTATCCCACATATATGCATGCACATATGGAACGCAACATAATTAACATATTACTTGGTATTATTTCACTAAAAACTTTTTCTACCATCACCCACATATATGCATGCACATATGGAATGCAACATATCTTTAATACTGTATTACTATATATACTACAGTAACTGAAACCGTGCCTTTATTCGGCGACAGATTGGCCTGCAGCTCCTCTGTGTGCGAAGCGCGCACATTCATTATGATCTTGAACAGGCTCCGGCCCTTCTGGAGCATACCTATAGGGCTACAGGCCCCTGCACTGCAGCCCATTTGCACACTTCGAGCCCATTTTGATATTGTATAAACATTATTTTAAACATTTCAATTCGCCGTCTTCTGGATATACTCTTTCGATTCCACACTCAATGCACAACTTTTTAACAAAGATAATTCCATTACTTATATTCACACTGAAGTGGCAAATGAAAAGACCATTTAGCACCCATTTCCAACTTAGGTATAGAACTTTCGACTCTCGACTCTACACCCCATGCACTTCCACAACAAAATCAACATGCATTTCAACTTATGTCACACTCAACCTAAACTGACAAATTAATTTATAGCGCCCATTTCCAACAACGCCTTGGTTGACCGCATGGAAATTTTGTCAATACAATAGCAACGCATTTGACGTCATTTGGACAAACGTCATAAGAAATAGTGTCTACGTGAGTGCAAATACGGCATTTGGGGACCATGTTTGGTCTCAGGTTTTCTTTGACCAATCGGCGTGAAAGTTGGTGAGTCGTCTTCTATGGCGATCTGTAGGCCGTGTTCCAAATTTGGGCTATATTGGACGCATTATAAAGTTATAAATGCGCCAAAAGTGTGACAGAGTTATACACACACATACACAGACGACAGGTTTTATATATATAGATTTTGTTCAGTGCAATTTGGTATTGACAATAGTCTGTACTTGTCAAATCACTTTAAAATAAATAGTTCTAAACAGGGACACAGGAAGAGGGTCTTCGTTGAACGGTAGGAGTGGATATGGGGGTGTTCACCTTGAAATTTCTATCTGCACACCCCTCCTCTCCCTCCCCCAATAGATCATAGCCCATTAGACCAAATTTGGACCAAACTAAATTACAACTTCTATCTGATCAGTTTTATTTCCGACTCCATCATGAGATTTGCGAGTCGCGGGGTTGGGAATGGCACCACCATGGGAGGGATAGATCTATGATAGTTCAGTTTCGGGCTTCCCTTTAAGGAAAAATTTCGTACTAGGGGCTTCCAAGAGACGGGGCGAGATTTTCTTCGGGTCAGTTTGTCTGCCGGAGGTGACCGGAGGTACTTCAAGATGTCCAACTGTTAGAAATTTATCAAACCTTACTGATATTTCCGGTATTAATATAGGGATCTATAGGCGATATTTTGGTGACGTCACAAGTCACGTGTCAAAACATCAACAAACAAGCTGGTAGGCAGAAAGATGGAATCGCAGTGCATTCTCATAGAAGATATGATCGCGTGTTTGATAATCTATGAATAAAAACCAAAGTAAAACGATAAAAACAAATCAGGAAATAGTTGTTGTGTTATTGGATGTTCCAATAGATACATGCATATATCTCATATAGTTCCGTAGACATGGTTCTCGCCAAAGTATCCCGATATATCCGGACAGGCACATACCAGATACATGATCCATGTATATAGATGCTACATCAGGCACGCACTCTCTTACTGACCAACTATTAATTTGGTACCGAAGAATGTATCTAAAGTGTATCCAAACTATATATGTACATGCACATACATGAAAGTTGGATATGAAACGAACTTAACGACTCTCCTATAGATGGATACATGTACGTTACTTTTACGTATAGTAGCTACATGTTGCACAAGTCAAACTCATACACTGTCATGATATACTGACGTGATAGTGATATACTGTACGTACATATATATCTTGAAAATTACAAACAAGGATTTGTGCTTAATGTCCTTTACATATATGATCTACATTTACTTGCACAATACTGCTTCTATACAAATATAAAAAGACAAAAAAATGGATCGACCTATGATTTGGCGAGTTCCAGAAAAAACTCCACAGTATATTAGTGGTCTGAAGCGGCTGTGTCAATCACACCCAACGAACCAATGAAATTACGTGTTTGCTATACTGCCGTATTACACAAAGAACGGTGGGCGGACCCGAGCACGTGCTGTTTTGACAATCAATATTCTCAACATATTAAGTACAGACCACGCTACCTCAGTCTGCATTAACTTGCACAAAATGATGCTTCCGACTTATTGCCATTTCACAAAGAATGACGCAATTTACCCACGCTTATTATAATAAGCATGGTATACTCTGAACAAAATGCGAAGCCTTCTTAAATGCCATCGCTCAACTCAGCTGTCATCAGACAGACTGTATCTACCATGAACACATACGCACATACATGTATGTGACGATCCCTCAGTTACTTTGAGGAATCTGACTTCCGCTCTCTCCTGACGAGACCTTGCGGGTCACCAATTTCTAAATTGGTTGACAAAATAGGTCGAAACACTAATGGGCAGTGTAGAGTGCTACATAGAATGTTGGTATTTATCCAATTTTATATAAAAAAAATAATCCATGTCATTTATTTGGCTCATTTTCAATATCAATCAGTCATCTGCGTGTAACGGAACAATACACGCAGTGAAATCTAGACACAATTATATTTGGCATTATGCGAATTAATGATACTTTAAATTAATGCATATAAATGGAGAATTCGACAGTGTGAATGGGCAAAATTACAGCAAAGACAACTGAAAACATAAACTTGGTTCGTATATATATTGGATTATCCGAGTGAAGTTACCAAATACAAAACAATAGCAACCGCAGTAATAGTATTTCCACGTGTCAGACAATCCTCCAAATTGTCACTATAAATCGGTATGATCGTATACACGTCAGTTTTGTTTTACAAACAAATAATGTAATATGTTCTTGTGTCAACTGGTGTCAATGTAAGAAATTTACAATACATAGTTCACGTATAAGACGAAAGTATAGCATGTTTTGTGAGAAGGCATTGTGTGTTCATGTGCTAATCTATACACAGCTGGTCGTTGTTTATATCATTTATGCCTACCAGCAATAATACCACGTGTTCGCGTGACGTCATTGTTTGTATACAAAGATATCGCCTATACACAAGTACCAAACGTGAATTCATAGCATATCAGGGTGTAATTCTTTAAAATAAGTTTACAAAATTAAGGGAAGGGTTATGAACATGGCACCTCTGATAATTGTTCATTAAAATCATCAGAATAATAAATAAGACACACCATTATCACAGATGAAAAAAGTTACTAGCCTATATAAACTAGGATTCAAGATAGTGTCCAAAATGGCGGCCAAAATGAAAAATATTCCCAAAACAGCATTATTCCATTGTCAAGCTTTCGAAGAAATGTCATCACGTTTGACAGCAGATTCCACGGGAGTCACATCGACCAAATATCGGCCCCAGGGAACCAGAAAGATGGCCACAAAGATGACCGCCAAAAATGACAATTTTGTATCTTTTTGATAGCAATCGGCCAGTGATGACCAGAATATGAAAATGAGTCATAATTTCGGCACTTGTTTATCAGATATATCAATATACTCAAACTTTTCCTCGTCATCTCCTACCAGTATTTCTTTTGAATTAATGCAGCCCTCTCTATAAGCGATAACACATTTGAGACCATGTTTGCGACATGTGCACACATATCACATGTTTTGTTTATGTCATCTTACACTTGCACCGTACCGACTTGAGCAATACGTATTGGGCTTCATTCTGGTCAGTCATACATGGGGCAAGTTCTGTGACACAAAGTCCCCAACCCCATCTCTCATGATTCAATACGTCGTTATTCAGTGTTCTCCGATGCATGACCGGCAGATGAACTCTGAGACTGACAGTATGTCACTCTTTCTGTTGGTAGGAGTTTTTGGGCTCTAACGCAGTCTTGCTTGAAGATGCCATGTCCATAAACTTCGCATGGCGAAGTGTATTTAGTTAGTCTTCTTTCTTATCACCACAAAAGCCGCATGCTGGCCTCGCCGATGGTTTCTGATTTGCACTAGACTCCTACATGAGTAATATTTTGCGACCTCGTTTATCTTTGTGAGCATACTCGTGTTCCCACGTCCGAATAATGCAGAGGTGGTATCACAGCATCCCCATACATGTGCAAGCAGGATATGAGAAGTTGTGAACTGCCCAGCCTTGCGCACGGTGTGGCCAAATCGCAATATGGCAGCACCACCTTTTTTCCGAGCATCAGATTGTTGGCCATGTTCGATTTCCAGTGATGATTAAAAAAAAGAATCAGATCTGTATCGTCCGTCCGCGATAACCATGATATTTCTTCCATGCGATTCAAACTCTAGGGCACGAGAAACTATCGGAGTATCATCGTCACCACTGCAGTGAACTGCGTGCCCATTATCCGATAAGAGGCGCCCCGTCAATTTGATGAACCGACTTTTGTTTCTCTCATTTGGGAGGAAAATATGCTGGTTATTGTGGCTCACTGTTTTTCAGTGACACGAATGTCAGCACGTTTTGCCAGATCGCCGGCTGTGTTCATGATCTTTAATAGACGAGTTATGACCAAACCGTCGAACACGATGCAACTCGAGCCATACATTGTTCAGACGAACTTCAGATAATGCATGGCTACTGATGCTGCTGCGTCATCTTGTTCCCTTATCGATTTGTTGTCCGCAGAACTGACGTCCTTCTCGACTGGGACAACTTCAGCTGTCAACTTATTGAAAAGTGCATAAGCAACTAGGTAGAGATCAAGCAAGACCCTCGACACTGTTCAATCTACATATATGTTCCTCAACATACATGAGTGTAGAGTAAATGATGGGACGGAACAGAACATCTGATTTCTCAGCGGTTAGTGTCGTCCAGCAAGCGAGCACTTTGCATAAAACCTGACCAGTTCGTGCTAGGTGTTTCACTCTTACTGAACAAACAGGCTGAGGGCCACATGTGATCTGTGCTGAGATCAGATGGGAGGGTATAGGGTGTGGCCATACGAAGAAGAGTTTTCAGTTTGATATTGGAAATTCCTTTGCCAATAACATCAACATATTTAGTGATGGACACTCCTTTATCAATCACGAGCTCATCAACCCTCAATCGCTTTTGTCTCATGATCACATATCATGGTCAGTGCCGATTGATTCATGGGTGTAGAAATTATCCCCATTCCATGGAAGGTCCCCCTGCCATCCAAAGTTGCTACGTTGTGGTCGACATTACAGTCAGTTAGTATTTGACTGGGCGTTTCGGTTTAACTGAAGGATTGCTTGTATCTCTCAACTTCATCGTTGGCAACAGAGAATCCCAACCAAGATTACTCGTTCACAAGTCATTTGGAAACAAACACATGGTTCATTCCTATGCCAAGTCGGAACGGAAACGGGCCAGCTCGCCCTAGGGCCAACTCGGTCCAGTCGACCTGGGCCAGCCCGCCCCGGGCCAACTCGGTCCAAGGGATAATGTCTTATTTTAGTTGTTTTGTCTTTGGTGTCTTTTTGCTTGCTTTCTCTCTTGCTCGCGCCATTTGGAACACCACCCTTCCAGGTGTTTTTGTAATCTGAATTCCAGCGTTTTGGGGTTCCCCCCTGTGGTCCAAAGGCCCAGATCATCGGCGAATTGTGATATTTGTATGTTGTGTAGTGGATTGTTGGGTATGTCGTTGACGTATATTAAGAAAAGTAACGGACTTAAGACAGACCCCTGGGCATACCAGCTTTAAGGTTGACACTTATGAGAAATTAAGAGATAAGTCTTAACATTTTGGTGGGGATGTCGTTTTGTTGTTGTTTTTAGTTTGTATCGAAGGCCGTGGTGCCATACTGAGTCGAAGGCCTTTTCTACATCCAAGAATATGGCGGCCCCCTCCCAGCCTCGGCCCATTGTTGTGCGCATATCTTCTACTATTCTGTAAATATATTGTTATGTGTTGTTATTCAGTTACGCGCATAGAAAATTACTCAGGAAAGTCAAATATTAGATAAATTAATAAATTTCCCCATCAGTCCTCGCAGTTAAAAATTTAGCTTCCCGCCACCATGAAGGATATAAACTCTATGTAACTTCATTATTGTTATTTATGGTTACACTGGTGTAAATGTTTTCCATAGGCCTCAGTGCTAACGTTTTAGCGTATACTGTTGGCAATATAAATGTTGGGTCCAAAATTTTCTTTAAATCTGAAAAATTGACATTTTGGGAAACTTTTTCACCAAAAAATCATGTCTGTCTAGCAGGGAATTCGCCTTTAAATCTTGTGTTTTCGTAAATTGACACGGTGTCAGAACCTCATAAAAAAATACTGTCATATTTTAGACCGCCAAAAAATTCAAACTTCACTACAAAGGGTTAATTCCTGTGCCAATGGTTATTTTACCTATGGGAAATCATAGTGAAGAGGTGTGATGATTTTTTTTATGCGAAAAGCGCACAAGGTTATTTACCAATCAGGGGCCAGTGTCTATTTTATTCTCTCCTATTTTTTCCTCCCGCATCCGCTAGATGTCACTCCGAACCCTATTTACACCAGTGTAACCTAAAGCGATAGCCCGCTTTTTCACGGAATAATTGTAACTCCATACATTTCTTCAGAATTACCCATCAATGAAAAAAATGTGTTCAAAAACAATATCACTTCTGTGCTTCTTTATTTATCACACACAATTTAACCCCACCCCCTTTAAGACATTGATCAAAAAAGCACAATTTTCCACCACCAGTCATGTTCAGGTCCCATTTTCACTCAGTTTTTGGGATCTGGTGTTGCAAACTTGGATCACAGGAGCTTGGAATTTGGTCAAAACCCCTCTTTTATTGGCGGAACCACCACCCGGGACCATAGGTCACGGAAGTAACGAAACAAATAATTGTTGTCACCCATTTTGAACTCAACTGTATTCCTACAAAAAATATATTTTCACTAAAAACTGTTGGTACCTCTTACACCTTAGATGCCAATCTACAACATTCCATATGTATATTTTTCCAGTTCTTCGAAAACCTCACTTTATTTCGGTAATGTATTGTAAATTCACCAACGAACACAAATTTGCAACATCTCCATCACCTGTTTTAGAATCGAAGTAGCGGAACTACTACCGAAATATGCGGAAACTTTAAAACTATGATCCGGAGACGAATAGCATAAAAGTACCGTTTATAATTTCGAACATAGCTGCTGATTACATGTTTATTACATGACCGTACCGATGCACTGATCATCATGAACTTTTTGATGGATGATGACATTGGCATCTAGATGGGAACGAATCATTTTGGGCTCATTTGCATAAAAACATGACCGCTGGCAGCCATCTTGGATTTCAAAATTGCATCCTTTAGCATGGGCTAGAAGCAGTGTTTATCTGATCATCGTTAAATTTGTCATGGAGGTTTACATTGACATGTAGATGGGAACGAGTCATTTTGGTATATTTACATACACCTGATATCTCTTCCGATTTCCCCATAGCGTTACGGTAGACACGCCCCCTTATTCAATGCGTTCATAAACCTATGAACGTCACTTCCAATGTCGTTCATAGGTTTATGAACACATTGGTCCCGGAAATCACCGGGGATTGGCGGACATTACCGACTGCTTGAGTATATAGTACGTCCGGATTTGGCAAGAAATTTGTTTCGGTCTATAATCAGTGTTGTTGCTCTGTGTTACTGAGCGTTGATGTTAAAAAAAAACGCGCTACTCAATAGGGTTTTATCATTTTCCTTGCCACTACAAATATTCCCCCGAACCTCACAAATATATCATTATGGTAGAACGGCGTGTTGTCGATTTCTTATCCGCAGCCGAAACTTAATTGTTAGTTTCAGATATTAATCATTCTTGAAATCAACACGTCTACATTAGTTACCGGTACTATCTAAACAAGACATCTTGTCATATGTGTATACTTTACTGTTAAATTGCGTTTTTTCCGATTCTCAAAATGTTTGGTTTTCCAAAAAACAAGGATTCGAACTGTCTGAACTGAACTCCATGCGTTCGTTTAAATAGATGAATAAATGACCACATTGAAACCGCCATTCATTTTTTATGTGAATCCTCCAAGAAACATGGCCGCCATCGGCCATCTTCGATTTCAGTGATAATACTAGATAAATCTGAATCAATAACACAGCCTAGAGCCTGTGTCGATGCACCTATCATCACAAAAATTTTCATCGATCATGACATTGATATATAGACGACACCGAGTCATTTTGGGCTTATTTGCATGAAAAACATGGCCGCCAACAGCCATCTTGGATTTCAAAATTGCATCATTTAGCACGGGCAAGAGGTCGCAGTGTTGGTTGACATTGACATGTAGATGGGAACGAGTCATTTTGGTGTGAATTCTCAAAGAAACATGGCCGCCGTCGGATTTCAGCGAAAACACTGCATATATAATTAAATCAATAACACTGCCTAGGCCTATGTCGATGCACCGATCATCGTGAAATTGTTCATGGGTCATGACATTGGTATCAAAATGAGAACGAATCATTGCTAGAGACTGTAACATTGGTGCGATCGTCGTGAAATTAGTCATAGAAACATGGCCGCCATCAGATTTCAGCCACTCGTTTCATCGACCATGAAAGTTACGCCGATGGGGTCAATGTCACAAGGCTCCGGTCACATTCGTAGCCAGTGTAGCCAGCTTATTTCACCAGTGATCACATTCGTAGTCAGCTTTTCTAATTCGTGGTTTATATTGTCCGAAATATGACGTCATCACGTTCGTGACTAAAATGTCGACGTAATGCTCCAAAACTGACTTCGTTTATCAACTTTAATATATTGGAATATAATTCGAGCATTCCAACGACATTGATCCGAAACATCAGGTTATTAGATGAACTAATATCAAAACTAAATTCAAGTTGTTGTTCATCCATCAACTCAGAAAAATTAGATTAACCTGATCGTGTTCATTGAGGCTCGCCTGAATATGAAAAGCTGGCTACAAATGTGATCGCCATAGAAAAGCTGGCTACATTTGTGATCGATTAAAAAAAATGTGATCGGATCGCGGAGCCTTGTGACAATGACCCCATCAGCGAAAGTTACATTAAGTAATGTTTTTAATATTTTTTTGGTATTTTTGATTTTGAGAAAAACAATGCCGATGGTGGCTAGCTGTCTTGAATTTAAAAATTGAATTTCCAATTCATGAGCACAGGCTATATAATCATATGCATAAAGCCATTCTTTGAGAGTTTTGGTGCTGATTCGTTACGAGTCACGTATACTATTTATAGATCC
Source organism: Siphonodentalium dalli (assembly GCA_032622095.1). Classification (NCBI taxonomy): domain Eukaryota; kingdom Metazoa; phylum Mollusca; class Scaphopoda; order Gadilida; family Siphonodentaliidae; genus Siphonodentalium; species Siphonodentalium dalli. The sequence goes on along the minus strand of CP136061.1, from coordinate 163,416,515 downwards.
TGGTACCGGTACAATTGACAATTTATAAACTAGTTATTCGGTAAACCAGTTTGCATTACAACTTGCAAATGCACAAATAACAATTTTGTATTTCGCGAAACTAAACACTCGTTCTATATATGCATGGCCAATATCGTTACCCAACTCAAGAAAAATGTCTTCTCTCATCAACTAAGACATATATTTGTTAGTCAGAACTAGTAAAAAACAGCATTTTATGTGGAAATAATTCAGATATCCTGGCAACGAATCTGCACCAAAACGCACAAAGGAATCGCTTCATGCATAGGCATATATACCAGGCCTCCCCGTGAGTCTATATATCTTCTACTTCATGATATTCAACCAGTAATCAGTGGGTTGATTACTATTACTATTATATGATGGATATTTTAGGCCTATATATACAACGGAGCGCGACACAAGCTCCTAGGAGAGAGAGCTAGAGAGTTTTGGTCCCTTTATGACCAATCATTGCAACCAGTAGCATTACAAAGTCAAGTAGTACATAGGCCTACCGGTACATAACAAACATAAAACAAGAAGAAACAAGGGGTACGCATCTAAGATGCTTTTGTCTATTTTTTTGGCAATCCAACCAAACTTTTGCCAATAAGGTGCACAACTTCGGGGAAAAAAGTCGGACGGTGGTATATTATTGCAATAGACCTATATACCAAATATCAATTGAATCTGTTAATATTTCATTGAGTTATCGCACTAACAGTGATAAAATTGTTATCAAAATAGACAAACTAAGACCCATAACTCCGGAAAAAAATTCGGACAAACCAGGTTTTTGAACTCGTCCGAGATATTGTTGCAAGAGACTCATATACCAAATATTGTTTAAATCGGTTTATATTTCATTGAGTTATCGCGCTAACGGTGATAACATTGCTAAAAATAGACAAACTAAGACCCATAACTCCGCGAAAAAACATTTGGACAAACCTGGTTTTCGAACTCGTCCGAGATATTGTTGCAGCAGACTCATATACCAAATATTGTTGTAATCAGTTTATATTTCATTGAGTTATATCGCTATCGGTGACAAAATTGCTAAAAATAGACAAACTAAGGCCCATAACTCCGCGAAAATAATTCGGACAAACCTGGTTTTCGAACTCGTCCGAGATATTGTTGCAAGAGTCTCATATACCAAATATTGTTGAAATTGGTTAATATTTGCGTGAGTTATCGCGCAATCGGTGAAAAACTTAACTAAAAACCATCTAAGATGGATAACTTTTGTAAAAAAGATCGGACGTGACCCATTTTCTACAGGCAGTAAATAGTCATTGGGAGCAACTGCCATACCAAATTGTTTTTGAATCTGTTCACAAATGTCAAAGTTATAAGGCGTTCTTTAGGTCCGCCCGCCTATTTTCAGGATAATGCACAAAACATCAGGATTAGATCTTCAAAAACGCGCATAGTATGACGCAAACATAAACTGATTTAAATTTTCTGGCGCCTAAGTTCGAAAACCGCATGGAAGACTAAAATATGACATTTTCAGGTCTGCAAGGGTGATCCAAGATAACTGGATGTGTGTGTATATTGAATTAGTTGAATAAAGATATGCTCTCTTTGAATGCTGAAGCATTTTCTTAAATGTGTCCAAGTTTTAGTGCTATTACCGGTAACCTTCAAATGGCCATACCCACCAGTGGAAATAACACACTTTTATGATATATATCTGTATATCACTGGCTATAAAATCCAAAATACTTGTTAGATTAGCTTCTTATAACAATTGATATGTGTGTCATTGACATGCTCATTGTATGGGTCATTTGCATTATCATGTGACTATTACCACCTTGAAATTTTTTGAAAATGTAGAGATTTGAAACTCTGGGATATTGTTCCTAACATGTTGGTGATTTGCAACATCTATATAGCTAATAAAAATATCATTTTTTCCATATTTTTGGGGGGTTTTCGACTTAGAAAATTTGGAACATTTTTGCCTTTTGGATGAGATTGGGTACCTTCATGGTGTAATCAACTCCTAAAATTTGGAACATTTTTGCCTTTTGGATGAGATTGGGTACCTTCATGGTGTAATCAACTCCTACAGTTTTAAATGTAGAGATTTTAAACTCTGGGATATTGTTCCAAACATGTTGATGATTTGCAACATCTATATAGCTAATAAAAAATATCATTTTTTCCATATTTTTGGGGGGTTTTCTACTTAGAAAATTTGGAACATTTTTGCCTTTTGGATGAGATTGGGTACCTTCATGGTGTAATCAACTCCTCCTACAGTTTTAAATGTAAAGATTTGAAACTCTGGTTTAATTTCTTTAACAAAGCGGCCATCGACTTGCCACATTGTCGGCCGACCTTTTATTTATCTATGGGAAATCATAGTGAAGAGGTGTGATGATTTTTTTTAAGCGAAAAGCACACAAGGCTATTGACCAATCAGGGCCCAGTGTCTATTTTATTCTCTCCTATATATTCCTCCCGCATCCGCTAGATGTCACTCTGAACCCTATTTACACCAGTGTAACCTAAAGCGATAGCCCGCTTTTTCACGGAATAATTGTAACTCCCTACATTTCTTCAGAATTACCCATCAATGAAAAAAATGTGTTCAAAAACAATATCACTTCTGTAGTTCTTTATTTATCACACAGATCTGATCAGCTGAGCATCAAGCGCATGGAAGACTAAAATATGACATTTTCAGGTCTGCAAGGTGATCCAAGATAACTGGATATGGGTGTATATTGAATTAGTTAATGTGTCCAAGTTTTAGTGCTATTAACCTTCAAATGGCCATACCCACCAGTGGAAATGACACACTTTTATGATATATATCTGTATATCACTGGCTATAAAATCCAAAATACTTGTTAGATTAGCTTCTTATAGCAATTGATATGTGTGTCATTGACATGCTCATGTTATGGGTCATTTGCATTATCATGTGACTATTACCACCTTGAAAAAATTTGAAAATACATACTATTTTTTTGCCTGTGGATCATCGGGGTGACCTCTTGATGGGAACGAGTCATTTTGGGGTCATTCGGCAAGAAAACATGACCACCAATGGCCATTTTGGATTTTACTCTTTGTATGACTAAATATTTCTACAACATCCATTAGCATGGGTTATAGTCCGATCTGTTTGTTAGATCTTCATGAAATTTGTCATGGATGTTGACATTGACATGTAGATGGGAACGAGTCATTTTGGGGTCATTCGGCAAGAAAACATGACCACCGGTTGCCATTTTAGAATTTACTCTTTGCATCACTAAATCCTTTGGCACACCCTCCAGACCACATCCCTGATCCGATCATTATGAAACTTTGATATTGAATGTTGATATTGACATGTACATCTTGTCTTGCTTAGACATTTCAATTAGTACTTTTCCTAATTCCTCCATTTACTGTCAACCATTAAATTATTCCCCTACCTAAGTTGAGCTACAGTGTCATTGACACTTTCATTCAGTGTAGATTTGGGTAAATCGGCGGGTATAATGACCCCGTATTCCATGATTGGTCGAATAAATTGCTTATATAGCTCAATTAGGGTTACTGGATTGAGTCCCCATGATGTGCCCCAGAGCATCCTTAATAGCCCAATTCTTTGGTAGGCCCTGGTTGAGATGTTTTTAATGTGAGTTTGTAAAGATAGTTTATGGTCAAGAGTTATGCCCAGGTGTGTTGCCTCCTGGGTTTGTTCGAAAGTTTCCCCATAGATGGACAATTTAAGTTGATAGATAAATAGTAATTTATTTAGTAATATATAACCAACATAACAATAAAGGGTACAAAATCAATAAAATATGGTATATATGACCAATGGTCGTCTTCCTACACCTCCCATAGAATAAACATATTCCGACTCTGAGCTACCCCAAGACAATGTGGTATTTCTTATTTGGCCTGCCAGGCTATTTATCGTATGAAACTGAAATACATTTCTTCAAATATGGTTCTAACTATAGTCATCCAAATGAAAATATTTATCATAGTTTTAATCTATAAACTAGAGGTGTGACTGTCCCAATGGGACTACGGATACCCCCCTGTTTTTAAAATACTAAGATGTTTCACATGTCCGTAAACATTTAGTTAAAATAATAAAATAACAGTTCCCATTGCAGGTGTACAACCATAACCCTAATCTTAAACCTATTGACCGAAAAATGTAGGAATAAAAGCTTGGACAAAATTATGTATGTTGCGAAAAAAATTCTAAGTTGTAAAAGGGGAATAACTCCACCAAAAAATGTCGGACAGACGTCATAATCGCAGGTGCACAGGTTCCCATGGTGGTTGATGTCTGTGCCAAGTTTCACGGAAATTGATAAAAAAACGACTGAGAAAAACTCCGGACAATTTTGTGTCCACGGACGGACGACGTCGACGGACGGACGGACGGACAAGCTGACTCCAGTATACCCCCCCTAACTTCGTTGCAGGGGGTATAATTATAGATCGATTATGGATGACCAGACTGAGGATTACTGATGAGATTATTCTTGTCATAGATTCAATTCACTAAAGAGTGATAAATTTCTGGAAAAATTTCTGGAGTATGGACTATTCATACATGAATGTGTAGCAGTCAAAACAGCTGAGGTTTTTACATTTAACAGTGTCTAAGTAACTATCAATAAATTCATCAAGTAAATCATGTTTAAATTTTGATCTAGGACGAGTTGATTTAAACGAGGTTTCTATGTTGTTCCAGAGTTTGGGAAAGATATGAAATGGAAGATTTTCTGTAAAGTTCGTTCTTGGTTTGGATTCACTAATTTTACCAATCTGTCTTGTAGTCATACCAGCTTTTAGTCGGTCTCACAACTGGGCTCTTTAGGGAATATCCAACCACTTTCTGTTTGATACTGATTCCAGAGTACTTTTCGATGAGGAATTCAGCGGTGCCGACCGATTTTTGATAAAAGGGGCCCAAATTCCATTTTTAAGGACCTGAACCCCAATTTTGGGGTTCAGCCCTTTTTTCTCAAAGTTGAGCCCCCAAATAGAATTTTAATGACTTATATGCATTAATGCCACATACAGGTATCATTTCTGATATTTTCTATAGCAGTATAGGACGGGATTGACCTTCAAGGAGCTCTTGACCCTGAAAATCCAAAATGGCCGACTTCAAAATTAGCAAAAATTTAGCAAAGTCAACAATAATTAAAATAGTGCAACGTATAGAATTTTTTTCATCTTTAAAGTATCAGCACCATTGTGCTTCCACTCATGAGTGCTCAACAAGGTTTTGGATGGAATGTACTGGCCGTAGAATGAAAAACTGGCATTTTATCAATAACCAAGATGTTGATGAAATCATAAATTTTGGGGTAATTGTTTAGTAGTGCAAACACTGCTGCAAACAAGGGAAGCTAATGATATGATATGATATGAATATATACATGTATTTATGAGTAGTTCATCCTTTTTATATTGATTTCACTGCCTTTGATATGAGATGGCTGCCAAAATGGCTATAGATGGGGTGGCATATATCACATTTATATCATTGTAAATGAATGTAATATGGCATTTCATTTAAAATATAGCTAACAGGAGAACAGTATGTCTTTTATGGTATTCTAATGTTGAATTGCATTTTAGTTAGATATTTATTTAATAAGTAAGGGTTATGGAGCATAGTTCTTTACCAGAATCAATTGAGTCAAAGACGAGATTTATTCTAGTAAAGAACTATGCGCATGCCCGACTTTGTGACATATATGGCAGTGGAAAATAATGGTTGAGTCTTTTTTTAATATAATTCTAGTACGGTTGTTGAAAACCTACACAATACCGTCTTGGTCTGATAAGAGTCATGTTTATTTAAGAGTATGGACATGCAGTCCACCAGTCTCATGAAAATTAAATGGGCTCTGCACTAGTAACATCTGGGCTCCTGGGACCCATTAATATTGACAAATGCAACACAAATGAAAAATACATATTAACTTTCCTCAAACATAGATTATAACCTGACAATCATAGTGTTAGAATCAGTGTACATGTATATGTAGGCATGGCCATAGCATGTTTTTTTGAAATACTGCAGAGTACAGACCATAAATTTCACTAGAATCTAGTTACTGCATGTACATCACACACCTAAAGCGACTGACACACATACATGTACCTGCAGGGTGCACAATATTTGATATGTAAAGTATATGTATATATATATCTCCTGTGCCTATAACATCAAACCAACTGTTTACAGTTCTTTTACTGACATAACAAAATAAAAGTCAATTTAAAGAGATGAAATGAAAAATTAAATTGTGCAAATATAATGGAGATCTATATTGCATTACAACATCCAAAGATCTACAAAAACATCTGACAAAATATGGTGGATGGCTATTTGTGATTAGTCACTGTCTTCCATGTGTTTTTTCTCATGGCCAGTCTGGTATCATAAAATTAAGTTTTTCTGGGTCAGCAAACCAGTTTCAAATTGGCTGTACTTTATCAAATTTAACAGCATTAAATAGTCATTGGTAATGTGGATCATTTTCCCTTGATAAGTTGAAACATGAGAGAGTATTGCATAGCGTGGCTACCTGCAGAATATAGATTTGTCTGGTTTGAATTTATATCTGCATATCAACTGATGCTTGTATTTTTCTTCTAACTCACTCAGAACTCACAATGCAATAGAACTGCGTTCTGAATTTCAAGTCCATAAAGCTAGACACTTTAGAATCAAGCTTGCCAAATAAGTTTCCATGAACCTCACATGAACTCACTCAGTTGAACACAAGGAACGATTGTCAAGTTGGAAAATATTCTGTATGTATGGAAGCCCTATATTTTTAATGTGTAGATTTATTATAACTGGACTAAAGCCCTTAGAAAATAAACTGAAGGATTATTTTCAGTCTTATTACTGGATATCACACCAGTAACCAATAGACATGCATTTTTTAGTTTTGAACAGGACAATATCTTTTATTATTATATGATCATAAGTTTCTTTCCCCAATTCCTATGTTAAAACGTACCGAAAAACTTTGAGATATCTAATGATGTTCACTTCATTAATGAAACAACAGGTTAAAATAACAGTTCTGAGTGACGTCAGATACTTCAGGGGTTAACATAACTTATTATCAGACCTGAAAATAGATCAGGTTTTCCCAGCGACGTTCAACGTCACAACGTCTTGTCCAATCAAAGCGCGTTTCATATAATAAAACAGTTATCGCATTGTTTCTTGGTTGACATGAGGAATTGTCAGCCCTTGGAAGTCAATATTCACCTCGGCCTTGGTGAATATTGACTTCCTCAGGTTCACAATTCCTCGTGTCAACCAAGAAACAATGCGATAATTGTATAATATTACTGCAACTGCGTTCTTTCTTATGACTTGTTTTCTTACAAACTCCCAAATATGAACCAGAAACAATTTAGGGCAAGTATACATCTACGTGTACATATACATATATGTTCAAATTCATTAAAAAAAACACTAAATCAAGAGATAAGTATAGGCGATCATGCCAGGCTAGCCATTATTTATTCTAAAATAATGTACGTGTTAGGGAAATTGTACAACCTATATTCAAAATGGCGGTGCAGACAATCAAAATTGCTGTGGGACTGATAAAGACACAACCTGCTCAACTACCGAATCATAATGATTGATCAAATTGGAGTAACTCAACATTTACTGAACCTACTTGTGGGCTGAGTATAATTCAATTCAACATTAGAATACCATAAAAACACCCTGTTCTCCCATAAGTTTAAAGAAAATAACACATTGAACTCATTTATATTGATAATGTGATATATGTCATCCAATTTATAACCATTTTGGCAGCCATCTCACATCCAAGGCCATGAAATCTGGACAACAAAGGATGAACTACTCACAACTACATTCAAATTATATCACTAGGTAACCTTTTTGCTGGAGTTTTATGTTACTGATCAAATACCCTATAATTGATGATTTCCTCAACATCTTTGTTATTGGGGAAAATGTCTGTTTTTCATTCTACGACCAATATATTCCATCCAAAAACCTTGTTAAGCACTCATGAGTGGGAGCACAAAGGTGCTGATACTTTAAAGATGAAAATAATTCTATAGGTAGCACAATTTTAATTATTCTTGACTTTGCTAAATTTTTGCAAATTTGAAGTTGGCCATTTTGGATTTTCAGGGTCAAGAGCTCCTTGAAGGTCAATCCCGTCCGATAATGGTACAGAAAATATCAGAAAGATACCTGTATGTGTAATAAAATTCTAATTGGGGGCTCAACTTTGAGATAAAAGTGCTGAACCCCAAAATTGGGGTTCAGACCCTTAAAATGGAATTTGGGCCCCTTTTGATCAAAAATCGGTCAGCACCACTGAATTTCCTCATCGAAAAGTACTCTAGAATCAGTATCAAACAGAAAGTGGTTGGATATTCCCTAAAGAGCCCAGTTGTGAGACCGACTATTTATTATGGATGCTATGTTTTTTGAAGTGGATGTGGTAGATTATTGTGATACCAGTCATGCATATATAGACAAATTTTTAGCTTATATAAATCCAAGGCTTTTAATATTGTACTCTTCTTGATTAAGGGATCTGTATGACTATTATATCTCCTATTATGAATGACTCGAATTGCTTTTTTCTGAAGTTTTGTCAATTTATTGAGTGTTTTCGAGTTTCCCCAAATTTCCATACCATAAATTCGACTATGCACTAAACAGTGATACAATTGACTTTAAATAGGCTTCTTTCAGGAAGAAAGTTTTTAGCTCTATTAATAGCATAAATAGCCCTCGACATCTTATTTGCAACAGCAGATACATGGTAATTAAATGTTAAATTCTCATCAATATGAATACCAAGGAACCTAAATGATTTCTCATCACAATTGTTCCGATTCGGTCAATACTTGGCCATTTATATTGAGATGATATCTATGGCAATCAAGATTTCCACCAACTGGATGAAACAATATGTATTTGTTTTTTTTTAGTATTTAGAGACAATTTATTATCTTTACACCATTTATTAAGTGATTCTAGATGATTGTTTGTGAATTCAAAAAGGGTTTCCAGGTCTTTGTTTGATGAGTAAACAGTTGTGTCATCTGCAAAAGAGAGAAGAGACAATTTAGTACTACGATGCATATCGTTAACATAGATAAGGAAAAGTATCGGGCCCAGTACAGATCCGTTACAACTGGTTCTTTGGATGATATATAGCCATCCATATCTACATATTGGTATCTATCATTAAGGTAACTGGCAAACCATTTTTTCATGTTTCCCCTGATGCCATAGAAGTCTAATTTGGCTAATTTTATATCATTATCTAAAGTATCAAAGGCCTTTGAAAAGTCAATAAAGGTTGCCAGAGTACTGTCTTTTGTTTTTTTATCATTGTTTTTGGCAACATCGCTTTAAATAGTAGCTTATATAAAGTATGGGGTGGACAGTTGAATGACCTTTTCGAAAGCCATATTGGTCATTATAAAATTTATCAGCTAAGAAATCTACTAATCGTCTGCAAACCACTTTCTCAAGTATTTTTGAAAAGACCGGAAGGATACTTATTGGACGATAGTTTTCTATTGATTTGATATCATTAGATTTGTATAACGGAATAACTCTAGCTACTTTCATGTCATTTGGAACAATACCTTTTTCTATTGAAATATTTATTATGTGGCATAATGGAAATAAAATTTCACTAATAACACTTTTTATTAGAGCAGTTGACATTCCATCTTTATCTTTACAATTTTTTTATTTATCATTTTAACAATATCATTTAGTTCATGTACAGTTGTAGGTTGAGCAAACATGCTTCTGACAGGGAATATCCAAGTATTCCGAAAATTCTGATTTGGAATTACTATCTATTTGTTCTTGTTCCCGAACACCAACAGTAGAAAAAAAATTTGTTAAATTCCTCAGCCAATTCCTTTATCGTGTATAATTATGCCATTTATGTCAAAGCTCTTGGGATAATGTTGTTTTTTACTACTCTGTTGGGTGACCTCTCTCAATACTTCCCATGTTTTTTTCATATCAGACTTTACATGAGAGTTCAAGAGATTTTCATAATAAGACTTTTTTGTGTATCTTTTGATTCGGTTAAAGTATTTACAATAGTTTTTATACTGTAGAATCTTACAATCTCTCAATTGTTCCCTATACAATTTCTCTTTATGTATTGATGAATTCAGGAGACCATCTGTCATCCATGGTTGTCGTTTTATGTGTTTACGTGTGAGTTTAACTTCTTTTAGTGGGAAGGCAATATTAAAAGAATTGGTGAAAATCTTCATAAAAGTGTTATATGTATAATTGGGGTCATTTGAATGAAAAATGGCGTCATAGTTTTCAGAAGACAAGATACGCCTGAAACATTAAATATTTTCCTCAGTGAAGATTTTTAGCTTCTTAGTTTTTGGCTGTTGGTTCGCCTTGTGAGTAGTAGTTTCACGATAGAACATTCCAAAATGATCACTAACATCAGCCAAAATTATCCCAGATTGAAAAGCAGATAAAGGGTCATTGGTGAGTATTTGATCAATCAGAGTTGCTGTATATGCGGTTACTCTTGTTGGTCTAAGAATAGTTGGTAAAAAAAACCTTCAACAAAGACTGTATTTATGAATTCATGTACTCCAAATTTAAGAAGATCAATATTAAAGTCCCCCATTAAAAATGCTTTTTTATGTTCAGAATTTATTCTATTCATAAGTTCTTTCATGGTCTTTATGATTCTGTCAATGTCTGCTTTAAGTTGTGTATTAGGTCTATAAATAATTCCTACAATATAAGATTTTTTATGAGATTCATTAATTTCTATGAACAGTGACTCAAAAATGTGAGGAAGAAATATAGATAATTCCTCCCTAATTTTATAATTAATGTCATTCCTAATGTAAAGCCCTACTCCTCCTCCGGAATCGTCATCATCTGGTCTACATCTCTTTATAAGAGGATGATAGTCATCTAAAGGAAAATTAATGTTATCCGGAGCTCGAAATATTTCAGTAAGTCCTATTGTACCAAATTTATCTTTTTTGTTTTGAAGTTCAAACATTAAAGAATTGAAAGCATCCCAATTACTGTTTAAACTTTGACAATTCAAATTAAACAATGACAATCGACTCTTGTCATTAGAAATCGTATTGTTGTATTCTTCAGGTGAGAAGTATTGTGTAGAATCTAGCCCGCTCAAGGGATTATCATAAATATCATTCCGCATATCAGAGCCCATTTCATATTTATTTATGAAGTCATAGTTTTCATTCCGTTCTATCTCATCAAATCCAATGGTATTTTGATCAACCATTAGGAAAAATAAAAAATGTAATGAGGAAAATTCTAGCAGTCACTTCACTTTACATAAATGTGATAGAGTAGTCTATAGGGTCTCAGAGTCGGAAATTCATGAATAAACATTGCATAATTATTATCAACACAAGATATCATATGAAAATAAAAATACTTCCAATTACACCACATTTAAATGTCCAGTGGGTATTCTCGCCTCTAAGGCTATACCAGAGATGGTTCAGAACAATCGTGACCTGAGTATAGGATCAATATCGTTGGTAGCACTGAATGTGTTCTTCAACTTAATGATGAAATCGATGTCTTCAAATGCATATTTAATTGCATATTGAGTTATTTATATATGACATTATTAGTACTGTTTAGTCTATTTGTGTTACGTAAAATTATGAGTGAAAGTATTGATGTGAAAGTATAGATGTCTGCCATCAAAGCGGCAGCCTTCCTTGGAATTCCTGTTTCTGACCAGAATGATTATTCATTTCGTTTATTATATTTTAGTCATCATTGTAAGAAATCAATATACATATTTTTGATTATAAAGTTTAACCAAGAATAAGAATATGTGGAGCTGCTTTAACTATTATTCATTAATATATTGAGTGATCTTACCCATATATCATAGTCCATTATAAAACAACAGGTTAAGCATTCAATAGTATTTGTAAAGTAATAATTTGACCCCTCCATGATGGGAGCCGAACAAATGCAGCGCCATGCCACATCAGTGCAAATCCCACCACAAAGTGATACAAAGTGATTAACTGTCGGATTATAACAGCCAAAATTTAAAGTTTGCATTTGGTATGTTTTCTGCTAAAGAGGATTAATTGCGCATTCAGTTTGATGCATCATTTAGAACACCACCCTTCCAGGTCGTTGAGTTGTTTTTGTAGTCTGAATTCCAGCATTTTGGTTGATTGATTGATTGGGGGTTATTGTCGCTTTAGCCCCCAAGGCCATATCACGACATTGCCAGTTTTAGTGGTGGAGGAAATCCGCACACTTGCGACTAATCTAACAGTGATTTCAATGGCTGATAAACTCGTCAACCATGTGCGGCAAACCACCGGCCATCGGCGAGTAACTGGCAACTCCACCAGATAACGATATCGAGTTACAAAGTCCACGATGGAAACATGTGGATTTGAACCCTTATCGCCAGCGCTGGAGGGCGAAACGGCTTGGAGTGGTACCCCTAACCGATTGAGCCACCGAGGCCCCCCCAGCATTTTGGGGTCCCCCCCCCCCCTGTGGTCCAAAGGCCCAGATCATCGGCGAATTGTGAGATTTGTATGTTGTGTAGTGGATTGTTAGGTATGTCGTTGACGTATATTAAGAAAAGTAACAGACTTAATATGGACTCTTGGGGCGTACAGGCTTTAAGGTTGATGTCTGAAATTTCTTCCCCGACCCTTATTGATAGATCTTTGCATGAGAAATGAAGAGATATTAAGTCTTAACATTTTGGTGGAGATGTCGGTTGTTGTTTTTAGTTTTATCAAAGGCCATACTGAATCGAAGGTCTTTTCTACATCCAAGAATATAGCAGCCCTCTCCCAGTCGTGGCCTATTGCTGTGCGCATATCTTCTACTATTCTGTAAACATGTTCTTTGCCTTTACGATATGCACGTTGAAATTTATTGAAAAAGTGTTGGTTCTCGAGGTGGGTTAGTATTCTGGTGCTGATTCATTCGAAAAGTTTTCCCAAACATTGATGTAACCTAATGGGTCTAAAATTGGTAGCTATTTTATGGTCTTTGCCAATATCTCCATGAATGGAGGAAATAAAGAATATATATATTATCACAGTGTGTTATCACTGGAGGAATTACCACAGATATCCAGCATTTTCTGATATCAATACCCATTGTGGACGCCATCTTGGATCATGAATTATCCCATGAGGGGATTTCTGAGAATTTTGGATATGTTGTTCCTGGCGATTTCCCGCGTCGAATGACACTAAAATCAGCTTGTATCCAATTTACTCCGGGTTCAACTCTCCTGCGACAACACTGTATTGCCTGGTGGAATTTCATCTGAATTTGAACCATTCCGAAAAATCATGATCTCTCAAAAAGCTCAACTCAGATTTGTTGGGACTTTTGCTATGTTATTCATAAACATGTTATTATTTCCCCAATTTTTTCCCCAAGTGAACCCTAATATGTCTGGACTATATAGGGGATATGCAAGCAGCATGACATAAAGGCACTTGAATATAACCACCTCCTTGAATGTGTATATGTATTTTCACAATTATTCTCTATAGGATTATTCTCAAACCCCAGATAATGAAATGCATATGTAGTTGTGTAATTCGACTGGATAGAAGGATCCCCCTACAAGATGCCCTGGAAATACTTTTGGGATAAGGGTAATAATAACAGGTCATCCAGGGGTTGTGCAATTAGCATATCTCACATAGTCCAGGAGGGAAAAAGAAGCAACAGAAAAGCTGAGGCCCAAATATTTATATATAAATCTCTTGCCAAGATTCAACAAAGCATTCTGTGTCAATTTCTTTTCTCAAACACCATGTGTAAATGTGGATAACATTTCTCGGAAAAGAACACTGACTTCGCAAGTTCGTGTCATCAACTGAAATGCAGAGATTTTGTTTTAAAAAAAATATTGATGGAATATTATCACAGTGACAACAGTTAATCAGACACAAACAAAAACCAGAAGCAATCGAGTCTGAAGCAAGAAAAATTTGTTTTGAAAGTTTGTTGACACTTCCGACGGACCATTTTTCGGCAAATAAACACATATATGGACACAAGCTCTAAACAACTGAAGGCGAGTCAATATTTCGTAAGTAATATTCAGCCGCCATCGATCAGTTGACGTCAGTTGTTAAGTGTTCTGTAGTCAACTTTAATGCCAATATTAAATATTGTCATGGAGTTTCTCAGTATTCCAAATTTTCTCTTTCAAAACAAGCACCCATATCAAAATCACTGTCCGGTTGGTCCTGTCCACCCCCAAATGTAGTTGTGATCGACCAGACCTAGCAGACAGTAATTATTGTTCACTCCCGAGTCACAGTGTATTATTTTTGTCAGCTGCCTTTCGGCATTATTCACACAAATAATCCTATTGTTTATCTATTCAAGACATATTTAATAAATAGAACATTCATTTGAATTAACTGCACAGGTATAGTGCCCAGTGGGGTGGGTCTAGTTCACGACACAAAGCGAAGTGAACTATACCCACCCCACTAGGCACTATACCTGCATAGTCAACGACAAGATATTCTCTATTTATAATATTTTTTGCTGAACAATTTGATCTTTTAGAATGCATACTACATATTATCTGTATCCCCCCCCCCCCAAGTCAGCACCATCACAAACTGCTGGACTGGAGTTTGCTGGACTGTTCAAAGTCCCTTCAATAGAAGTTAATAACATCAAATACAACTCCTTTTACTGAGAACACATATGATCATCCATATATGATTAAACAGTTAAGGGTCAGATGCACTAGTCCAGGAACTGTTGGTGTACCCTTGCACCCCCCCACCCCCCCCTTGGGATTTAACTTTACCCCACTCATTTTAGACAGGGATCCCAGAGGGTTTCAATTACACTATCGCGGATGAAAGGTTTGATGCTTCAGATCTGGTGTTGTCATTAAATCATCAAAGAAAATCCATTTCTTAAGTTTCGCACTCCTGGCGTTTAGGGGCTAGGGGCGCTCCAAAAAACCCAAAATCACTTTCAATTACACTTTCGTGTACATCTGTCATTTTTGGTTTAAATATTAACTAATGTTCACTGACCATAAAAACATAACTTAAGAAACAGCTGTAAGAAACGATATTTCCTGGCGTTTACAGATAAGAAGGGGCCTTTTGGAACCACCCCTTCAAACCAGTGTTAAAATTCTGTGTAGAATGGCGTAATTTGAGACGGTTCATTTTTGATTACACTTTCGTGTACATCTGTAATATTTGGTCTAAATTTTCACTAGTATTCACTGATCATAAAAACATCACACAAGAAATGATATTTCCTGGCGTTTACAGATAAGAAGGGCCTTTGCATACCCACCCACTCTCAATCCGATTTTATATTGGATTCAAAATAAATTGATTCCACCCCCTACCGATATATTGGGAGAGGAATTCTGACAAACCTCAATCCATTAACTAAATTCTCGCTTGATGAACAGAATTCTCCCATGATGAGTAGTTACTTGATTCCCATTGATTCATTTGTAGGAATGTTTAGCTAATATAAGTTCAACAAACAGCCATAGGCTTAATTGGTGAACTTGTATTAACCCGACATTCGTGTGAAAATTTGAAGTTTTTTTTTACTAATATCTCCTAGATTTCTGCTGTATGGAACTGGTTCAGAATTGTGACTTTATTTTGTATTGTTCATGTTAACTGATCATTGGAGCAATGAAATATGTCATTCATGGGTCCAAGCCCCATCTGATCTCTCAAAAAATTGATGTTATAGAACACGGTATAAAATTTCACAAAAAGTCACCATTGCGAATATAGTCATACTTCAACAAGAAATGGGCAGAACTATACAATATATGTGAGTCATACCATTACTAATGAGTATTCCAACACAATGGAGCCACAATTGGCACTTTGTCTCAAAATGGCAGACAAAATATGGATGATAAATATTGCCCCCACATGCCAAGTAATCGCTTACAAGTTGTGGTTGGTGAATATAATTGGCCATTCTGTCTTATATACATTGAATACTAACATATCTGATGCATATTTGTTAATTGTTAATATTGTAACCACTGAAAATACCAGAAATAATAAATTTTCCTATCACAATGTTGATATCAAAATCGGCAAACATTTAATTTTCAGGTTTGGACCATTTTTGTCAAGTGGAATGGAACTATCTTTGAATTCAATGGTGTTTATTGTTTTTTTATTTGTCTTAAATGCATCACACTGATGTGATTTAGACAAAACTATTCAAGATGGCTTGCTAAATGGCAAGCGAAGTTCATTAAAAAAAAAAAGTTGATTTTTCAATATATCCCGAACATTATTCTGTTCCGAAAAGGTTGCAAATCGTGACTCACTTGGTTTTTAACCATGTTACTTAATCCACTGACTACTATAAATTTTATTCAACGCATATAGGGTAGGGTCTGTATCGTCTAAGGGTATATAGCGATTGTCAGAATTGTCACGAGTGAGGTGTATATGAAATTCTATGAATGACCATGTGTGCGCCATATTTGTAGATATAAAAGGAATGTATGACATTTGGAGAGCTTTATATGTATATCTGGAGTCATACCATGGTAATATGGTTGCAGTGTATATGTTTATCTTGAGTGGCTATATGGCCATGGGTGTGCTACATATAAATAGGGGAGTGATTGTATGGCCAATTGTGAGGCAAATATGTAAACAAGAAGTGACTGTATGATCATGAATGTGGTAAATATGTATACAGTGAGTGACTATATGGTCAAGAGTGAAGTGTAGGAGTATATCTGGTGTGCCTGCATGGTGACTTATGCCTGTATCATCATATGTGGGGTGCATTTATATAAAGCGAGTGGACCCATGGTCATTTGTGTGTTGTTTATGTATATATGGAGTGACTGTATGGTCATGGGTGGGTTTTACATGTGTAACTTTGGGTGGCTATTGCTTTCTACAATAGCTCAAGGATATGTTAATCGATGGAGAGGTAATGTCAGAGAGTTCTCCGTCTTCATGGGGTTTTATATCTTTTACTCAGATAACCAGAATAGAATATTTAATGGACAGTTTATTGAGTAATATGTTTAATAACTTAAGTGAGTCAAAATTTGCAACCATTTCGTTATTCCAGTACAGAATAATATTTGAAATATATGTGAAAAAATCTACTCAGTTAACCACTTGTTTGTTGCCTGTCAATTGCTGAAAATATCTCAAGTTGATAAATTGTAACCTGTATTAGCTCAGTGCCCTCTGAATTAGAAAACTAAATTAATTGTCCCATAAGAAAATGATGGTCACACAAATTCTGCCGATGTGCAAGGGTCACCCCCAGCACTGCCTGGATTAATAAACCAACAATTGAATAGAGAAGCAGTCATAATTTGTTTCTGGCCCTGGAGAGGGGCCTGGATATGCTGCATCTAAAATTTAACTTACCCTGGGCGATTCTTGAGGCATCTGTAGAATATTTGTTGCTTGTTATTTGTGGAGTTAATATGTAAAATTGAGTTTCTTGCCTTTGCATCTTCGATTAAGGCTCGCCAATCTCCATCACTCTAGTGAAATGAAATATAATGGACCGGCTGATATGGACAGTGATTTATGTGGGACCTATTAATTTCAGTAATATAATGTTGTTCTACTTTTAGAACGAAATTTAAATAGAACAATAACAACCAACAAATAAATGATGTAACAATGTGATGAACAGTGTTCGCGGTGGACAGAAAATCTTTTGACCAAAACATAATTAAAACGACATAAAATGACTTTAAAAACATAACATTGTACGAATATATAGGTATGCTTTATGTCACACATTAAAGACACATCAATTCATGTAAGTCAATATTAATGAATGCAAAATATGACGAGATTTAATATTTGACAAAAAGCACGGTGGAATTCGAAGTCATAAATGGCTGGGCCATCAATGCAAGCAATGAAACTAACATTCTATTTAGTTATAATCCGCTTAACCAAGTGCAATAAATCGCTGACACCATGGTAGCCAACTAATAAAGTAATGAGCTGTGTTAGTTGTCATTGCTATTTTCGCCAAGATAAAAACAAATCTTGCTTACTAACATGAGGTGATAACTGTTGAATATCTATTGTATTTAAACCTTTTATTGTGTGAAACCAGTGTGTTTATATTAGTAAGGAGGAAGTTTATGGCACATTGTGTAACCGACATGCCATTGAGTTTAAAACTATTTTTGTGGTCAAAACACCCCCCCCCCCTCTACACTCCCTCCCCATTGCCCCCACCCAGACAGCCTAGAAATCAATATTATACCAGTACCAAACAGGGTGTGGGAGAGTTAAATCTCTAATCTCTGCCCCTATTTGAACAAATGTCAATCCCCATCTATGAGATACATTCATCTAGTAATTTCAAAGGTTAGATTTAAGAGTTGAAGTGAATTTATTTCCCTCAAACATTTCCTACAAAATGACCTATATGTATTTGAACAAATCTGAACCCCGGTCACCTAAGGACTCTCCATACAAAATATAAGCTAAATAGGCCCAATGGTTCTTGAGAAGATATTGTTTTAAGAATTACTAGGGGGAAAGAGTTATCGCCCTGGCTTCATACCTATTTGATCTGATGAACTTATTTAAACAAATCTGATTGCGAGTCACCTAGCGAACATCCACACCAAAATATATAAACCCATTCGGTCTTTAATATGGATCTGGAGAAGAAAACAATTGTTGATGGATAGATGGATGGACATCCCCACAGACGGATGGATGGAAGGACAGCCCATCAGACAGACAGACAAATTTGAACAAATCTTAACAACAGTCACCTGAGGACCCTTTATACCAAATATGAACCCATTCAGCCCAATGTAACTTGAGAAGAAGTCGTTTTAAGAATTACTATGGTGGGAAAGAGTTATGGTCCTAGCTTTGCAACAATTTGACCTGGTGACCTCATTTGAACAAATCTTAATGTGAGTCACCTAGGGAACATCCACACCAAATATGAACCCACTCGGTATTATGGTTCTAGAGAAGAAGATTATTCTTGACGGACGGACGAGGAGTGATGACTATAGCTCCACCGGAGACTTCGTCTCAGGTAAGCTAAAAAGGAAGAAAAAAACCGAAGAAGAAGTAAAATAAAAAAAAAGTCCAGATCATTTTTCCTATCGTTTCTCATTGTTATGTCACCATCCATAACACACAACCTTCCAAATCTTTCCGGTATATCCCCAAAACCCTTTAATAGAAAACTCTCAATAAATAAGAAATCTTTTTCTGTATAAAAAAATAGTCCTTGACTGCATCAAAACCCTGCCCATGATAAGATTCAATTTTGCGACTTCCTCGTTAATCATGCAGTGAAAGCATGAAATAATATTGTACGTCTATATATATACAACTCTCACTGGGTGCGAACTGGGATGTGAGAAATTGTTCCTATAAATGCAATGGTGTGCATGCACAAAGCTCTGGTGCAGTTGCGGTCAAAAAGTTTTTGTCTGCCATTTTATGAAGAGAACCAACATGAGACAGGACCACAAGCTGAATCGTGATGACTACTGAAGGTAAGGCCAAATAAAATGAAAGTGTCAATTTGGATAGGGGCTATTGTCAAATATGTTACAGTTAATGGAGCGATTGGGAATGCAGAAAGTTGCTATGTCTGTGTAACAGTAAACACCCAATAGATTTTGTCATACAAAGAGTAAATACAAGATGGCCGCTGGCAGCCATATTTTTAACAGAATTTGGAAAAAATGGTAAGCTCCCATCTAGAGGACACTCCGACTATCCAAATGAAGTTGTCACCGATGAGAGATGTGACATGTAGGGTGTGCTAAAATATTTAGTCATAGAAGATTAAAATCCAAGATGTTCACTGGCAGCCATGTTTTTTAACAGAATTCAGAAATGAAAGTGTCAATTACCACTGTAAATCATGTGTTAGTCAATGGAGCGATTAGGAAAACGGATAATTGAAATGTCTAAGTAATAGTAGATTATCAACATGAAGAGATATATATATAAAATAAAATACAAGATGGCCACTGGTGACTATGTTTTCAAATGAATATAAAAAACATTTGATAGCTCCCATCTAGTAGATCAATATGAAGTTTGGTGATGATCGGATGCGGGAAGTGGACTGCAGGGTGTGCCAAATGATTTAGTCATGATAAGAGTAAAATCCAAGATGGCTGCCGGTGGCCATGTTTTTTAGCCGAATGACCCCAAAATGGCTCATTCCCATCCACGTGTCAATATTAATATACATTATAAATTTCATGATGATCAGACTAACAGTTCAGCCTGTAGCTCATGCTAATGGATTGAATTTTGAAATCCAAGATGACCAAATGACCCCAAACGACTAGTTTCCCATCTCCATGTGAATGTCAACAGCCATGATAAATTTCATAATGATCGGATCAAAGGTACAACTTGAAGCCTGTGCCAAAGAATTTAGTCATGCAAAGAGTAAAATCCAAGATGGCTGACAGCGGCCATGTTTTATGGTCGAATGACCGCAATGACTCGTTCCCACATCTACATGTCATTTTGCCGAATGACCCCAAAATGACTTGTTCCCATCTACATGTCAATGTCAACAGCTATGACAAATTTCATAATGATCCAACCAAAGGTACAACTAGTGGAGTAGATTAGTAACAAAATTGTTCACTTTGTGACTAAAGTATGAAATTTTGCACATATGTACATATTCACATACCGGTACTAATTGATATTAGATGTGGAGCCACCCTGAAATTTCACTCCTCTTTTAAGGATTTTTCCGAATTTAATGAGCTTTTCGTGATTTTATAATTTATTAAATGTTGCGAGATATAATGGCACATTTTTAGGGTGAAATTGGAACTCCCCATTCAAGATGGTTGTCAAAATTGCAACCATAACTGGAAAATTTGACATTCTTTCACTAATATCTTCTAGATCAGTTTCTGCTGTATGGAGCTGGTTCAGAAATGTGACTTTATTTTGTACAGTTCATGTTAACCGATCACTGGAGCAATGAAATATGCCATGCATGGGATCCTAGCCTCTTCCGGTCCCTCAACATTTCAATTTTACAAAACGCGGTATGAATTTCACCAAAAGTCACCATTGGGATTCTAGTCATATTTCAACAAGAAATGAACTGAACCTTGCAAAGTAAGTGAGGCATACCATTACTCATAACTATTTCAACTCAATGGAACCAAAATTGTCACTTTGCCTAAAAAAAATTGTCAAAAATGGCAGCCAAAATATGGAAAATGTATGTCCCAGCGTGCCATACAATCGCTTAAATTGTGGTTGATGAATAAAATTGGCTATTCTGTTGTATACATTGAACACTAATATAACATTTATGATGCATCTTTGATAAGTGTTACTATTACATTACCAAAATTATTGCAATTTTCTCTCAAAATCGGCAAAAATAACTTTTCAGGTTTGGACCATTTTTTCCAAATAAAATACAACCATCTTTGGTGTTTATTGTTTTCATCCATCTTAAATGTATCACACTCCAGGTAAAAAAAATCAAGATGGCTTGCAAAATTTTCCACTTCCGGCTGCCATTTTGATGGCCATCTTGAACGGGGATTTCCAATTTTACCCTAAAAATGTGGCATTATATCTCGCAGAATCATACTTACTGTATAGTGTGCTAAAGTATTTAGTCATACAGAGAGTGAAATCCAAGATGGCCACTGGCAACATAATTCAGAAAAATGGTAAGTTCCCATCAAAGAGGTCACCCAAAACATCCATATGAAGTTTGGTTGCCATCAAATGAGGGATGTGGCCTGATGGGTGTGCCAAAGGATTTAAATGATACAAAGAGTAAAATCCGAGATGGCTGCCGGCAGCCATGTTTTTCATTGAAAATCAGAAAAAATTGGTAAGCTCCCATCTAGAGGTCACCCCGATGATCTATATGAAGTTTGGTGATGATAGGGTGAGGGATGTGACCTGTAGAGTGTGCTGATGGGTTCAAAACTGAAATACAAGATGGCCACTGGCAGCCATGTATAATTCTGATACAAAGAGTAAAATCCATGTTTTTGATGGATACCATCTAGAGGTCACCTTGATGATCCATACAAAGTTTGGTAATGATCAGATGAGGGATGTGGTCCCGGCAGCCATGTTTTGTGGCCAAATGACCCCAAAATGACTCGTTCCCATCTACATGTCAATATTAACATCCATGACAAATTACATGATGATCCGTCCAAATGTAGCCCATGCCAAAGATTTAGTCATGCAAACAGTAAAATCCAAGATGGCTGCTGGCAGCTATATTTTATAGCCAAATGACCCCAAAATGTCTCGTTCCCATCTACATGTCAATATTAACATCCACAACAAATTTCATGATGATCAGACGAACACTCCGGCCTGTAGCCCGTGCTAATGGACTGAATTTTAAAATCCAAGATTAGGCCAGTACGAGTTTTCGAAAAATCCAATTGACCCCGCACTTCCGAGCCCCCGAGATTTCTTGCTATTTTCGTTTACAGTGACCCCGGGACACATTGCACAGGTGAGCAATTTTTTATTCCATATTGGCACGGCCCTTTAAAATAGGTTTTAATGGTTTTTAAATCTATTTTTAACATAATTCGATAAATCGACCATAGATTCGATCCAAAACTTTCCCTGGAGATCATGAGACTATTTTTGTGTCCGAAATATATTGTTAGAATGAAATAAGCCAATGTTTGCACTGATGTTTGTGCCATATAATCATAATGGTGGCCCTAAAATTGAATTAATTTATTTTTTCTTCGAAATTTCAGAAATATGACGAAAAAACAGGTCGATAACTGCATATCTGGCAAGGGAATATCGTCGCAATTGCTATCAAAAACTTCTTTATCAGTTAAGAAATATAGATATATAGCATGTGATCCATGTGAATCGGTAACAGAGGCGTAAAACTTAGCCCCCCCCTAAACGCCCGAACAACGCTAATGCATAGGTTCGTGATCAATTATTTGTTCAAAACTTCATGATGCTGCTGTCAGGTTACACAAGAGATGGACTGTCGTCCGGTGCATACCCCCTCGTGGCATACCGCCTAGTGTGGGCATATCTATAACTTATGATGGCTATACACAGACATATGGACCCAGAAATCAGCATTTTCATATAAACAAAGATGAATAACTATAGAACAAAAAACCAAAACAAACATTTGAATGTGCCATTAAATGTCCTCATAGTGGTGAACATCCATACAAAATTTCATTGAGATCCGAGCATTACTGTTCAAGTTATGAGCTGAACAGACATCGGATGGATCAAACAGCCAACATTTCCAGATAAACAAAGATGAATTACTCTAGAATGGAAAAGCAGAACAGAACAATGGAACCCCTATTGAATGTCCTCATAGCAGTGAACATCTATACCAAATTCCATTGAGATCCCAGCACAACAGTTGAAGTTACGACATGAACAGACACCAGACGGACCAAAAAGCCAACATTTCCAGATGAACAAAGATAAATAACTCTAGAATGGAAAAGCGGAACAAAACGATGGAACCCTCCTTTTCATGTCATCATAGTAGTGAACATCCATACCAAATCCCATTGAGATCCCAGTACAACTGTAGAAGTTACGACATGAAAAGACACCAGACGAACCAAAAAGCCAACATTTCCAGATGAACAAAGATGTATAACTCTAGAATGGAAAATCCGAACAAAACGATGGAACCCTCTATTGAATGCCCTCATAGTAGTGAACATCCATACTAAATTTCATTGAGATCCGAGCACTACTGTTCAGGTTATGACATGAACAGACACCAGATGGACCAAAAATCCAACATTTCGAGATAAACAAAGATGAATAACTCTAGATTGGAAAATCCGAACAAAACGATGGAACCCTCTTTTTAATGTCCTCATAGTTGTGAACATCCACACCAAATTTGGTTGAGATCCCAGCACAACTGTTGACGTTACGACATGAACAGACACCAGACGAACCAAAAAGCCACTATTTCCAGATAAACAAAGATGAATAACTCTAGAATGGAAAATCCAAACAAAATGATGGAACCCTCTATTTAATGTCCTCATAACAGTGAACATCCATACCTAATTTCATTAAGATCCGAGCACTACTGTTCAAGTTATGACACGAACAGACATCGGACGGACGTACGGACTCACGCACGCACAGACGGACGGACGGACGGACAGGTGCAAAACAGTATACCCCCCTTTTAAAAAAAAAAGGGGGTATAATAATAGATTGATGAGTGATACGGCGTCCCATACTTTCAATATATGGTGACAGTTTATGCCACACGCTGTTTCTTGATGATTGAAAATAATCTTCGTTGGCATTCAAAATTTTCAGAATGGTAAGTAATATTTTCGTCATACATCAAGCTGAGAGACTAGATGGAGCATTTTTGGATTGGATGTTATGAACATTGTCATCTTTCAAAGCAGAGTTCTTAGCCAGAAGCAGAAACATGTATCTGAACAGGAAGGAACTTCGGTAAACATGAACACTATTCTTGAATGCCCTAACATTAACGTTAAACGTGCATTTCCACTTCATTTGAAGGGGTTGTTGACTTCTTTGCCTATTATGGCACCGAAAAACCTGATTTAAATCCAGTTGATATTGCGTGGGTCACAACGAGAGCTTTCAGCAACAGACTTTTTGATTTGCGTGTCGGCGAACATATTTGACCAGGGTGGACTGTTATGCATATGAAGCTAAAGCATCGAAGATCCAAGACCCGCAACACACGTTGGATACTGTAGAAATGTGTCTACTCCAAATGACTTTGATACTGTATTCACGGTGCTCATGCGGCTCTCTGAAGTATTCAGGAGGATTGGTCTTGACTATATTGTGTGATTACATTTGACTAGGCATTATACTCAAAAGCACAGCTGATCAAGTGTAGGAATCGCGAGCTGTTCCATAGTGTTGAGACTTGATCGATTCCATCGTGCGCTCAACATCTAAGGGATAATAGGTAAACTAATGCAGGATTCTTGAATTAAGGAGATGGTAAAATATAATAGGAAAGGTGTTGGCCGGTAAATCATACAACAGAGAAATGATAATGCATAAATTGTTATTCGACGCCTTACTGAGATTATAAATAGTTGAGTTTCTTAACTCATTGGATCATACAGTGCTGAACAATATCAGAGACAAATGCAGGTCTCAATGGATGATCTGGTGATGGTCTTCAGTAGCGGTGTTACTGATCCAATTGAAGGGGATGTGCTTAAAACTATGAATCACGTGATATTATCAGTGAGTGAATTCAAAGACCTATTCTCCAACTTTAGTTTGCGTTGCTGCGAACTTTCAGCCACGTTCGCATTTTGGGACGAATATCTGAGTATGGTTCAGTTGAACTGTGTTGCAGCCGAGAGAAACTCTGATTTCGCAAACCACTTGGATATTTTTGCAAAAATGACTCCGTATGACTTTGCATTTGACCATGTGAACTACGTGCATTGGGGATGTCTATACCTTGCAGAGATACATGCGTGGTACTTCCAAACGAGCTTCACTCCAAAGAACTCTTGTCGTCCTTTGAAACTGGGAAGGAAAGAATGAAAACATTTGTTGCAGATAGGCTAGACAGTGGTACAGTGGACATTATGGACCCGATTCGCAAATATAAAACGAAAACATTTGCATCACTGCGGAAACCAATCAAGATGACATCCGCGAAGAAACAAGTGACCATTGTTAGATTCAACTAAACAAATGTTTCTGTAATGAACTATCCACTGTCCCACTGTCCCTATTCAACATCGATGGAACTATGCGTACTTGAACAAAAAGTTATCTTCTCCATCTTCTAGAAGACAAAGTCATTGACAGTTCACATTTGGAACCGAAAACTGGAAACATGTGGGTGTTTGATTTTATGGCAATTGTCCAGGTGATATGTGGCAGTGCAAGCTCGAAACCTGACACTGTTGGAGATCTATATTATAGCACTGTTGAACGTTTAATTCTCTCAAAACTAACTTCGAAAGATTGTTGCCGTAGTCGCAGACCATTATGACAATGCTGATTCCATCAAGTCTTCTGAACGATCAAAGAGGTCAGCACAAGGCAGCCTCTCTGAGCGAGTGTTTAAGACAGGTGACACTCGTCTGCCCTCGAACTTGACAAAAATGCTTGCCAACTCGAAAACGACGAGCAATTTAGTGGAGTATATCTACGTTCAATTGCTAGATTACTGAATGGGCAAACAGTTAATTTGGCGGGTGGCTTCACAGAAGGAAGAAGATGTGCGATGGTAGAGTCGTCGGACCAAACAGCTGACCAGATTTGAATTCTGATCACGAAGATGCTGACTATTGAATGGTTGTCCGTGTTGCCTATTCTATTGAACGAGATGGAATTAAGTCGGCAGCTGTCTGGAGTCCTGATAGTGATGTTGCTGTGCTAGGTTTGCACCACTTCCAATTCTTATGTCTCAATGAACTGTTCTTCCACACTAGTGTAAAACAGAACAAACTATTTGCAGCTCTGCATGACATCGCGAGAGAAATCGGATCAGACATGAGTAAAGCGCTTCCAGCTTTACATGCGTTGACTGGCTGCGATACCATCAGTTACTTCGTACAGCACGGAAAGAAATGCGCCATGTCAACTGCAGAAAATCACGAAGAGATAACGAAGATCATATCACTTCACGTTCGTGAAAATCCTGCGCACCTGTCTGAAGCATGCGAATCGTTTGTATGTGCCATGTATACGGGCTCTGACAAGATCAAATCAATCGACGAGGCAAGATTCAGGCTATAAACAAAGAAGCCGTCATCAAGCGACCGATTGCCACCAACAAAGAATAGTCTCAAACACCATATTCAACGAGTTAGTTATCAATCCTATATATGGAGGCATGCAACGAGTCCTAGCTGTCTTGAGTCTTCCGTCTCCTTGTGGCTGTGGTTGGAAGATGGGAGAACAGCACCTAGACCCGTGATGTCACTCGTGGAATCGGCTCCAAAAGAATTGGTTTAGTTTACGATGCACATGAAAGGTAATTGTTCCACTAACAGATGTGGCTGCAAAAAAAAGACAATATCACATGTACCAGTATGTGCGGATGCGACGACGACACTTGCGAAAACCGAGATAACGGGAATAACGTTTCGGATGATGAGTACAGACGAGGAAGACGTGGTGGTAGAATAGTACGCAGCCAACTGATGGACAATACTATGTTTCGTGATATACATTGTATACACAACACTTATTATTCAGGAAAATCTTTTTCTTGGTTGAATAATGTCTTGTCTAACGAAAAAGAAGAACATAATAACCGAAATGACACTTCCAACTAATCACAAATATATATGCCAATTGTGTTTCCGTATTCTGGTTCGAAAATTAGCGCATATTACGAAATGGGGGGGGGGTCAACTTTGGAGCCTTAATTATGGTTATAAGAACAACCACACGAATGTCATACACATAGTTTGAAACAATATATCCAGAGAAGTTACTATGTTATAAATTATCATCAGAAATCAATACTGTGCCCGAGAAAATTCAATTCAATCGACAAAAAAATTTGAAAATTTGATATCCCATTCGATTTTTTGTGTGGTATTTATAGCGGAAAGTTGTAAATTGGTCGGGTTCGGTGAGAAAATATATAGCATAGATACTCAGAATATTATTCTGCAACTTATCATACAGCGCCCGACAATTAATGTAACCCTTTCACAAAACAATATCTTAATTGGTCAATTTCAGTTATCTGGAAGAGTTTATGGGGGAGGGTTAAGTTTTTGGCTACTGAGTAGGTACTTGCAGGATAATGACGGTTATGTCATATATTTTCTGAAAGCGAGTTAACTCAGGAAGTTTTTGGTTTTTGTATCATCTCAATAACTTATCATGCGTCCGATAAATTGTCATTAGTTCGCAACACAAAAAACGAAAATTGAGTGATTTTTTACAGATTTTTTTCTCAAAATACCCGAAAACTTGACTTTATGTTACATATTTCATAACTGTTTCGCCATACATCTGAATATGTTGATATTACTGTTCGAAAAATGTCACAATCGTCAGCGGTTAGTGAAACCTGGTGTTCTCCTAAGATATATTAATTTTTTGCGTATTATCGGACTCAGAAACTCACAAAAGTCCATATTTTTCATAGCAGCCAATCCAGTATCAAAAATCGCACACCCATGGCATATGTACCAAAGGTAGTTTAACAGCCTGGGACATGATTTTCTCGAGGGCTCGGAAGTGCGGGTATCTCAACAAGACAGTCAATGACTGTGGGGTCGCTCACCAGACTGCAAAGACCGATAAGACTGGGACTCTGGAGACCACAACAGTCAGAACTTTTCATAATCACTTTAAAAGAAGTAAATTTAAACAGGATATGTGGCTAGAGAGACTTCAAGTATGTAGACTGGTGAGAATCCACCTTGAAATTACCAACTGTACACTACTGATCACTCCCTTCCTCCAGCTCAACAAGTCCCCTCCCGACCGGGCTCCAGACTCCCAAGTCTTAGGTTGGAATTTCACAACCGACACCTCAAACTTTCTCAATTGTTGGAAATTTCCAATCTCACAAGCGCCTTTTTATAAAACCATTTATACATGTTTGAAGCCCAATTATCCATGGACCCAAAACACAATACATGTATGTCAGATTAATCAGTCAGGTGGTCCCAAGGTAGATGTTTTAATGAATTTGGTATTTCAATGATTTTATTAGACACAAAAGTGTTAACTCCCCATAGCACGCCATTTCTTGACAGGTTGACCTAATTTTAACAAATCTGAATCTCAGTCACTAAAGGATCCTCCTGGTTCCTCCATACTCTATGTAAGCTAAATAGTCCAACCTCTCTTGAGAAGACATTTTAAGAATTACTATAGAGACACATAGTTATGTCCCTGGTCCCACCCTATTTAACCTGGTGACCCCATCTGAATAAATTTGAATCCCAGACACCAAAGAACCCTTCATACATATCATAAATATCAGTAAAATAGACCTGATGGTCCTTGTGAAGGAAGCATATTAAGAGGGAAACTGTCCTTCGCTTGGCCCCTATTTGACCAGGTGACCCCATTTAAAAAATGAACATTCCATGCTATATAAGCCAACTAGTTCTTGCAAACATATTTTAAGAATTACTATGTAGTGAAATAGTTAAGTCTCTGGCTCTGCCCTTATTTGACTTTGTGATCCCATTTTCACACATCTTGCTGTCACCCAAGGTAATTTCATACCAAATATAAGCAAAATAGGCCATTTGATTCTTGCATAGAAGACATATCCTGAATTACTATGGAGAGAAAGAGTAATGTAGCTGGCCTTGCACCTACTTGACCTGGTGACCCTGATTGAACAAATCTGAATCACAATCACCAAAGGAGTAAGGCTGCAAATAGTGTGTCTGTTCCTAGATTGTATGTGCCTGGCCTCAAGCAACAAAAATTCAATGTATTATAAAAACAAGCCTTGAAATAGTGTGATAGTCTGTCTGTCATTTGCAGAATAAGGTCCCCAGAGGGTGAATTTAGTGACGCTATCCTGCACTGTCTGTTCCTAGATTATATGTGCCTGGCCTCAAGCAACACAATGTATTATACAATCAAGCCTTGAAATAGTGTGATAGTGTGTCTGTCATTTGCAGAATAAGGTCCCCAGAGGGTGAATTTAGTGACGCTATCCCGTATCAGTAAATTCACCCTCTCGGCACCTCATGCTGCTAAGGCCCTCAACTGCTATGGCAGACCTAGGATAAGATTGAAGTTCCCCAGTTGAAGTTGGTGATGTTCACCCATTGGGCACCTCAATTATGAATTTTATCTTCTGCAAATTAGGGGATATAGAAACTTCATAGAAGGGAAAATGTAACTAACAATGTTAATTTGATACTATAGATACTTCCCAGAAGATGAGGCCTAAGCAGAATGAGGTCTCCAGAGGGTGAATTTGGAGATGCGACTTCGTCTCAGGTGAGCTAAAAACTAGAGGCTTTCTGAGAATCTCGTACTGGTCTAGATGGCCACTGGCTGCCACGTTTTTTTCC
Organism: Siphonodentalium dalli; assembly: GCA_032622095.1. NCBI lineage: Eukaryota > Metazoa > Mollusca > Scaphopoda > Gadilida > Siphonodentaliidae > Siphonodentalium > Siphonodentalium dalli. The sequence goes on along the minus strand of CP136061.1, from coordinate 163,386,378 downwards.
ATCTACATGTCAATGTCAACAGCTATGCCAAATTTCATAATGATCCGACCAAAGTACGACCTGTAACCCGTGTTAAAGGAAAGTGTTGAGCTAAAAATGGTTAACTCCCATCTAGAGGTCACCCAAAGATCCTTATGAAGTTTTGTGATGATCAAATGAGGGATGTGGCCTGTAGGGTGTGCCAAAGACATTTTTAAGATCGAGACACACATAAGCACACATGGACGGACAACGTGAATAGCTCAAAGTAAAGTTGAGCTAATGACAGTAATTTTACTATACTACATACATTTACAAACAAAGGGATGTACCATTTTGTTTGTTGTACATTCAACATTCAAAAGACTTTGACATATTCATGGCAACACAGACTGAGAAATCAGGATGAAGATATTTAGGCAACGTCGTGTTACAAAATATTTACCATGCAAGTCAAATAAATTTGAATTGTTAACTGTTGACACACCTTAAGTGACTCCAAATGGCCAAGAATATAGACAGCATATTTTCCTCTTGTCAAGGCAACATTCATTCGGTTTCGATTTGCTAGAAATCTGAAAGAGATTTATGACCAATGAATTAATAATAGCATAGTAGATACACGTTATAGTGAGTGGGTCAGAGCAATGGCAGTCTTCATCACTAATAGTCTGGTCGATAAACTCAAATTTTAGGGTCAACCTAGAAAAAATTTGGACTAAGTTGGTTTTTATATCATTTTGAAGAGGAAGCTCTCCTCTATAACATATCCAAAATCCGCTAAAATCCGCTTTGAGCAATTTTTGTAATTCAAGATGGCGTCCAAGATGGCTGCCATTTTCCTATAAGTCAGCTCGATGCAATTATAGTGAGAACATCTTGTCATATGTATACACTTGTATACATTTTTGTGAAGCTATGACATAACGCCATCTTTATGTGCCAAAATTGAAACTTCCCGTCTAAGATGGCCGCCAAAATGGCGACCGGAAGTGGAATTCATACGTTTTTACTAATACTTTTAAGATAAGTTTCTGAGGTCTTGAACTGGTTGAGAATTGTGACTTTATTTTGTATATAGCATGTTAACTGACCATTGGAGCAATGAAATATGCTGTTCGTGGGGGTCCACACCCTTCCGATCACTCAAAAATTCGATTTTACAAAACGCGGTATAACATTTTACAAAAGATCCCCTTTGTGATTCTGGTCACATTTCACCAAGACAAGAAGTGGGAAGAACTGTGCAATGTAAGTGATCCATTCTATATCTTATTGATATTCGAACTCAATGGTACCAAAATTGTCACTTTGGCTCAAAATGGCTGTCAAAATGGCCGCCAACATATGGAAAAATGTTAATTATTATCCCAACGTGCCATGCAACCGCTTACAAGTTATGGTGATGTACACAAATGACTATTCCGTATTATATACATTGAATACCAACATTTCCTATGCACCTTGATTAATTTTTACTATTTACCATTCTGAAATCACCAGAATTATGTGATTTTCCTATCACAAACAGCATCAAACTCGGCAAAAAATCACTATCTTTAGTATCAAAGGTTCTTTTTATTTTGATATGCCTTAAATATGACATAGTGTGGTGTTTTAGACAATATTACTCAAGATTACATGCAAAATGGCAACCAAATTTAGTAAAAAGTTTATATTCAGAACATTATTCTCGGCTGTTCCGAAATGGTAGCAAATTGTGACTCACTTGGTTATTAAACATGCCACTTAATCAATGGAAAACTTAATCTTATATTATGGTTGTCCCAAAACCTTATGGGGCACGACAAATTAATTTTAAGGGATGCATTATGAATTTTGCCGAACACCTCTTTTGGGATTATGTCCATGTTTTTTACGGAAACGGACGGAACGTTGAACCTGAACTGACAGGTATCATATTATGTGGCTACTCTGGCCCATTAGCATCAAAATTGATTAACTTATAAACTATTGTCAGGAAAACCGTTTTCTTCACATTGCATATAAAACGCAATTAATGTGGAGAACACTCTGATATTACCTCTATCGATTAACATATCCTTGAGTTATTGGGGAAAGTGATAGTCACACAAAGGTGCACCAGTACAAATCACACATGAGCATGCAGTCACTCCATATATACATACGTGAATGCCACGTAAATGGCCATGTGCCACTCGCTGTATAGACATACACCTCACCCATTACCATACAGCCACAATTGGGTTTACCCATACACCAACGCATGGTCATATAGCCGCGAATAACATTGCAGACACACAAGGTATACTCCCACACATCACATGACCTGTATACATATTCACTACATACATGAACACAAAGTAACCTCTTGTATACCTATTCGCCTAACCATGGGCCATACAGTCACTCCATGTATATGTATTTTCCACATGCATAGCTATACAGCCACTAAATATATACATATACACCTCACCGATGACCATACAGTCACTCCATACCTGTTCGCTACATCCATTGTTATATATTACTTCTTGTATATCTATTTGCCTCACCAGTGGTCATACAGTCTCACTCCCTGTATATATACATATTTGCGACACCCATGGCCATATAGCCACTCAAGATATACATATACACCCAACCCAAAACCATAGAGTCACTCTAGGTATATACATATAACCTCACAAAAGTGGCCTTACAGCCCATCTAGATATATCAATGTCTCGTACCGCGCATACGGCCATTCATACACTCCAGACTTGCATATACACCTGACCCATGACATTTCAGCTTCTCCCTGTATACGCATAAACCACATTCGTGATCATAGTCACTCCTTGTATATCAATTCACCCCACCATTAATTTTGTCATACTGTCAATCCCCATATACATATGTACATATTGGCCGTGCCATGGCCATGTAGTCACTCATGATATACATATACACCTCACCCATGACACAGCGTCACTCCAGGTGTGTATATATACCTCACCAATGGCCATACAACCCTTCTAGATATTCCAATACCCCGCACACACGGCCATTCGTACATTCATACTTGCATATACAGCTCAATCGTGACAATTCAGCCACTCGCTGTATACATATACACCCTCTCCACGAGCATTCAGCTAGTTACTGTATGCTTGTACACACCACCAAGGACAATACAATAGTACATATTAACATATACATCCCATCCATCACCATGAGGTTGCTCTCTATATACACTAGCCGCCAATGGCCATCAAAGTGTACTCCAGGTATGCATATACACTTCAACAATGACCGTGCAGTCATTCCATGTATACCTATACACATTGCCCATAACCACACCCTATTTATACATACACCCATCCATTACCATACATCCAACATGTGTATACATATACACCCGCCCATGACAATGCATCCACCCAATGTACATATGTACAGCCCACCACTGACCACACAATCACTCCATGTATACATACAGGGCAGTGTAGCTGCTCTCGTTATGACCATACACCACTTCAATTACCAGACAGCCACTCACTGTAAACATGTTCACCTCACACATCAGCATACAGCTACTCCTTATATACATATACATCTCACTATGGACATCCCATCCATGACCATATAGTCACACATTGTATAACTATTCACACCATTCATGAATACAATAGTTCCATGTATACCTACTCACATCGCCTATGACCAGACAATCAACAGACATACACACTGTATTAAGTTGATCAATGTTGATGCTAATGGACCAGAATAGCCACTTAATATGATCCATCTCAGTTCGGTTTCAACGTTCTGCCCATTTCCGTTCAAAAACAAGGAAGCTTTAAGCAAAATCCATATTGCATTCATCAAAATGAATTTGTCATGACTCGTAGGGTACCGGGACAATCAGAATAGAACATTTAGTTGATTAAGTAGCACGTGAGTCACAATTGATTATGTATACATATACACCACGTATATACACATATGTTTATGTATATAATAATGTTTACCAAACTTGGTTGCCATTTTGGAAGCCATCTTGAGTAATTTTGTCTAAAACAACTCAGTGTGACACATGTAACACATATCAAAACAATAAACATCTTTGATACCAAACATAGTTCCATTTTACTTTCAAAATATGGCTCAAACCTGAACAGCGATTTTTTGCTGATTTTGATATCAGGATTGTGACAGAAAATTTCGAATAATTCTGGTAATTTCAGTGGTTAAAATAGTAACAAAATACCAAAGGTGCATCAGAAATGTTAGTACTCAAGCTATATAAGACATACTAGTCAACTGTGTGCATCACCCTAACTTTTAAGCGGTTGCGTGGCACGCTGGGATAATAATTACCATTTTCCATATTTTGGTGGCCATATTGGCAGCCATTTTGACCCAAAGTGACAATTTTGGTACCTTTGAATTCGAATATCAATAAGATAAATAGAATGGATCAGTTACATTGCACAGTTCTTCCCACTTCTTGGTGAAATATGATTAGAATCTCGGGGATCTTTTGTGAAATGTTATACCGCGTTTTGTAAAATCGATTTTTTGAGTGATCAGAAGGGGTGTGGACCTCACGAACAGCATATTTCATTGCTCCAATTGTCAGTTAACATGCTATATACAAAATAAAGCCAAAATTCTCAACCAGTTCCAAACCACGGACACTTATCTTAAAGATATTATTAAAAAAAAGTAAAAAATCCACGTCCGGTCGCCATTTTAGCGGCCATCTTGGACCGGGAGTTCGAATTTTGGCACATAAAGGTGACGTTATGTCTTAGCTTCACAAAAATGTATACATGTGTATATATATGACAAGATGTTCTCACTATAATTGCATCAAGCTGACTTATATGAAAATGGCAGCCATCTTGGACGCCATCTTGAATTACAAAAAATGCTCAAAGCGGATTTTAGCGGATTTTGGATATGTTATGGAGGAGAGCTCCCTCTTCAAAATGATATAAAAACCAACTTAGTCCAAATTTTTTCTAGGTCAAACCTTTTATCGACCAGACTATAACAGGTCAAGCAGCAATATTCAAGACAGCTAGAGGACAACCATTTTCAAACAACCAAAAACTTTAGCTCCCTCTTCTGGCTTCATAATTAGACATTTTATTTCATTCTGTAACAAAAATTAGGTTAATGCATGAGATAATTATCCAAGTTACTTGCACTTTTTTCAAATACCTGTATCTTGTTGAACAATGCTCACATGACCTTTGGGTGTTATTTCACATCAGCCAACGGAAGATCAAATGTCCACCTTCCTGTTGACGTTGTGATGAGAGTTATTGCTAGATATCATGTTAATAAGGTAAATTATTTTATATAAAATTTATGGCAACCATCTTAGGGCACTTGCTCACAGTAATAGCTAACTGTTTTTTTTCTTCTCCTGTATATGTATAAGTATTTGATATATTCCACATAACTGTGCTGCACACAGCCTTGCGGTATTAACATGTCAATACTTGGTAGTTAAATCAAGTATTCTATATAGATTGCTAAAGTGGGAACTCAGAGGTTTGTTCACAAACAAATTATAAGATGGTATATCTCTTCCCTGAACTTTTTGTATAGATTTGAGGAAGTAAAATAATAATTATGAGTCAGTGAAACCAGTCAACCGGAACTTATGTTACTTGGAAATTAATTTTTCTATGATTTAATTTCAATGAATTTGGACAATTTATGTGGCTATTTTTTTAGAACATTACTACATTTTGATTGTAAATTTCTTTTAATACACTCTTATGTGAAATATTTGCAACAATGGATGTTTCTCATGTAGTTTGCTATTGCCTTCAAAATGAGTTTCCTATAAATTTTGTTGTTGTAGAAAGTGGTGCCAGAAAGAGATAGACAATCTTTAAGGTTTTGATAAAAAAAAATTAGTAGTAGTGTGCTCCCTAGTATATTGTAATGGGAAGCAGAAAGAACAGCAATGGTTGCTATCTCAAACACATGGTGGGCCATCAGATGTAACCACAATACAACATCAGCTAAGAACAATAATTCCATTACAGTATGTCACACCATATTACACTGCATACAAGAACATGCCAAGTGAGAATTTGTTTACAAATTTTGGTAATTCAGAATAAATGTAAATTGAAACACCATTAAAGATACTGCCACCATATAAGATTAATGAATAACTAATCACTCACCCGATGCTTGACGCAGTTCCACCAGCCCTAACACATGTCATTAAGATAACTTGCTTTTCTCGACCTTGGAATCCGTCAACTGTGCTCACTTCAATTTTCATATTCCTGTAAGATATTATGATGATATGATTATGGCCATATATTAACAGTTCCTGAGGAACAACTAATGAATAAGTCATTGTAACGAGAGGCCGATCATGATTGGCAGATGTTTAACCCATACATATCTATGATGTATCAATTAGCTATTTTCAGCCCAAACACTTATGAAAGTGTCAATGACACTATAGTTCAACATGAAGAGGAGATAATTTCATGTGTTACAGTCAATGTAGCAATTAGGAACTCAGAAAGTTGAATGTCTAAGTATTACATACATCAAGTAATATAGATAAGGGTTGTTCTTGAATGGTTAATTGTTATGCGTCTTATTCCACTGGTTTGAAGATATCCCAGCAACAACTTTGATGTATCAAAATCAATTGCAAATAATATTTTTTTTCAGGATGAAGGTGTGGTTTGAGAATGCAGATCTCTTGGTTATCACTCACTTCGTGTTGTAAATAAACGCCTGAATTTGCCGAACACAAACATTGTGCAGAACTAGATTTTGATTGAAAATTTATCTTTTATGACGTTTCTCATGTGGTCAGTTTGGGAACAAAAGTGCTATTGTTTCCCAGGAATTTAATATAGCACATTGACCCAAGATTTTTTGCAAAGATTTGGGCCACTATATGGTCATATAGCATGCATGTGGTGTCACTTCATGAGGGCTTGCTTACCTCATATGGTTTACTTATTGACTTAAATCAGGGAAAAAACCCTATTTTCATATTATCAGCATCCTTGCCCAAAGATTGGTGTCTCATACCTGGAGCTTTGGTGTCTCTGTCCTTCGAGCTCTAGTGTTTTTTATTAAGTCAGCATCTCTTACACAGATCTATAGTATTTCTATGGTCATATAGCGCGAATGTGGTGTCAATGAGGGCTTGCTTCCCACATGGTGTGCCTGTATACTGGAAAATTTAAGAAATTCAAAGTCGACCCAACTAATATAGAAGGTAGTGCTACTGCAAGTAGCCCCAACTAATACAGAAGATAATATAATGCTGTTTATGTTGTTTATCTTTGACTTCATCCAACCAAAGGCCAGAGCTCTGTACAATATGTCATCACTCAATTAATAACAAGATTTCACTTGGAGTGCAACATCTATAAAATGTACTCTCATGTACTCTGGATATTGGATGTTCATAATGGTAATTTATTGATATCATTATATTGCATGCAACTATTGCAATAAAATCTTAATACTTTCAAAACAGGATATCACACCTAATTAATGGTACAAAACTGAAACAATGAAAGTGTCAATGACATATTTTTTTTTCAATCATATTTTTTTTATTATTATAAAAAAAATTTTTTTTTTTTTTTTTTAAACTAATTTTCTTTTTGTTAAATTTTTGTTAATTTCAAATTTTTTTTCTCGAAAAAGGGTCATAACCAGTGTTCGCGCGCTGCCACTTGCCAAATTTGCCAATGGCAAATATAATTAACATTTGGCAAAAAATATTTTCATTTGGGAAAAGTTTTGGCAAGTCACTTTTTAATTCCTCTAGAAAATTAAAAAAAAATATTGGTCAATCAATCAATAAAGGTATATATATAGAATACACCCATAGTAGCCGAGAATACAAAATTTTCACCACGAGTGGAATTGTGGTTTTAACCACGAGCCTTTGGCGAGTGGTTAAAACCACAATACCACGAGTGGTGAAAATTTTGTACTCTCGACTACTATGCGTGTATTTTATTTATGCCATAATTATTATTTTTGATTTGTTCATCCAATTCAACTACTCAGATGTTTAGCCTACTTTGAATGTGTATCCACACCGAGAGACACAAACACGACGCTACAAGGAATGTGCGTCACGCGTAGTGATGCATATATTTACGTCACAAGTGACGTCAGCCTGTTTCTGAGCGATCAGTCAATTTGTATTACCATTCATAATTATGTTTCCTAGTTTATATAACACTGGCCAGCTACAATGCTACATTTGATTGAAATGCAAGCAATTTTCCTCATATCTAATTTACATCATGACAACTTACAATTTTAAATCAATGTGACATAGGAACTATTTTGCTAACTACGATGTAGTTCTACTATGGGTATAAACGTTTAACACATGAAATTACGTTTGAAAATTTACACCCACAGTAGAAATTTATACTCACAGTAGGAAGCTGTTTACACACAGTAGGGTGTAAAGATGAAGTTTACAAAATGGGTGTTATACACACAATAGAACAGGCAATTATGGTATAAATATTTATTACACTCCTGTGCGCGATTTCCTTTGAAAACGCTGTTAATTAAAAATGGTAATGTCACTAGTGAATTATGTCATTTTCCGTGACGTCATTGACGTTACGTCGCTTACTGATCTAGACTGAATTTTCGATGGTTGATCTTTCTCCACATCGGGACATTCATGCATTAATTATGTGTGTTTTAATCATATTTGGCGAACCAAATTGATGCAGAAGTGTAATAAATAGAGTAATCAATTAGTTCTGAAAATTACGTTCAATAATTCACTCGAGGCGAGAGACGTTTGGGTAAGAAACTCGTGCGCTAACGCGCACTCATTTCTTACCAACGTCTCTCGCCTCTCGTGAATTATTTAACGTAATTATTGGAACCAATTGATTACTCTCTATATAATTACTAGAAGGTGACCCGACTTCATCCGGGCTTTGACCTTGAATTGTTCATTTTAAAGGTCAAGGTCAAGTGGGGTCACGATTTGACCAGTCCACAACACTGCCCAGACAAAAGTACCCAACAAACGTGCCTGTCGAAATCCATCCGGTTTTACCCGATTTGACCTCGAATTGATAATTTGGAAGGTCAAGGTCAGGTCGGGGTCACAATTTGACCCGTCCAAAACACCCAGTGGACAAAAGTAACCCTATGTATAAAATTTCGTCGAAATCCCATCAAAATTGGCGATTTGACCTTGAATTGACCCGATTTCAAGATCAAGTCACACGGGCAAATGATTATACTTATGAGACTCCCCATACGAAAGTACCCCCACATACCAAGTTTCATCGAAATCCCGTGATAATCGGGCGTTTGACCTTGAAATGACCCGATTTCAAGGTCAAGGTCATGTCGCACGGGAAATTAATAGGTTTATGCCACTCCCCGGCCAAAGGTAACCCCACATACCAAGTTTCGTCGAAATCCCGTGATATTCGGGCGTTTGACCTTGAAATGACCCGATTTCAAGGTCACGTCGCACAGCAAATTAAAAGGCCTATGTCACCCCCGGCCGAAAATACCCCCACATACCAATTTTCATCGAAATCGGGTCGGCCGTTTTCGAGTTCATCGCGAACACACACACACAGATCTTCCAAAATATATAATAGATTAAGGGAGCGTCTCAAAAGTCTTTGCGGAATTCCGAAAGTATTTTCCGAAAACAAATGACGTTATGAACACTTTGCGGAAAACTGTTTGCGGAAATTTTTCGGTGATTACGTTCCTTCTTTCGGAAAATAGCGCTAAGGTTTGCGGAAAAGAAGACGACGTTTGCGGATTTTTTTCGGAATACGTCCGACGTTTTCGGAATTTGCGGAAATAATTGCGGAATTCAACCCAACGTTATCGGAATTTTAGTTTCCTCTTTCGGAATTTGCGGAAATAATTGCGGAATTCACCCCAACGTTATCGGAATTTTAGTTTCCTCTTTCGGAATTTGCGGAAATAATTGCGGAATTCACCCTAACGTTATCGGAATTTGAATGCATGCGGACCTCGTTCCGGAAAATTTGCGGAATATATTCATGGGTGTCGGGCCGGTAAAATCGTAAACATCACCGCATACTAGAGTATATAGGTCTATTGCTATTGGGTTCGTTTATTTATTAGGTTTACAGTGTTTATTAACTTAATAAAAGCAATACAGCAATTAAAACACCTTTCCTTGACGAATCTTGGTATGGCTTCATCAAGCATTCATTGCCACAGCTATATAGTCAAAACGTGTTTTAATTCACAAGCACGAATCATGTATATATATGGCATGCAGGGAGTGAGTACCGGTACCCTATATAAACCTCCTGACATGTACTCATATATATTTGACACGAGAGTGCGCAATTATCGCTACATGTATAACAAGTTCCATGACACTGGAAAAGTTCACGGCTGACCTAGTTAATTATAGCAATGATGTCAGTTTGACACTGTTTGCAATGTCAACACTGTCCTCCCCATGCATTGAAGTCCGTGCAATATATGCGTGTAGGCCTACTGACTTCTTTCATTAATAGTCGCATTGCGATTGGTTAGACAACAAACAAACACCGACGTCAATCATAGTATTTCAGGTATTGTTCCCACCCGGCCTCTATCTCAGTCTGAATGGAGTTACCACTGATTGGTTAAATCGAGCTCTGCCCATGCAAAGTGCATGTCTTTTGTGGATTCCGTTTTCGTTAGCTAACGACCAGAATATGCGATGAGGCGTGACTGCATGCATCCTTTATATTTCACTTAAATATATGATATATGTTGCCTATTGTGGACCCCCCCCAACTTTTCGCAAGTAGGGGAACCTAATACAGTCGTAATAGTATATAATACAGTTAATACTGCCAATTTTCTAATCTAGTTATCGCCATAGAATGACATATTTTTTTTATCTTCCGAAACACTTATTTGCATATTACATTTTAGATACATTAGGTCCCAGCTTTAATTCGGCTTTACTCCTAACAATTTAATAAAGAGCGTTCCGTAGTTTTTTCATGAATCCTGATGGATAGTAAAAATTAAAAGAGCGCAGGAAATTTCGATACAAATCTCCAGTGCAAAGGTTATACGCGAAGCAGTCATATTTAACTGACAAGTGTACACGTGCATAGGCCTATATGGGCTACTAGTTATAAGTAGCTGTAAATGAATGTTGTTTTCTTTAATACGGCTACACTTGATTTTTTTTAAATTGAAAAATAGACCAACATTCTATAAATGTATCTTCAGCCAGATAAATACGTATTGTTCCCAATACTGCATTATTAAGTCACACCCAACTATATATATTTGCAACTGTAACGTTTACTCAGGCGATTTGCATTTGAAGACATGTCCATTCAAATTAATCCGACCACTTTTTTTCTGGACATGTTGTGTGAATTCAACTGCGAAAATTAATGTGACCTTCAATTAATAATTCCGTCAGAAACGGCATGGGTAGAAATTCAGTACAAATCTCAGTATAAGCAGGTCATACACTGACACACTTGGGTAACTTTGACAAGACAATAAATATTACCAATGTGGTCAGTTGATGACCTATATCATATTATTCATATATTTATATCATTAAGAGGTAAACCTATTATATGCCCATTTACAGTAGTAATCTTACGAACATTGCCACAAAAAAAGTTAATAAAACCCCGGATTGGGAACTTGTTAATCGCCGTTATTTTTGCGCGCATCTGTATCTCTCAAATGCCAGGTGCAGCGAATTACGTCAGCACGAGGACTGTGTAGCAATGAACATGATTTGCTACATCGTATACCGTTGTTTGAGTGAACATGATTGTATGTCACTTTCTCGGCGATATTCTCATTCAAGTTTAATCAAAAGTCCACTGGCACGATGCCCCGCGACTTTGTCTTTATAGTAACTATTGAAAAGATTTGAACACACATTCAAGAATGGTGGTCAACAATGCTCGATTTCACCAATTCCCATAATACACCGCGTGCCGGGTTCCGGTTTACGCTGTACAAGCAGATTCGCATTTTGCAGGATTATAAAGTCAAATTTGAACGAGAGAATTACCTATATCCCCTGATGATAATAGAGCAGTTCACAATAATTTAGCTTTCCGCACTAGAAACCACAAACTGCCAAAAAAACTCGGCGCTTGGACGAATAGGCCTACGGATTATTCGGACAGAATCTGCACTCTCTGTAATCTCGAAATCGGCGATGAATACCACATGGTACTGAATTGTAGGGAACTTGGCAAACTAAGAATAAAATATCTGAAACCCGACTTCTATCAGAGACCAAACACTTATAATTAGCCGCTCTATTTAACTCCCGAAATCATATATATTGTATTTATGTATACAACTCTTCTGTAATGTCTATAATTGACGACCAGAATAAACTTAATTGAATTGAATAGCCGGGACAACTCTGTTAGCCGGGACAACTTGGTCCATGTAACAGCATAGATGAAGGAAGGATTTTTAGTCTATGCTAACAGCGAGTCATCCCGGCTAGATATGGAACATTACACGATTCGTTGTTACTTTCATGACGTCAGCCAATAGAATGTTCGCGTCATGTGAGTGACGTCTAATGACCACCCACATTACGCCGTGACTCGGTGATTGACAGCTAGTTTTGTGCACGTCAACCGAGTTGTCCCGGTTGACCATCGATCTATATTAAAAATATACGTCGATGGGTTGACCGAGTTGTCTCGACTCATTTAACAGCGCGACCGAGTTGTCCTGGCAGACCGAGTTGACTCGGCTAGCCGAGTTGTCCCGGCTCATGTAACAAGCCCCTTTGGTTCATAAAATGTTCGCGGGCGAAACATACCTTACCACGCACAAACGCTCTTTATTTTTTATTGTGAAGAAAATTCTGGCTGGCAGTAAATTCCAAAAGGAGGCCCACATGGACGGATGTAGTCAATGTAATTTCAAACCAAATAATTATAGTTTAAATTAGTGTAATTTAATTTAGTATACCGGTAGGACGTCGACTATATACTTATAAGATTATCACACCTTGTCGCCTGACGTAGCAGATCGCCAACACACTGAATAGATCGTCTGGCTAAACAATGGGCTCAATCAAACCACATTTATAGTGCCCTCTTTGTGTTTTTCAACACATTCTAAAAACGGCAAGTACACTGTGACCGAAAGGCAAGTATACCGCGGTCGAACGGCAAGTATACCGCGGTCGAACGGCAAGTATACCGCGGCCGGGCGGCAAGTATAGGCCTACATCGCGGCCGAACGGCAATTAGACCGCGAACCATTAACTGCAGTTAGCCGGTGTGGTCGCGATGTTGTTGCAGTTCGGCCGCGGTGGAAACACAAACCGCACCGCGGTTAAGTGGACACTTGTTTTGTCCAGCGTGGTAGCTAATTGCTTGTTATGGAAATCCCTCATTTAGGTGAGAAGCACCCCAGTATATTGGGTATATAAATGATAATAGTAAAACTATTCTGATAAAACTATCGTAATGATAGAAGAGTTTATAATAAAACTGTGGATACAATGTGTTGAATGATCATATTAAAATATAGCACGTTTGTTTGTTGATTCGAGCAATTATATTTACAGTGCTGATTAACAATCCCTTTAATGCCTTGTGTGTCAGGTTCCCGTTTGTGATGCGTCTTGTCTCGAGATTTAATTGCGACGTGACGATTTGCGGAAGTATATTTCGCCGCAACAATTTTCCGGACACTTCGCCGAGATTTGGGACAGTTCGCCGGAAACTGACGATAACTTCACCGAAGGTCGGGACTATTCGCCGTAATTTAAGACATTTCGCCTAGATATACGACTTTTCGCCGGAATAGACAACTGTTAAAAAAAATCGCCGAAATAAATTTACTTATATGTGCATGGGTGTATTGTGGGACAATTGAAAATTTCTGACATTTATCGCAAGTTATTGCATTATTGTGCGCATACACAGTTTTATGACAAGCAATAGCCTACACAACTCAACATTCGTAGTTCTATCCATCTTGGGTGGATATGGTAAATGTTGTAAAGCCAGTGATATATATACCATATGAAAGTCGCTAAAACAACCTAGTTACTATACGGATCACCACCGCTAAAACAACATAGGCTTATAGGCTATACTTACTTTTCGGATCACCAATGGCTTCGGGTGAATTGTAATATGTAATATGAACACACCTCAGGTAACAGTATTGTCGGTAAAACACAAATGATGGTAATAATCACACGTGCTAGGAAGGAAGAATGGCTTCGGGTGAATTGTAATATGAACACACCTCAGGTAACAGTATTGTCGGTAAAACACAAATGATGGTAATAATCACACGTGCCAGGAAGGAAGCCCGAAGTTTGTGTTCATAGTACCTATGTCAAACAGTCTTCACTAATGACTAATTAGCAGTTCGCAGGATTATAATACCTGTGTCAATCAGTCTTCACTAATGACTAATTACGGGATTATAATATTCCGGCGAACTGTCACTCCGTCGAAAATGACTTTCGGCGAAATGTCCATTCCGGCGAAATTTACTTCCGACGAGGAGTCCAGTCCCCAATCATGAATTTTCAACGTTTTCGGAAAGTTACTTTTCGCAATGTCGACGTTACGGACTTTGCGGAATGTTTGCGGAATTCTTTATTTAACGTTTCGGTAATTTTTGCGGAAAACTCAATTTAACGTTTCGGTAATTTTTGCGGAAAATTCATGGCGTTTGCGGAAATCTTTATGTAACGTTTCGGTAATTTTGCGGAAAACTCATGGCGTTTTTCGGAACATTTGCGGAAAAATTCAGACGATAGCGTTGCGGAAATCTCGACGTTTCGGAAAATATTTGCGGATTCCGCAAAGACTTTTGAGACGCTCCCTAACTACCTGCTTTTCTATCGATATCAAAAGTTGTTCAAACCGCGAGTGTCAAAACATAAGACTCAAAGTTGCAGAAAATGATACTTCCAGGGATAGTATTTGGCAAATTTTTAAATAATTAAAAAAATTCATTTGGCAAATTATATGGCAAAAGTAAACTTCGGTCCAGTGCGGACCCTGGTCAGAACTCCCTTAACTCTTTGATTGCCAGGGGCCGATATTATCGGCCATAATTGTAACCGTAATTATTTTGATCACAACTGTATGACAATAATAAAAAAGTTTTTCAAGTTACATAAAATTATTGTTTTAATTGTTTCTAATTAAATTCTGCAGTATATATCTGATTTTTAATCCTTTTTAAGACGTTTGAAAATTAAAATAATGAAATAAGTTTGTAAATAAAATGTAAGACCCGCAGTCGGAAATCCAAAATGGCCGACAATTTCAGAAAAATATTTTTAGACAATTATTTATATGAAAGATCTGCATTTTACCAATGCATTAACTAATTTAAACATGATAGTATGACAACCTGACATTACAATTAGGATTATGTGTGCTTTAGATTGTTTTATTAGTTTTTGTAATAGTCAAAATTGCCGTTTTTGCTGAATGAATCACCTATTTTTCAAGGTAAAAACGTAATTCACTAAAACAAACGGCGTGATTATAAACTCCCACAGGCCCCAGCATGCCTCAGTGACAGTTTAGACCACATGCATATGTGTCATTTTATTTATAGCACAATGATGGTAAGCTTGTAGTTGGAGATTTAATTATATCTCACAATTTTTGTTTTGTTTTTTGACAGTCAAAATTGCCATTTTCCTCAATCAAAAAACCTAGCTATTTTCGTAGTAAACTGTCGCAAATAAAGTCTAAATCGGCTCCTGCATTGTGTAGCTCCTCACATATGGTCCAGCTATACCAGAACTAGACCCTAATTTACTCTTACAAGTTTTTAAAATGAGAAAGACAGTAGAAAGATTTATCAGATCATCATCGTTGGAATACTGTCTCAGAAAACCAATATTGAATATAGCAGGTTGTGGGCCATTTTTCAATTGGATTATTTTTGCAAACAAATCCTTATTTGGAGTTATTTCCCTTGGGTGACAAGGAGTTATGCCCCTTAATTGTCGTGAATATTCTTCGGCAAAATATTCACCCGCAATTCTTTGGCTAATCACCTACATACATGTCCTTGATATTTGAAACATTATTTCATAAGAAGAAGACTATTATTGTATCATACTTTTCCACAATAAAATCAGTTTTCTCATAAATTCTCTGGCAATTTAGGTGTAAAATTAGCTCGGCAACGAAAGAGTTAAAATAAACCGGATCAAACCCATATTCGAACTCAATCTGTATTTTGGGCTGAGAAACTCATATACCAAATTTGGTTCCAATCAGATACAAAATGTTTGAGTTATTTGTAGCATGAGTGAATTCTAAGTAAAAAAAAGGGCCATAACTCTGTTAATAAAAAACTTGGATCTAAACCCATATTTGAACTCGATCTGTATTTTGACCTGAGAAACCCATGTATAAAAAATTTGGTTCCGATTGGATAAAAAATGTTTGAGTTATCGCGTTATGCGTAAAGTGTCTACGAACAGATGGACGGACAGACAGATGGACAAACAACGAATGGTCAATCCGGACGTCGACACTATGTGTACCATACTATGGTATGGGTACACATAAAAACACAAAACAAAATGCTAGCTACAAATACCCATACTCTGTCACAGTAAATGATAACACATCTTGCGCATCAGGTGAGGTGATAACTTCTTGAAAACTGTGATTCTGCTGACAGTACTATCATATGTACATGTGAATATGATGAGCAAAAAATATCTGCATTTGTACCTTTGATTTAGAATTTGTATAAGTTTGTTTTTCTGTGATTTGTATGGCGTGATAATGCCAATATTGATATCTCTCATCACTGAATGTTGCTTCACAAACAAGCACAAATCAACAGTTAGATTAGCTTCCACCATGTTACATACTGATCTGAAATGAAAGAATAATGTGTGAACAGGATAACCCATCGTTTTTTCGCACTACATCTGTTTCATACATGGTATGGGAAACATGTAAAAATCAGTTTTGCCCCACTTGTTCTTTCTTGTAGGGTGTCATCTCAATGAAAGCAATATTTGGTCATGCATGTTTTTAATTTAAAAGTGAATGATGATGAATATGAGATTTCTGATGTTACTGACAGTTTGTTTAACTTTTGAGCAGTGTTGCTTAGTGTTGACGTTACCAACAGTGCATCTGCACATGCGGGAGAAATGGGTGGTCTTCCGTATTTTGGAGGTATTCCCTATGGCAATCCGTGAGTCTCACGGACAATCCATGAAACTTAAAAGCTCTGATCCAAATTGATTTGTGTTGTCAAAGTTTGCAGACACTTTCTGACACCGTTTTTGCTGCCAATAAACACATTTAGACACCACTTCTAAACAGTTTAAGGCAAGAGAATATTTCGTAACTAATATTTGACACCTGACTATTAGTTAGAGTCAGTTGTCAGTGCTCTACCACGGAAAAAATACAATTTAATCATCACCGCGCAACGATTTCTACCACAAAATATCCAAGAAAATGTAAATTTTCAAAATCATCTCAGCCATTTTCGCCACAACCGTTATACCGATCAAAACGCCTGTCCTCCTCCCACAAATGCATATATTGAGTATTGTCATGGAATGTCTCAGAAATATAATTTCCAATTTATATACACGTACCACTTCGAAATTACTGTCCGGTTAGTCCTGTACACCCCGAAAATGTGCAAACTCGGAACTGACGGTGCCAAGTATTTGGTCTACAACTGCTTCACAAAAGAAACACAAATGTCTTATTTGTATGAAAATAATCTGGTTCTATTGCCCACTGGAACATCGATTAATCAAGGTTTTAATCCTCAATTTAGGTTTAGAAACCTCTTTTCTTGTTTTCCTTGACCTATTTAACTTTTAAGGAGGGTGTCAAGTGAATATTGAATGTGGATTTTCATGCATATCACCGAAGCTAAATTGGCAAGTGCCAGTGGTTCTGGGTGTCACTGATATAATATTGAAACCAATCAATATTGTACTATTTAATACATATTTTATGCTTTGTTGGCATATTTGAATTGTTTGCAGATTTACATATTTGCAATAGAACCAGATTCTAGAACCTTCATATACATGAGACTTGAATAAATATTTTATATATAAATACCTGCCTCCTCCCAAAACAAATCTCAAATAAATACAAATATCTACTTCCCTCATCACTTTGAAAAAAAAAAATCCTTGAGAAACGAAACAAACTATTAATTATATATATGATAGATATAAAACACAGCTGCATGTTATATCATAACACAGGCAGGGGTTTGAATCTCACCCAATGCAAAATAAATTTGCATAGCCTCAAAAACCCATGCATATTAATTTTATAAGGCCTAATATATAAGTTTACATAGAACTAAGCAGCCACCATAGGAGAACATTTAATCTCATATGTAATAATTTTGGTTAAATGTCTTATTAGGACAATAGCTGAAGAACATAACAAAAACATGTAAATTTAGTCCTCGTATCTGAAAACAAGTACCACAAATTCTGATTATGTTGACAAACCAAGTAAAGATTGTGGGTTCTTTATTGACCTGGTCAATTTTTAAAAGGAGAAAAGTCAAGTCTGAACTAATTTGCTACAGTGTCTACATTGTAGTTCTAGCTCTAGTAAAAGCTCTATTGATGGTTTATATATTGAAGTTAAATTGATGGTTTATATATTGAAGTTAAATGCTTGTTCAATTGACTATTCAATGTAATAATCATTGCTTTTCTTCTTTATATGAAATGTCCCTTCTCAGATATCACCGTCAAATCACGATTGGCTAATCAGATCCTAAAACAGTTTAATGTATAACAAAGTAATAAATTAATTTTGCAAATTATAATCACAAATTTAAAGTGATCAAATAGAAATGGAGAATATCTTGCTCAATGTGGTTATTTTTTACAATGATCATATCCAAGTTGACAACACACATCGTCATTCTTGCATTAATTAAATGCAGTGACTCTTGGTGGCAAAATTGTTTTCGTTAGTTTATCACAAATAGGTGCGTCCCAAACCGAGAAGTAAATATTTACAATTGAGCGTATTTCAGAAGATGTTTTCTATGGAGTGGAACGGTTGATTTGCTTGAAATTTTCGACGATGTTAGTATAATGTTACATTCCTCCAGTTAACATAGCCCCTGAATACTAACTGATCAGTTTTACGCACCCAAATAAGTCCTTAATATGTCTTTAATTCAGGATTAAATGATAAATAAACAAGACAGTCAATGACTGTGGGGTCGCTCACCAGACTGCAAAGACTGATAAGACTGGGACTCTGGAGACCAAAACAGTGAGCACTTTTCATAATCACTTTAAAAGAAGTAGATTTAAACAGGATATGTGGCTAGAGAGACTTCAAGTATGTAGCTTGGTAAAAAACCACCTTGAAATTGCCAACTGTACACTACTGATCACCCCCTCCTCCAGCTCAACAAGTCCCCTCCCGACCGGGATCCAGACTCCCAAGTCTTAGGTTGGAATTTCACAACCGACACCTCAAACTTTCTCAATTGTTGGAAATTTCCAATCTCACAAGCGCCTTTTTCTAAAACCATTTAAACATGTTTGAAGCCCAATTATCCATGGACCCAAAACACAATACATGTATGTCAGACCAATCAGTCAGGTGGTTCCAAGGTAGATGTTTTAATGAATTTGGTATTTCTATGATTTTATTGGACACAAAAGTGTTAACTCCCCATAGACTGCCATTTCTTGACAGGTTGAGCTCATTTTAACAAATCTGTATCTCAGTCACTAAAGGATCTTCCTGATTCCTCCATACTATATGTAAGCTAAATTGTCCAAAATCCCTTGAGAAGACATTTTAAGAATTACTATAGAGACATATAGTTATGTCCCTGGTCCCACCCTTTTAACCTGGTGACCCCATCTGAATAAATTTGAATCCCAGACACCAAAGAACCCTTCATACATATCATAAATATCAGTCAAATAGACCTGATGGTCCTTGTGAAGGAAGCATATTAAGAGGGAAACTGTCCTTCGCTTGGCCCCTATTTGACCAGGTGACCCCATTAAAAAAATCTGAATTGCAGTCAAGGAAGAACATTCCATTCTATATAAGCCAACTAGTTCTTGCAAACATATTTTAAGAATTACTATGTAGTGAAATAGTTAAGTCTCTTGCTCTGCCCTTATTTGACTTTGTGATCCCATTTTCACAAATCTGATAAGGATAAAAATTAAGTTCCCCAGTTGAAGTTGGTGATATTCACCCATTGGGCACCTCATTTATGAATTTTATCTTCTGCAAATTAGGGGATATAGAAACTTCCTAGAAGGGAAATTTAACTAACAACAATGTAAATTTGATACTATAGATACTTCCCAGAAGATGAGGCCTAAGCAGAATGAGGTCGTCAGAGGGTGAATTTGGTGATGCTAGCCTGCTGTGCCGGATAGCATCACAAAAAGCGTGTCTGTTCCTACATTGTGTATGCCTGGCCTCAAGCAACACAATGTATTATACAACAAGCCTTGAAATAGTGTGATAGTGTGTCTGTCATTTGCAGAGTGAGGTCCCCAGAGGGTGAATTTAGTGACGCTAAATTCACCCTCTGGGGACCTCATTCTGATAAAGTCCTCAACTGCTATGGAAGACCTAGAATAAAATTGAATTTCCCCAGTTGAAGTTGGTGATGTTCACCCATTGGGCCCCTCAATTATGCATTTTATCTTCTGCAAATTAGGGGATATAGAAACTTCCTAGAAGGGAAATTTAACTAACAACAATGTAAATTTGATACTATAGATACTTCCCAGAAGATGAGGCTTAAGCAGAATGAGGTCCCCAAATGGTGAATTTGGTGATGCTAGCCTTGAATCAAGCTTTGAAATAGTCTGTCTGTTATTTGCAGAATGAGGTACCCAGAGGGTGAATTTAGTGAGGCTATCCTGCACAGCGGGCTAGTATCACTAAATTCACCCTCTGGGGACCTCATTCTGATAAGGCCCTCAACTGCTATGGAAGACCTAGAATAAGATTGAAGTTCCCCAGTTGAAATTGGTGATGTTCACCCATTGGGCACCTCAATCATGAATTTTATCTTCTGCAAATTAAGGGATACAGAAACTTCCTAGAAGGGAAATTTAACTAACAACAATGTAAATTTGATACTATAGATACTTCCCAGAAGATGAGGCCTAAGCAGAATGAGATCTTGAGACTCTAGATACTTCCCAGAAGATGAGGCCTAAGCGGAATAAGGTTCTCAGAGGGTGTATTTGGTTATGCTAACCTGCTGTGTAGGATAGCGTCGCTAAATTCACCCTCTGGGAACCTCATTCTGGCTCTGCCAGGCACTCTTTGAGAAAATGAAATTAATCTGATTTTAATGACCACTGAGTGATAATATAAACAACAAGGGTGCTTCATTGATAACACCATTAATCTCATTTAAATTATGGATGACATGAATACACTCCCTGGGGACTCTGTCTAAGGCTGCAGAATCTTTATCTCTCTATCTGCCTTGCCATGTCTATCAGTTCATAGGAGAGTTGCCTTGTAATGGGAATTTAAATAAATATACTTTATTTACCTGTGAGTTAGGATATGAGATAGGGTGGAATGCTGTTGGTTGGGGGTGGGGTTCTGGGTCATGTGGGGGGGGGGGGGGTGATTTTTTTTTTTTGTATGTTAAATTGATCAAGGAGTTCCTGAATTTTTTATTATTTTTTGGGGAATTATGGCCCTGGCTCCACCACTATTTGACCCAGTGACCCCATTTGAACAAATCTGAACCCCAGTCATTCAATGACCCCACATACCAAATATAAACTAAATCGGCTTAATGGTTATTGACAAGAAGTCGTTATAAGAATTACCAAGGAGGAATATAGTTATGGCCCTGGTTTCACAACTGTTTGACACAGTGACCTCATTTGAACAAATATTAATGACAGTCACCTAGGGAACATCCACCCCAAATATGATCAAAATGCAAAAATGTAATTTTTTGGTTTTTAGAGTTATGTCCCTGGCTCTGCCCCTAATTGACCCAGTGACCCAATTTGAACAAATCTGATTCCCAGTCACCCAAGGTCCCTCAGTACCAAATATAAGCTAATTCGGCCCAACATTTTTGTAGAAGAAGTCATTGTAAGAATTACTATGAGTTATGGCCCTGGTTTCTCAACTAATTGACCGGGTGACCTCATTTGAACAAATCTGAACACCAGTCACCAAAGGACCCTCCATACCAAATATTAGCTAAATCGGCACAATGGTTATGGACAAGAAGTTGTTGTAAGAATTACTGTGGAGGAATAGAATTATGGCCCTGGTTTCGCAACTATTTGACCCAGTGACCTCATTTGAACAAATCTGAACGAGAGTCACCTAGGGAACATCCACACCAAATATGAACCAATTTGGTATGATGGTTTCAGAGGAGAAGATGTTTTAAAAAAAAGTTGACGGACGGACGACGGACGAGGAGTGATGACTATAGCTCCACCGGAGACTTTGTCTCAGGTGAGCTAAAAATCACACAATTGTATTCAGAACATATTCAACATAAGGGACCTTGTCAAATTACAAGGGGAAATTCCGCCGGAGAACGGAGTTTTTTTCTCCGCTCTCCGCTAAAAACTCCGCTCTCCTGTAAGGTAAATAGCGTAAAACACGCCAGAGTTTTTGTTAATTTCATCGGAGTTATAGCGAAGTTTCCGGCGGAGTTTTTGTTACGACGTAACGGAGTTTCCGTGACGTTATAGCGGAGTTATGTTACGTTCATCGGAATTACTGCGGAGTTTCCATCGAAGTCCGCTGGATTTGAATGTGCTCACATCTGAGTGTTCCACCTACATATATAAAACTCCGTTCTACTAGGAAACACACCCCGTATTTTATTATCAGCCATATATGAATGGCAAAGAAGAATTAATTCAGTCATATTTGCACTGTAGCTTATCTACAATTTACCCCTCTGTTAACATGTTGTTTGCATTGTTTTATAATATTAGGTATTGTTTGATTAATTGGCAGTAATAATTAGTGATCGATGCATGCTCTTTTTCGATTCCGATTCCGTACTTTATTATATATAACACGTAAATCATGTCATTTCACTTCACTTTTATCGCATTGAAGTACACTTTATTCGTACCAAAATACACTTTATTCATCACTGATTGTCATAGTATCTAATATTCTATCTAGTTCGGTTCACAATCTGCATATTCATCTTGTTATAATTCATTTATCACTAATTGTTTAGTATTTTGTCGGCAAGCCATTGTGCAATTTCTTCACTATTTATCTATTCGTTACGCGATTGGTGGATTCCCTTTTAGCTCCGCCCCATGGCCTGTCACTCATATTAAACCGGCAGATTCAATCTTCTGGCTGGGTTGTGTTATTTGGTTAAATGATTTTTTAATTTTCGTTTCAACACAATTGGATTATGCTTCTGTACATTTCATTTAGCCTCCCATAATATTTGACTATTTTCTCCCCATTGGACTGTGATTGGAAATGTTTCTCGGTCTAAATAATGATGAATATTCAAATAACGACATTTTTATGCTTGGAGTATACTGTACGAGGTCTATTTCGTGTCAATTTCCAATGACTCCGGCCGAATGAGGTTCAAGAGACCCAATTAATTTTAAACTTTTCAAGATACCAGGCTGCTATAATTTAAAGCCTATAAATAGTTCCACAGTTACTGGACATGAAGTCCCAAAAATAAGTGTTTAATAGAGTTTATATATCGGTATCCTAATATCATATATTCAAGTTATGCAGGCTTTTAAAACCTTGCAGGTGCCCGGACAAACTTATCTCAGATAAAAGCACTAAACACAAAATATCGGGCATATGTCGCCTGTTTCCTATAAATAACATACTCAGCTACAACTCGGCAGCGATAAAATCGTTCCAGGTGCCAAATTAACAGAGTTTAAAATAGTTTTCACCATTAGCGACTCGTCGCCATCCATGTTTTTCTATACATATGCAATCAGTACCATAATTGGAAAGACCGGTGTTCTGCAACATATAGTATCTCGGAATAGATGCACCTTTTTCAGAACACAGGTTCCCTTAACACGATGCTTAGAAACAAAATTCACAAAGTCACTTATATCGTGCAATTCCGTGATGGCCCTGATGGGACCTTCACGTACAGTGAAGTACATTGTTCAGGAACAGGTGATGATTAAGAAATATATTCCCTGTGTTATTCTTTCGACTATAAGTTTCCCTGTCGAAACTTCAAAAAGTTCCAAGGTTTTGTACTGGTGGAATATGATCTCTAAAAATACCACACTTGTAAAACTCGAATCGCACAAGAACTTCAATAGGGAAAGGGTGCAGGACAAGTGATAACCAAACCAACTGATACTCAAGCCATAGGGAGATATCACGAAATCACCAATTTTGTCACGCTGCTGACTCACCAAATATTGGAAAATAAGCCGACTAGCTGTCTGCATCATTGGGAGCATGTATAAAGATTTGCATTGTTTACTAATAGCACTGGGTTAACGGTATTCTCAGAATCCGACCAGAGATATCTCTGATCCGACGATGTCGCAAATATAGCATGTGCAGAGATGACTGTGTAACCTTTTAGGCTAGCTGTAAACCCCCTGTTTTGCGTTCACCATTAAAAGTGAGTTTGACAAAGAATGAAAAATTGAAACATGCCACACGGAAAGTATACTATAAACAGGGTTAGGGGGAATAATTTATTTTAGTCTTTATTCTTCTTTTGATACTGGTTTGCACATTAAAGGGTGACCGATGAACCAAATGAGGACAAGTTACCTAATCGCAAAATTACTCGTACGAAATCAAAATTTGCATTGTTTACGGCAGCACTGGATTACGGTATAATTTCATAATTCGGCAACGCAGCAAATTAAGGAGTATGTCAAGTGACCAATTTTTAATGCAAATCTCTGCAGTAAAAGTTACAAATTGCAGATATTTCCGGTTGTGACTGCTGTGCGGTATTGAAAACAATACACATTTATATGGCGGGTCGGCTTAGAATTTGTTCCATTGAGAAAGTTTATGCATTTTTGTTTTTTGTTTTTTTTTCAAGTTGTAATTCCAAAAATAAATTTATAGCAAAAATTGCATATTTACCAAACCCAGCAGCCAGTTAAATGTTATGTCTGTTTAATCATATGGCTGCTGTAAAAAGTTCCCAGACAATATAGTTATCGCCCGCGATTGAGTGAGACCTGGAATGTCACCCTCGGGCCTGGCGGCCCTCGGGTGACATTCCAGGTCTCGAGCGGGCGACAAATCCCCGTGTCTCACGAAAACAAGGGTGATAACTATTTTGTTATCTGACAATGGGGTACACACGAAACTCCTTAATAGCAGGCATAAATGCGCGCATATATTCTTTAATCCAGTTCAAAAAGTTAATTTTATGTTGGAATCATCGCTATTTAGAAAATAAAACATTCATAATCTGGATCAATTAACAGACCCGTCATTTGAGCAGATATTCTCCAGTCAGTTTGCTGGTTGCATTGTGGAAATCGGTTCACGGAAAGAGGAGTAAAGCAATTTTGAAGTTGAGTAGCCATGCAGCGAAATGTTCGGTTTCGTTTCAAATGAGCGTGAAGACGCCGACAGACGTGTTAATTTCCAGAATGCTAAAATGTGGAACTAACACGTTGTAGTAGTGCAAAAAGAAATTGACATCTTTCACAGATCGTTACGCAACATACGGGTATTCTCTGAAGTCTGATGAATTTATTGAAGAAAAGAAATAATCAATTGATAAACAGCAAAGAGTGGCTATTTGATCTAGTACATAAACGTAGTTGTAACATATGTACATCGTATGTGCAATTGTCTGCAGCATACCAACTACATAAATTAGGTTGATCTATTTGTCCCACGGTCTTTATTATTGATATAAAAAGGTCCAATATGAATATTACACCTTATAACAGATATGTGTCTGTGATAACACCATTTATTCATAGCGTGCTTTAATTGCAAATAAATAAAACACACAATTATGCAAATTAACAAACACCACAGTTCGCGGTTGTTATGAAACAGTGGGGTTTATAAAAACAGTGTTTTTCGAAATTATCAGAGAGCTTTCAGAGAATCTCTGCGCGGTGAGTTCTTCGTAGTTCTATGTTTACTGGTAACAGCTGAGCGGTCAATAACTGAGAAAATGTTACCCTCGAGGGTAATATGGTGATTTATCGCCCGCCATGTGACGCACTCTCAGCCAATCAGAAGGGAGGAAAATGGGATGAAGGATAACAATGTTTCATATATAACTTTTTTTTGGTGTGGTTTGCATGGAAATCCCCATTCAAAAGGATTGGTCATTTGACTTCCTCCTTAATAGCACTTGCTTCATGAGATATTCGGGGCTTTGTCACCCACCGTGATGGTTTTGCGGCACATCAAAACGTAGGATTGAAATGTGACAGGGAAAATACTAAATAGCCTACATGTGTTGCCTATAATATAAACCGGGGTTTGAGAATAATTTATTTGGGACTTTAATCTTCTATTTATAAAAGTTCTCCGACGGAAATTCCAATTTAATTTGGACAAGCTCCCCGGCCTAACAGAGGAGTTTGATACCGCTCCGGTTTCAGCTCGTGACATCATCGAAGTTTCCGCTCTCGCCACAGCGGAGTTTCAGCTCTGGATTCAGCGGAGTTTCTGCCAATTTGAACGGAGTTAGCTGTAATTACTACCAGAGTTTACAGCGGAGGAAAAACTCCTGTGTGCGTTAAAATTTCACAAGCGGAGAACGGAGTTTTTAGCGGAGAAAAAAACTCCGTTCTCCGGCGGAGTTTCCGCTTGTAATTTGACAAGGTCCCTAATAAGAATCCAAAGTTTAAAGTCCAGAGCAAGACCATAAATAACCATACCCAGATTGTGTTTCCTCCTTTCCATTGGCCACATTAAAAAACATATAAGGTATTAGTGGGCATTTCTGGAGTCTAGGGAGCACTGATCTGGAATAATAAGAAACAAGGTTTATTATATCTCATTGAAAGAGTTAAGCACGCAATAGCAATTGAAACCCAAAGGTAACCTATTTCAGCCTTCATAATTGGCTACGGCAATCGGCAATGCCGAAGCCATTTGCTGAAGCAAACTAGGCCACGGTAAATGGTTGCCGTAGCAGATTGCCGAAGCCAGACAATCTGAATTAAAAGGGCTGCCTATTTTCTCGAAATTTGAATTAGTAACTTTCCACATACTGTGCTATTGTAAGATTATGCCAGGACAAGAGTGTAGCTCATATATTTATAGAAATAATTAGGTTCATCAAATTTGTTAATCATATAAAAAAACACGAAAGACCAGCCATTCTGTTTCATAGTAGCTATTAGAGTTCTTGTAAATCTTGTTTTTTTAATATAAAACAACTGGCTGGCCGCGGATAACAGAATAATTATATATAAGACTCCCTTTTGTATTCTGCGTCATCGTCTTTCATGAGTTGCAATGAAACTGAATGAAACTTTTCTATTAACTAGGGAATGTCATTCCAGATTATAAACATAATTGCATATACTCAGATTATCCTCAGATAGACTAGGCTTAATGATGCACGCCAAGTTAGAGCTCTAATTTTCGAAATGCGAAATTTTTGTTTAAATGGCCTTTATAGCAGTTCTTTGCTTGGAATTATACAGGAATTAACAATAATTGTGGTTAATAATTGTGGTTGGAATAGGAGGTGGACCCTTAAATGGACCGAATTTGGAAATGGATAGGGTGGGTGTCAAAAATTTGATGGATAAAAAATACACTGAAGGGTGGGTGGGTCCAACAATTTGGAAAACAAAACAATTCAACCTTTTGTATGCACTTTTTATTCCCCACCCCCCACCCGGATAGCCACAACAAAACTTCACATACCACTGGTGCACTATCTTGATGATTTCTGTCTGAACCTTAGCAGCTATAAGGAAGCAGTTATTTCCGGACATGTGTGATATTTAAGAGGTTCCAATAGCACATGAAAAAACCCTGGACCCCAAATGCAACTCTGGAATTTCTGGGCATACAGTTGGATTCATGTCGCATGGAGGCTACTTTGAATTTGGACAAAATTAATAATGAAATTATGCAACTTCTTAATATGGAGAATGCTAACCTCAAGCAGCTTCAATCAATCATTGGTAATTTGAGATTTGCCTGCTCAGTGGTGGTTCCTTGTCGGGTGTTTTTGCGGCAACTTATTACTATATCTATGAAGCTCAAGCACCCATCCCACTGGGCACGACAGACGAGGTAGGTAAAGCATGAATTGCAGTTATGGCTTTCTTTTCTGTAGGGCTATAACGGTAAAACTGTCTTTTTAGAGGAACAGTGGATTTCTGCAGATAAAATTCACATGTACACAGATGCTGCCTCCACCCTTGGGTTTGAAAGTATATGCAGCAAATCTTGGTTTTATTGGAATGGCTACTTGCAGGCAAGAAGTTTAACATTGATATTTTGGAGCTATATCTCATCTGGTTTGCTCTTAACATTTGGGGAAATTGTTTAAAAAATCATAGGCTCATACCGCATTCAGATAATGCGGCAGTGGTGGCTATCATTAATGCTCAAGCAACTACAGATTCGAATCTTTTAAAACTTCTTTGTTTGCTTGTCTTAAAGTGATGTGAAACACTCCGGTAGGGTGATCAACTAGAAATGGAGAATAACATGTTCAAAGTAGTTATTTTCACAAATATTATATCTAATTTGACAACACACACTGTCATTCTAATATATTAATAAAATGCAGTGACTGCCGATGGCGAAATTATTTTCGTTAGCTTATCGCCGATCGAAGCGTCCCGATTCGAGTAGTAAATATTTACAATTTAGCGTAGTTCAGACAATGTTTTCTATGGAGTGATACGGTTGATTTTCGGTGATGTTAGTAGAATACTACATTCCCCCAGTTGGCATAGCACCTGAATACTAACATATCAGTTTCACGCACCCGAACAAGTACATAATATGTCTTTAATTACACTCAATTTAATATCATTATTCAATGTCAGCATATTGCAGGTAAGGGAGCGTCTCTAAAGTCTTTGCGGAATTCCGAAAGCATTTTCCTAAAAAAAATGACATTATGAACACTTTGCGGAAAGCTATTTCTGGAAATATTGTGGAAATTATGTTCCTTCTTTCTGAAAATAGCGCTAAGTGTTCCGGAAAAAAGACGACATTTGCGGATTTTTTTCGGAATACGTCCGACGTTTTCGGAATTTGCAGAAATAATTGCGGAATTCACCATAACGTTATCGGAATTTGAGTTTCCTCTTTCGGAATTTGCGGAAATAATTGTGGAATTCACCCCAACATTATCGGAATTTGAATGCATGCAGACCTCTTTCCAGAACATTTGCGGAATATGTTCATGGGTGTCGGGCCGGTAAAATCGTAAACATCACCACATACTCGAGTATTGGTCTATGAATATTGGGTTCGTGTATTTATTAGGTTTATAGGGTTTTATTAACTTAAGAAAATATGGCAATTAAAAAACTTTTTCTTGACGAATCTTGTATGGCTTCATTTAGCAGTCATTGCCACAACTATATAGTTAAAACGTGTTTTAATTCACAAGCACGAGTCATGTATATGGCATGTAGGGAGTGAGTACCAGTACCCAATATAAACCTCCTGACATGTACTCAGAGAGTGCGCAAATAGCAGTACAACAAGTTCTATGAAACTGAAAAAGTGCATGGCTGACCTAGTTATAGCAATGATGTCAGTTTGGCACTGTTTGCAATGTCAGCACTGTCCTCTCTGTTGAAGTCTGTGACGTCAAAGGAGTCATCGTTAATAGTCGCATTGTGATTAGTTAGCCTATTTATAATTATTAACGACATCTATTTCCTTCCTGACTACACAGTACATTAGGTCCGATGTATACTTTTAATAAGTTTGTATTTAGACTATACACTTGCCTTTACAGTTGTATCAAATATATTCCGAGTAGATAATAATTTGGATATTTATGTTTGTTAGATTTTATCCTTAGGCTTTATGTAGGCTATGCTCAAATGATCCCAATTTATTGGTATAACATCCCAGAATATCCAGCTGAATTTCATTATTGATATGCAACAACAGTTATACTTCAAAGTGTGAGGAAAATGAATTTCATAATAATGTCTCAATCCTGTTATCCACCAAGTGTTAAAACTCGATGTGATATTCGCGGGAGTGCTATTTATTTAGTCTGAGAGCTGAGTCAGCGATATTTTATAGATCTGTGCGCAACTTTAACCTGCGGAGTTATAATGATGACTTTAAATTTAATACAACTTGGCTACTGTTCATAACATGCAACTAAAACACAGAAAGATACATCAAAGCACCCAACAGGAAATCATTCTGACAAAAGACGACAAACTTTAAAGGGTTCAGTTGTACCGCATCAATTATCAGAGGGCAAAGGACACCGAAAAAAAAAAAAACACTGACGTCAATCATTATAGTATCAACAGATGTAAATCCCGCCCTCTATCCCAGTCTGAATGTGATTGGTTAAATCGAGCTCTGCCCAAAGTGCATGTCTTTTGTGGATTCCGATTTCGTTTGATAATGACCAGAAAATACAATGAGCTGTTGCCTATTGCATTTAGCTCTTTTATAATATGCACGCGTGGACACCCCCACCTTTTCACAAATAGGGGAACCTAATACAGTCGTAATATTAGTATTACAATACTGTAAATTTTCAAATCTGGTTATCACAATAGAATGACATACTTATTAACATATTACATTTTAGATATATTAGGTCCCCGCTTTACTTCAGCATTAGTCCTAATAATTTAATAAAGAGCGTTCCGTAGTTTTTTCATGAATCCTGATATGGTAAAAACTAAAGAATTCAGACCTGCAAAAATATGAATGGAAATTTCGATACAAATCTCCAGTGCAAAGGTTATACGCGAAGCATATTTAACTGACATGTGTACACATGCATATATGGGCTACTAGTATAAGTACTGTAAATTAGTTTAGTTTTCTTTAATTAGTCTACACTTGATTTTTATAAATTTGAAAAATAGACCAACATTCTATTATGGAACTTCAGTCAGATAAATACGTATTATTTCCAATACTGCATTATTATTAAAGTCACACCCAACTATATTTGCAACTAACGTTTACTCCGGCGATTTGCAATGGAAGACATGTCCATT